>VZTI01004616.1:500514-519384 GCA_013397865.1 Struthidea cinerea | reverse complement strand
TTTTTTTTTTTTTTTTGGATATTGAGAGTTTTAATGTAAAAAAAAAGACATTTCTAATGAAAACAGAAAAATTGCAAGCAAATCATTAAATTACATACTAACTAATGATCTGTGCCTGACCTAGCAGTCCTGAAGGTAAACCTTGATACTGGACACGGAAATGAAGATGAACTCTTTGTGGTCTTTGTGATTTACAGCCAGAGAAATTGACAATGGAACAAGAGAAGAGAAAGCTGTCAGAAATACCCTTTTGTCTAACAGTATAAGCAAGGGAGGGTGTCCAGTGCCCTGCCAGGAAGATTTGGCTATGTGGCGTGTGCTGCCATCCTGTTTTGAGGCTGCTCAGGTGCTGGGCTCAACAGACGCTCCAGAGCGCGAAGGGTTGGGGGCGAGTGGGTGAAACACTGACTGACTTGTGTTGGCAGATGGGAATTGAGGGATTCATTAGTCATGCTGTAGTCTCTTGTTTTGCAGTTTGTCGTGCTGAAATGAGAAAAAAGAGTTGCCTTCGATAGCTGCAGAGGGATTTAAATACTGCAGGTTGAAGGCCACTGTGCTTGAACGATGTTTTCTTCTACAGCATTTGATCATTGAGACAGGTGTCTTGCGGATCAGAAAGACATACATGATGGTATTAGCATTACCTGCTCCTGTTGATTGCAGAAAGTGCTGGATCTTATTTGGGAGTAAGCAGAGAATGGTCCAAAGAGACTCTATCCCAAATGCCTTTTCTATAGGTAAGAAGACCTCTTTCAGCTGCTGCATAATTGTACAGTGCTGCAGTTCTCATCTGACTGAATTAGGGTCTGTTCCAGTCAACTGGCAGATAAACAATGTATTTTTTTTCCAGAGCATCTAACTTAATGGTACCTATTTGATTCCCAAATGTGTATTCAACATCTGTCTTTGCTTGCTCTCTCCCCAGGAGGCTGTAATGTGCTTACTTAAGAGAAGCTTTGCCTTGCTGTTCCTCAGTGATTCACTTTTTTCTGTGGAAATTTGGTCTAGACCTGTGCTGTCTGTCAAAAAAGTATAGGATATGAGGCATGTTGTCCTGGTCACATCATTTTAATTTTAGATTACAGGAGGGAGGAGGAAGACAAGCAAGTCTTTCCAGCCACCTACATCTTCAGGGTTGAAGTCACAAGTGTCTAAAAGGGTGTTAGTAGAAATGATTAGCTATGAAATCATCCATGCAGGTTAATAGACTGGTAAATATACAATGAAGTGAAAAATGCTATAGAATTAATCGTTGAAGAGATATGAGTATTTGTAACCTCACTAATGTCTGTGGCAAAATGAAGTACTCTGGAATAAATTAGGATAACGATGAGAGGAGTAAGCTTGTGAAAAGTTTGAAGTATATTCTATCAGAATTGGGCAACGTTTCTCAATCAGTCATATCTCAGAGGTACACTTCTGCCTGAGAAAACATGGTCAAGCCTTGTGAAACAATCCATCCAAGAGGAAACCAAATTAATGGGCCATTTTGCAGTGCTTGCTTGGTACAGAAAAATGCAAAATTCGTCCACAAAGTGAGATCAGTTTAAAGGGACTAAGTGCTGGCAGGCCCTGGGCAAGAGACTTCCAAGCTCACTTTCACCCCTTCCCCTGCTGAAGCGTAACTAAATAGAACGGTTTAAAATAAGTGTTCCTCAGTGTAGTAAATGTAGTTTCACCGAAGTCTTTCACCAAATCTTCCTCTTAAGATATTAAATGTTGTGCTTTCCCCATGCTCTCTTCTGTTCTTGTTGCTCTGCAAGCATTGGAAATTTTTCATGTTAGCTGTCAGCAATTACTCTTTGGGTTGTAGTGCTTGTCACAAATACCCTTCTAGCCCTTACAGGAAGGGACATAAACTGCCCTGTTTTAGGCACTTTGGGTAAGTATGATATTTGGAGAGGATCCCAGCCTTGGGGGTTGTTCTTGAATTAAGGGAACTGGTAATTTTTTTTACCATTTCCTTGTTAGCTGTGAGTATCCAGTACAAGAAGCTGATGGCTGAGCTTTCCAGGAATCGTGCCTTTGAGGTGCTTAAATACAAACCAAGAGGCCACATTTGTTTATCTCTTAAGTTGCTGCTTCTGCACAAGTATGACCAGGGTCCTTGCAATGCTGAGGAGAATTAACCTGACAAAAACTGAAGCCCCCACCTTTGAATAGCTTCTGGATGTATGTGCAGCGCGGGAGCAGCTTTTTTACACGTGTGAGGGGGGGAAGAATTGAAGCATTCGGTATTTCCAAAATGTTCCAACCATACTGTCAGTGTTGCTTAGCAGCAGAGGGTTTAAAATAGCGGTATTACTCAACAGTGTGAGCCACATTTGCACATGGTAATGTTCTGTGTCCTGTATTGACTTGCTGCATTATAAAAGTGCTAAGTTAATGTAAGGAAAGTGAATATAGCTCACCTCCTCCTCTCCTAACTTGAGGAACAAATGGCTGAACAGTGACATGTCTTCCTTATGGTTTCAACAAGCAGATGTCCTGCACAGGGATGTTGAGGTGTTTCGGTCCCCCAGGTGTGTGCATGCAGATCTCACCTGTATGCAAAGGCCTCTCACACCCCTGTGTGCCTCTGAGCAGGTGTAGCTCTCGAGCCAGCACCCTGTGCCGGTGCCAGCTTGGGCTGTGCCGTTAGTGCAGCATCGGCTGGCTCGTGGGGCCTGGCAGGGAACAGCAGGGGCAAGAGCAAGTGTGAGTAACTCTCAGTGATCTCCCAGCAGCCTAACTTCTCAGTCCCTCCACTCAGTTCCCACCATTCATCTGCTTCCTGGGTGGTTTGGTCTTCTCAAGTGATGCTGAGAGTACCTGAGGTGGAGGTATCACCTGCTGTCTGTGGGAGTCCCAGCCTCTGCTGGAGTAAGTCACAGGATAGCAGCTGTCAGCTCCAGAAGAGCAGAATATTATAGTGGTGAAGGCAACAGATCATGGTGGCCTAAGTGAAGAGTTTGACTCAGGTATCAAGGAGTTCAAGAATTTTGCCCTCTACAGGGTTAAACTAAGGGTGAACGGTGGTTAAGTTGTATGGTAGCTACTGAAAAATATTATAGATTACTATAATAATATTATGTGAAGATAAACAGCTCAGTGTATTCCATGTTTTACCTGGTTTGAAGAGCTTCAACTATTGCTTTAGAGCCATAGAAATACTCCCTTAGCATTGCTAATGATTTTCTTAACAAATGTGGCTACATATTTTTGTGTCAAAATAGGGCCATATTTTAAAGCCCAGAAATGAATTAAAATAGCAACTGGATCTTTCTTTAATGTTTCGTATGCTGCACCATGGAAATAAAATGTTTACCAGATGCAGATATTTAAATGCTGACCTTAAAACAAGGCAAGTATGTTTCTTAAGCGGATCTCTGTGTTTTTTTCAATATTTAAAACCATGGCCTATTTCTTCAGTGAATGCTTGTAAACAACACATCTTAAATTGCACAGTTAGCTGTAAATTTAAATTATGTTCTATTTTATGTATGCTTTGCCTGAAGTGGACCATTTTATGAGAGGCATTCCTTCACACGCAGTATATGAACAGTGGAGGAGTATGGCCATTAAGTGTTAATCTAAGATTGCGAGTTGTGCATGTAAAATACTTCATTCAACCATTTGCAGTTTACAGGGCAATGTTTCAAAAAGAAATGTGGTAGCGCTTGTGACAAATAGCACAGTGTAAGTTATGATGATTCATGTTAATTTAAAATGCTGGTTTAAAGTTTTTGAGGAGGAGAGCCGAGCGCAGTCAACTGTTTTGGGTTGGGGATAACAATGGATTTAATACTTCTATGACTTACCTGCCATTGCTTTATCACTGTAGAGACTAAAGATACAGGAGACAAGGACACTGAAAAAATTGTCACTATTGCTTGGGTAAGATGATGATTTTCAGTTGTTAAAGCAAAACAGACATCCCGTCTTAGTCAGAAAAAGGACACCTGATGTGCCAAGGGCTGATGCATTTTTTTTCCCTGGAATGATTATGAAAGACATAAAGGTCATATAAGAGACCTCGAATTTCCCTGCACACATGCTTTGTACTTCAGAAAGCAGCGAGTCTCTCGAGATGTCAGTTGCTAAGAAAAATATGCTTTTGTTTCCAATTAGGCAAGTGGGGCTTGTGAAACCATCTCTGCAACCTCCTGTAGCTTTGTTTCAAAGTTCCTGCCAGTGGAGGTGCATTCACAGGAGCCCAACTTGCAAATTCTTCAGGGGCACAGGAGCTGGTGCAAGTAATTACTGCACTGCTGGCTTTTCACATTGGGGCCATATGTTACCCAGCTGATGTCACATGCAGACTGAGGATGTCGCTGTCCTGTGCTGCCTGGTTTGCCCCTGAGCTGGCAAAGCCTTTTAGAGAGTGTGATTCAAGGGTAGTGCTTAAGGATGCACTACAAAGAGGAAAGAGTTTTTTCAACTGGGATCCCTGTCAGTGAATTGCTCTGAACAGATTCTTGGCTGGAGGAGAGGAAAACTGGGGGATTGTAAAGTGCTCAGTCCAGCTCAGTGGTGCATAGATATTATTTACCATTTCTGGTTAGCCCAGACAAATAATTTCTCCATATAGTGTACATGTACATACATGTGTGCTATAACCAGCCTTGAAATGTTTATCCTGTATTTCAGAAGTAACTTGTTCTTGTGATTACTAGTAACAGTGCTCATCTATGACTTGTTTTCTGGATGGTTTCCAACGAACAAAAAGTGTATTTAGTTGGAGGAAAGCAGCTGAATGAAAATTAGCTGTCCACATACACAATATTGTGCTTTATATGACTGGCTGCCCTTACTGACACATAGAGATGAGCAGGATTTATTTTATTTGTTGTGGATCAAAATCTTGCTAGAGCTTGAAGTTTTTCACAGGTTTGCAAAATTAGCTTTTAGTAGCCTTACAGGACTCATCTGGGCTTCAGCAGGGCTTGGGTTTGGCCCTTTGACAGTGTTGTTTCTGTGTATGTGCTCAATACAAGTCTTGTCTCAAGACTTGCGTGTTGCCTTAGATTACCACTTTGTTTTCTCAGAGACCTGGTGACTCCATACAGGAGGAAGGATGAGATTCCAGTTCTTTCAACCACCTTCCTTCACTAGGTTGGTTTCCTTGTTCCTTTTTTGTGTCTGTGTGTGCTTAGGATCGTGAATGTAAACCTCAAGCCAGTTGCTATGTAAAGGAGGAAAAAAGTTCCACGTTCAGACTGCTGCTGGCACGAGCCCAGATTTTCCATGAGTGTCTCGCATTAGGCTCTGAGGCCAGGCCGAGCAGAGAGATACATTTCCGGGTTCTCTTTGGCTTTAGAAACTAGTTTTACATCTGGAGACAATGCTTCCATGAAATGCTTATTCGCTTTGGGCAGAGGCAGATGTAGACCCTGCACACGGGCCACGTCCCAGCACCCGGATGTTTGTTACGCTCTGCTCAGCTGCTTGTCTGGGCTCCTGGCGCCTGCGGGGTTTGCGGTAGCAGAGCTGGGGGAGCAGCACCCTCCTGCTTAGACATGGGGTGATGGGCGCTTCAGGACAGCCAGGTGGCTGGTTCTTAGTGGGACCCAGGAAGGGACCTTTGTCTGCATCTTCTACCCCTGGGCGTACCCAGGTCGATTTTTCTGGTCAACTAGATAAGTGTTGTAGTGAATGCGGTGGTATTTCTATTTGTGGTTAAGTGTTGCATAAACTACACTGCTGAAGTGTATGCACATTCCTGAGCGAAGTGTCCAAGTTCTGTTCTGGTGCTTTTGCACCTTGCCAATTCAGGATCTAAATCATGAAAAACAGAGCTCAGCTGCATGGTTATGACTTCACTTCCCTGAAGTTTGTTGTTTTCCCATGTTTCCCAGTTGCACTCTCTTTGCCAGCTGTGCAGGTAGTCATCAGCTGTGGGGAGCTCTTATGTATGTCAACTCCTGTTCTGGGATGGGTTAGCCTTTTGCTGTTACTGACTTTCCCTCTTGTTTTGAAGAGAGTTTTTCTTCCTAAATTTTTCCCCACAGCCAAATGAACAATGTGGTTGCATGTTTTTGTTTAAACCTACGTTTCTTCTGCTTCCAAACACGGATTAGCTTTACTCTGTCTTTCTACCCTGGAGCAGCAGTTGCAAGAAGCTGAAAAGGAATTGGGCTCTAAGTGTTTCTTTAGTTAGTGTGTGCTGTTGACATGTAACTAAGAGGCAGGCCAGAACGTGGCAAGGTGTGACTTTATTTGTGTTCTGTGTCTGGCTACCTGGTAGATGCTTATGGTTAAAGCATCCGTCTTGGTCTTCGTTGTTGAGGGAGAGCTTGGGATGTCGCTCTGGTGCAGCTTCTTCTCCAGCGTGAATGTGCTCCTGACAGCACCTGTGTGCAGACTGGTATGGTTTGGTAGGAAAAGCTCGACCTGAGGCAGAGCTGGGATCAGCACTTAACTGCTGGCTGAGGTGTGCTGTTCAGCACACCTCAGGCCCTGTTTCTTAACACAGGCCCTGTTTCTTAAGCCTGTGTTTTTCTTTTGGTGGGTAGAAGTGTCTAGAAATCAATCCAGGAGCTGGTACTTGCACAACTCAAGCCAGAGCAAAGTCCACTTAATATTGGGTGGATATTCTTGGGGTTGGTCTGCATGTTTCCTGGTGGTCTTCCCTCTGCAGTTTAGATGTCTCAGAGCTGCCCACACTTAGTGGTGTGTATGAGCTGCAGGATGGGAGGGTGCAATGCGGTCCTAGATATCTCCTTGCTGCTTCCTGCCTCCTCCAGCCTATCTCTGTTGCTGTGGCAACTTGGAGCACCTACAGGCATGGAGCTGTTGTTGCCTATCCTTGCCTTCATGCTTCATAATCCTCATATTTCTGCACCTCTCAGTTTTATCACATGTTTTAGTACTTGGGGTTTCTTTTGACCAAGGCTAGAAACTGCTGAATTTTTAGGAGGGCATTTGTCTAAGACAAGATGTCACAGATTACTTTTGGTCACGCTGTATGTTGTGTTGTGATTGTGTTTGATTAAAATTCCTCAGGCTTCTTTTCTGAGTAAAGCAAGGCACGTGGTCATGCAGTGTCCCAGTCACACGGTAACAAAAGACTCCATTGCAACGTTTCATTAGAAGTCTGTGTATATCACAGTTGCTTCCATTTCCAATAAGAAACCCACGAACAACCCAAGGGAAAGTCAGATGTGCTGTCCAGCTATCCGCAGCTGTCTGGAAAGTGTTTTTGCAATCCCCATCCTCTGTTTTGTTAAATATTTTCTTGTGCTCTTTTCAGTTATAAAACTTCTTATCAACTATTAAAAAAAAAATGAGAATGATACTCATGATAATGAGAATCTATTTTGCTGTCACTTCCTTTAATGTAATACTTTATCTTCCACTAATTAAGCTCTTTATCATGAGCAATTACCATCATCTTATACAAACAATTGCCAAAAGGTTATCTTCCTCTAATAAGAGCACAGGAAATTGTGCTACGGATTACAGGCACTGTGGAGGTTTGCCAATAAATCTTCTACATAAAATATTTGTAGTCGTTGTAATTGCATACTGTACTTTATGCTAGTGCAGAATCACATTCTTCCCTCGAGTTCATCATGCCGAAGTCTTAGGGCTTTTATGGTGCTTATGTGTTTAATATGCACTTGCTTCTGCAGCCAGAAAGTAGATTTAAGTTACAGAGGAAAGAAAATGGCAAATGTTTTGCTTATCTCTATTACTCTGCTACAAAGAGTAGTAACACAGATGCAGATACAGGCCAGTGGAGAGGAGACTGTCATGCCTGAAGGGCTGTGGCAATCCCTGTTGCTGGATATGCCTGTAGAGGAAGTGCAGGCAAGAATGAGGGACACCAAATCAGGCTCATCAAACTAGATTTGGTTTCATGGGGACTGCAGTGAAATTGTGGTGTTCACCCTTCATTTTAGATGAAATGAATTTGTACAGCTTGTTCTTGCATCTCTTTCCTTCTGACTGGGCTTGTGGTTAATAACGACACAAGCTAGAGAGAATCTAATTTGGGCATGTCCTCCTGTGCTACCACTGCATCTCTGACCATAGAGTGTGTGTTGGAGAAAAATGTATGGAAACTGTACAGGTCACTGTGAATACTTCATCCACCACTCCCAGCCATCCCCACTCCCAGTTGACTCATTCTTTGGTTAATTAGATTGTTCTAGCCAGGAGGCCTGCAAAATTAAACATTGAGTATTAGAATACAAACGAAGGGGGGTTTTTTGTTTGTTTAATGGTCTTTTGACTAATGGAATGCCTTCTTGATAATTAAGATAAAATGAGATCTCTGGAATAGGATCATTTGTTTGATGTTGACCCCAAAAGGTGTGGTTCAGAGATGTCTTTCAGCTCTATCCCAACTTTGCCAATTGTGCATCCATCTATAGGAAAGGCCATTCATAACATTTAATTGTGTGATGTGCAGTGGTGGGGTGCCCCTCTCATAGCAGGTCCCTTCTGCAGCTCATCTGTCCAACCCTCTGGTCCTGTTGTCCATCACCCTAGCTTTTCCTCAGCTTTTCTTCTTAAGTTATCTTTTGCTGGTGCAGATAGGACATCTTTGGGCTCTTACATGGATTAGGATCTTAGCAGGCAAACTGCATTCAAGAGTGTTGTCCATCCCTTGACCCAATTCTTGTTCTTTAGTACATCAGGAGCTTTCTTCTCATTTATTTAAAACATCTTCTCACTTACTTAAAGCATAGCATTTGAAATTGCCTTAAGTAATCCAGTTCTAGTGCTTATCAAAACACAAAATTAAAATAAAAGCTAAATTTCAGGTTTATAGTATATTGCTTTGTTATAAAAATAACATATTCCAGCCTCAGTTGCAGACTTTTGAGTCCAGTTCTTCAATGCCTCAGCAGGCCCCCGAATCTGCTATGCAACATGCAAAATGAAGCTACCAGTTACTCTGAAGCCAAAACTGGCCATTATAAAACCTCTGTAAGCTGGCTGCTAGTCTCAGAGTTCATTATGAGGGAGGTCATTCTTCCTTACAGCAATGAATGTAGCTTTTGAGTACATTTTAAAAGTTTCATTTAATCACAATGCGGATGAATTGTTTCAGTCGTGATCGCCTGATGGGAAACTAACTTTCTTCTTCCTGGGAGAAAAAATACTGTGTGGATTCTTGCAGCAGCTTTTAGAACTACAGGATATTATTTCCTTGATTTTTTTTGTTTTTGAAAGACTTGAAGATTTTGGCACTAACAAAGGAAGATTTTCCTTTCTTTTCTTTTTAATACAGATTAGTCAGTTTTCTTTTGAAATTGGTGAATATGGAATATGCATAATAAGATCTTCAACAGGCTCTTTCTGTACATCTCAAAGTGTTTTTTTCCCAAAATGTTTTCAGCTCCTCCATAAAAAATGTGTGATTGCAAAATGCTTTAAAGAGTATATCAGTTTCAGATTTGGCTGAAGTAGTTTAAACAGGGGAAAGAAAACAAGTTTGTTGCTGGTTTTTTGTTTGGGTTTTTTTTTTGTTGTGGATAATCTTTCATGCCCTAATTGGAAGGGTTTGGAGAAGATGCCAGGCTCATCTTGGAGATATATAATATTAGGATGAAAAAACATGTCCTCAAGCCAGAACACAAGAATTGCCAGTGAGATCCAAGGAAATATTTTCTTTTCCCTGTGAAGGTGGTTAAGTATCGGAAGACATTGTCCAGGGAGGCTGAGAACATCCTTAGAGATACTCAATGCAGAACTGGACAAAGCCATGAGCAATCTGCTGTAGCTGACCCTGCTTTGGCCTGGGCATTCAACTGGAAACTACCAGAAATCCCTCCCAACCTAAATTATTCTGTGATATTAATCTTCATTGGTATGTGCAATACAAATACAGTAGTATTTTCTGCATGATTGCTGACAACTGCAGAGAAATGGAGAGGGGATGGTCTTGGTAGAAGTGAGAAGTCTCCAGCAGCAGATAGTTGGTGAGCAGCTTGAGTCAGGAGTCCGGTGCAGCAGGCTGCTGCTCGTTCAGGATATTATCCTGCAGCCATGGATCGATGGGGAGGGTGTGTACCGTACTCCTTGGCCACTCTGAGGACTGTCATGCTGTAACTATCTCTGAACAGGTATGCCCAGCCTCGATTTTCATTATGTGCATAAAAATGTGTTGGTGAATGAAAATGGTAAGTTTAAAGTACTGTATAGCTTTACTTTCCCTCACGTAGACCCTTTGCCAGGACCAGTGTAGAAGAATCCTGTCTCCTACCACTAGTCCTTGTATGCTGGGAAAAACAAATAGCAGTGCTTTCTAACATGTGTCTTCTCCCAGCAAAACTCCAGGACTTTTTCCAAGTAAGTATGTGCTTCAAAATATGTGTAAATGTTACATTTTCACATGACTTAAACTAAACACTTAAAGTATCAAGGATATTCCGTTTTAATCCTCTGTAATCTTTTTGATTACTCTGTGGTTGTTGGAAAGGCTACTGATTGCCTGTTGCTGGAGAGATTCAAGATGATCAAAAAGGCATGGTATTATGTATTACTTCCCAACCCAATAGATCAGAAAGGGAAAATTCCTTGGCATTAACTACATTTAAATATTTCAGCAGAAAATCATTATGGTTTCCAGAAAATGTTATACTCTCTGTTCTACATTTCCTTTCTTGCTATTTGGAAGTAATTCATTAATTCAGGTTATCTTAGTTTTTAACACAAAGATGTGTCAGTGCTATCCTGTTGCAGGTCCATAGAAATTCTGAGCAATAAACACCAAAGAAATTCTATATCAGTGAGGGGTGTGGTCTAGGCTGGAAGGACATAGGTAAGACAATTTAATTTCTGGTCTCATTCTTCATATTGGTGTCCTTAATGCTTATTTTCTAAGGTGTCTGGTGGCGAGGAATACAGACCTCAGGAAGCACTAGACAGTGTTCATGAAAGACAAAGTGTTTTATTTTCAGATAGATCTGAAGAATAATTCTTTTTCTGAAAACTCAGACAAACTCAGTGCTGAGATGTATCTTCTACACTGTACAAAGTTGCAGAAGCCATTTAAAACTGTCACACTGCAGAGCTGAGATGAAAGTCTTTGTGGCTGTTAGCTGTGACTCAAAAAGAAATCCCTGGATTTTTTTTGTCGCTCCCACCACCCTTAGAAGTGCTAATTCCTTTAATATTAGCTGTCCCTGAAGTACCCAAGCTGTGTAGTCCAACCAGTCTAATTAAGGGTGACTGTTACATTCTTATTAACCAATAAGGAAAAAGAATACATAAGAAAATTTTGGTCACACCATTTAAACAGTAAAGAAATGCTATCGTGAATAAATTATACACAACATAAAATGTCTTCATAAAAATCCAGTGGGGTTCAAGAAGTTGTTGAAGTGGAAGAATCTGTGCATGGATAGAAGAGAAAGATAATCTGTTTTTTGATTAATTTAACCAGCTGTAGGTGATGAAGACAGAGTATTGATATAGTTGAAAAAGAGACTGCATCTAGAACCCAAATGTAGGTCACAATCCAAGAGAGGAATGAATTGCATTTTGAGGCCCATACAGTTTGTGACGGATAATGGAACATGAGCTCTTGGTGTAGAGCACTCGAGGAAGGGATGCAGCTGATTCCCAGTTACAGGAGTGATGAAGATTCAGTACTGTGTGAAAGGGTTTGATTCACATGAGTTGCAAGGAGAACGGTAACTGTAAAAAAGCCGTGAGGGAATGAGGTTTTGCTGTGATCCAGGAGCAGGTCAGTCTCTGTGGGGGGGAATATTTCTACCAGTGGACAGAGTTTGGATTCATAAGGCAGTGGCATAACAAGTTCCAGAGTCTGGAAGCTGGAACACACAATGCATGCTACTAATAACTAATACTCTTTATTATGCTGATGATTCATCTATGAAACAACTAAGCCATAAAGTTAGGAGGTTCCTCATCTGGCCAAGGCTTTCAAGATACCAGATTAGCTGTCTTTCTCCAGAAGAAATGTCATAGCCTTGTAGGAAAAGTAGAAGACAGTGAGATGATGGAGGACTCACTGGATGAAGACTTGTGGGCTATAATAATCTGGAAGCTTTGTGATCTGGAATAAGTCTGTCAGGAACTGGAGTGAGGCCATCAGGTTTTTTTCAGATAGGCTGCTGAACAGCTGTCAGACACTAGCTGCCAGATAACATAAAGAATGTGTCCTGCGTTGCCAGAATGTCTAAGTGATTTTGGCAGTGGAAGGAAATGTGGGCTTGCTTCATGGTCTTTTCACCACAGGAAGGGATGATGCACATTATCTGTTCTAGCACAGCATTTGTTTGGGCACCAGAGGAAACAAAAGAAAATACAGGACAAAAATCCAGATCAGTGCCCTGTGGAGAGGGTAAGACCAGATCTTGGAGGCTTTTATGTGCAGTTAGGTTTCACTCTTCAGATAAATTTTAGAAGCAGCTCACTGAATCATGTAGTACTTTCTGCTGACAGTTCTGGCTTGTTTGAAGCTGTTATGCATCACTGTTTGAGAGTAGCTTCTGCTGGACTCACCAAGGTTAGAGATGGCAAATTTGTCTGTGTTTACATTCCTTTTGTCCAGCAAGCCTTTCTTCTCTTTGCTTAGACTGTGCCAGTTTGGGTCAGGCTAGTGCCCTTTCACAAGTGTCAGGTGTGACTGTTATACACCCAAATGGATGCTGACCTCCTGCTGATTTAGGTGTCGACTTTTCTCAAACCCAACCTCCTGGGGGCTTTATTCCCCTCATGGCAGGTTCACATGGTTTGAGCTGCAAAATGTAGACCGTGGAAATATTTCAGAGGGAAACTGAAATCTCTGGTACTCCAAATCTTTTCATTTTCTTCCTGACTCTGCAGTACCATTTAAGCATGTGTCCTGTGGGTTTTGGAAGTAGTACCAGACTCAGTCTAGCTGGGTGGGTCTTTATGATGTACGTATTACCTCCAGTTAAATTCCAATAAGAAAGTCACCTTCTGATGCAAGTTGGTCTTTTCCCCCTACCTGTCTTGTGACACCCTGGCCTATTATAGCACTGCATCACCAAGTGTTGGGCTGGTTCAGTGATTTGTCTCCTGCCTAGTAGGACAGGCTGAGGTCTCCAGGTACCAAATCTTTCTCTAGAGCCTTCCATGCGAATATCAGCTATGTTCAGTGATTCTTCATTACCAGCTTCTTGTCATCACTCTACCTAACTTCCTTATGAGAAAGGGGTAGAGACGGCAAGGACATCAAACAAACCTGGAATTCCTCAGTTTGTAGGAATCATGATGCAGTCTATGGACATAGAATAGGTAACAGTAAGGAACCCTATATTGTACGGAGACCACTGAGTGTTGTCTTGCTCCTGGTTGTTGAGGTGCCTCATCTGGAGAGAGGCATGAGGAAGATATCAGTTCATGTCAACAGAGATAATTGTCAGCCATTCCCAACTTCACAAGCTGATAGTGAAGAATTACATTAAAACAGTGGCTGCTAATTGGAAATCAGGAATTGAGAAAGGATGAATATACTACATAACCACAGCATTATTCGTATGGCATAGATGTTTAAAATATAGCTTTTCTGCTAGTACTGAGAATCTGCTTGAAGTCAATCTTAAAACATAATCCATTGTAATGAATTATTACACAGCAGAGGAGTTATGATTAATTTTCTATCATAATAATCATAGTTATATATAATTTGTGACTGTTCAGCTCTGTGAGAGACTTGTATCTCTAGGAAAAAAAATTCAAGAAAGCCACCAAGGTTCACATGAAAGTGGGGATCAATGCACTTTCAAGTACGTTTATTTGCTCAGCCAGAAATAAGCATGTGCAAACATTATAGGTTCAAGAGGAAACCAGTGAACCAGCTAACTTCCAAAGGAAAGATCTTACTGCCTATCTGTTTCCACAGAAAAGCACCTCTATCCATTACCATATTTTGAAGGGCCACTATTATTGGGTACTTTGTTCTGTAACTGGTATATAATCAAGAATTACTAAGAGAAATTAAAAAATTATTTTGTAGTAATTCAGGAGTAGTTGAGTACCATCAAAGATGAATCATTCATTTGGATGCTATCCCTCAAATGCTTTTTCTGTTGTTGTTGTTAAATCCTCACTTCTTTCTGTGAAGTACCTGCTTTGCTTTGCTGAAGACTCCTCACATTTCACACAGAAGGTCCTCTCCCCCATTAACTCCAGGCCGTGCCTGTAGGTCAGATCTCTCTCCTCATAAACCAGCAGTTTGCATCTCATATGTTACTGGGAAGTTCTTACAAACTTCTTGAATTTGCTATGCTTTTCTGCAAGCAGTGCTGCATTGCAAACTCCTGCACGGTGCTGTGTGTGATGAAAGAAGAGAGCACAGCTCAAAGTTCTCCTTCTTTGGGCCATCATGTGCTCTGGTTACTTCTGAGTAGCAGCCCTGTCTGCATCTGTGTGTGTGCCTGGTGTTGTTTTGTGCTGGTGTGTGAGAGAATGAAGCAATGCGGCAAAATCTGAAAAAAAGTTTACCACCTTCTACAAAAAATGTATTTTTCATACCAACTTTCCTGGGTCTTCAACCTTAATTAATCCTCTTTCTTGATTATTCACTTAAAAATGAGTGAAGTGCAACAATTCACAAAGTCTACTTAGGTACATAGAGCCATGAGGCGTATCTGCATCTAGGTTCGTTGCTTCCACGTACTTTCCCATGAGTTTTGTGACTAGCTCTCTGAACCTGGCAGCAGGATTGAATTACTGGCATTGTAATGCCTTGCTGAGCTGTGATGGTGCTTTTGGAGAATGTCTTGGGTATCACATGCTGGAGGGAGAGAGGGGGCCCATCTTCTACTTGTAGTGGGAAGTAGGGAGGGTGAGAAGAAACCCACTGGCAAGTTCAGGTGTGTTTACACTGCTGTACCTGCATTTGTAATAAACAGATAATTACCTGGTCACAGGCAAGATTGTTGCTTCTCCTCATCAGATGAGTCAATTCACAGAGAGACAAAGTTTCTACACCACAAGGGCATTCCTGCCAGAGGACAGATTTTTGTATCAGATACATCGAACAGGCTGAAATTATATGTAATTAATGACTGTGTAAGCTGGCCTTGTGCTAGAAGGCCATATGTTCATTTATGTAGACATGATGAAGACAGGCAAACAGCATCTGCAGAGATTACAGATCTGCCCCAGAGCTGCTTACTCACTGCACAGCACTTGATGAGGAAGGCCGTGCTGATGCCAACCACCTGAAGTAGCACTGATGCTCACTGATTGTACATGCAGATATAATAATATGTGAATTTTCATGGCACGCTGCTGCCTGCAGTCTTTTGTCACTATGGGATGGGGTCCTCAGCATGTTAATTGGTTGGCTTTACCTCATCTGTGGAAGGGCTGGGTTGTAGCATCAATGTTCAGATACTCAGGGCAACCTGTGTGTGGGCACTAGCATGGCAGATAGCGTACAATGTTTGTTTTCAAAGAGAGAAGGGAAGCAGGCACGAGTGGGAATGGCTCACCTATGTGGAGTTACAGCTGAGAAATTTTTTCCAGCCTGTGGGAGCAAAGTGTCTTTCATCATCAGGTCCACTAGTCCTGAAGATGTGTGCCATAGCAAGCAGGAGTGTGTGTGCATGTACCTCTGTTAAGTATATTTCTAGCCAATGAGGAAAGGGAAAGTGTGTTTTAAAGGTGGACAAATAGTACTTCAGTGTAAAATCCCTCCTAGAAATCTCTCCAAGCCTTTGAGAAGGTACTGAGAGTGATTTTTAGTTGTTTTTCTTTTCTGGTTGAGGACTTTGATATCAACAATATTTCAAAGAGTGAATAGGAGACTTTGGGAAGGGCCAGAGGAAAGAAAATAGTTTTGCTGTGATCCATTTTGCTAAGATGAATGGTGACCATTTACCTTTCACCAGAGTTGTGTTGTCTGAGTGGGGAGATGATGACTTGGATTGCATAGGCATTTCATTGTCCTTGAGGTGTTTTGTATTTTTCATCTGGGATAAAGGATAAGTCAAACAGGCTAATTTTGGAAAACTAAGAAGTCACATCATTTTTCCCCTGGTATTTTTGCCATTTCAGAGAGCTCTGTCTTTCTAATACCATTTTTCTTCTGACTCTTACTCTGCCAGAGACCAGCATTCTGGGTGGATGGCTTTCAGTGCACTTCTGCCTGTGAAGAAGAAACATTAGCCAAGAGTCAGAGAAGGGATATTGTTCAGCTTTGTGACCGCATATATCCTCACTGTCTCCAAACAGGAGCCCTTAAATCCTCCAAAAGTGAGGATTTGCATTAGACAATGGGAAGGTTTGTAGCTACTTGGCAGTGATCTGGAACCACTTTTCCATCTGTCTGTACATCATCAGTGGGCAAGTGGGCTTTTCTGATCAATTGCAGAAGAAATTGGAGAGATTTTAGTTGTCTCAGTATCTCTGTGGGTTTAGGTCTTAATTATCCTTTTGTGCCGTTCTGCTGAAGCGTGTTTGTTAATCACTCCAGAGTACTTTAGCTTCTTTCAATATATTGAATTCCACTTGGATGCTTTTAAAAGTGTTTGCACAGCATATGCCTTTCTTAGGAGTATGGGAAATATCCACAGTCTGAAACAAAAGTGCAGTGTTCCAAACTCAACATCCATGTTGTTATCCCGTAAATTAGTACGCACTGTGCTGTTACGTAAGTTTGCCTTGTGTCAGAATAATAAAAGCTGAGTGTACTAAAAGGCTGATAAGCCTGCCATGAAGAATTACTTTGTTCAAATTCTTCTGCCTTAAAATAACACCTGTTGCTTTACTGACATGCTGGTAGTATAGTGTATCTTGAGAACTAGTTTAAAAAAAGAAGAAAAGAAAAAAAAGGCAAATTTTCAGGCCGTTCAGGTCTGAGCTTTGGCAGCCTTGAATTTAGTATTGTCTCAGAGCCACTCTTATACAAAAGGACTTCAAGAAAGCACAGCTGTTCTGTATTTTTGGATATTAAAAACGGACAAAGTCACTTTTCAGTAATACTGCCATAGCCTCGAGGACTGAATGCAAAAAACAAGTGCTCCTTCTGTTGGCAGGTGGGAAGTTCAATCCCTTAAAATGCAAAATAAAAAATAATGAAATAGATGGTTGTGCAGATTCTGAGGGTAGCCTGCAATGAGGGTGAAGGGACGAGTACCCCACAGCTGCCAGAGAAAATCACTGCTGGCAGTGTGTGCGCATAAAGTGACAGCGCGCTTCCAGCAGCCCTTAAATGAGTGGCGGGGGGGAGAGGGGAAGTTCAGCCCTGCCGCCACAGTTCTGCACAATGATCGCCTTTCTGGGTGCCGGGGTCACAGCTGCTGTCTGGAGATTACGTACAGAAGCACTCTTCTTCTCGGGAGAATGAGGTTTCCTGGAGGATTAAGCACAGGCTGAAAGCAGGAGGAGTTATTCAGGAGGGAGACAAAGACTGTGAGCCCACGGCTGTGACAGGCGACAGGGGCGGAAGACTGAGCAAGAGCAGCACTGCCGGGGGTTGCTGCTTGGATGGGAGAGTCTCCAGTTAGGGATCCTGAAGCGGTCCAGTTGTGGGGTGAAACCCACTGAGGGTTTAGTATGATGTTGCCTGCTGGCAGGACTCGAAGTGCTGCTTTCCCACTCATGTGGGAGGTGGATGGAGTCTGAAGAGCTCTGCCACCTCCTGCACCTGAACTAAAGCCATTTCTTTGCTCTTAATCTCAAGCCTCGTTTAGTATTCAGAAATAGCGATCAATGCAGCAATCTGAACCCCCATGTAAAGGTGCATATGCACTCCCCATCTGCTCAAAAAGTGATGCTTTTTGCATTTTCTTCTGTCACTGACATGTTTCACCATGCCTTCTGAGCTTGCTGCTTTAGTGCTTCCTTCTTCCCTCTTCCTTCTTAGCTCTTTTTTTTCTTTTTTATCTCCTTTTTTCTCTCTTATCCTGCTATTTCACCTCTTGGGTGCACACATTTCCAGGCAAGTATCCAGAATATCCTTCACCCACATATCATGTGCCAGCACCTCTGTTTTGTGTAGGAAGGTCTTCTATATTTGAAGCCAGGGCCATCTGTCTCAATGCTAAAAAAAAAAAAAACCAGGTTTCTTGCAGTTTTCTGCAAGGGCAATGGCCACAGTTCTTCTGCATAACTTTAAAAGGGAAAATGCAACCTATTCTATAGTAATAATATTTGAAACTTCTATTTATCAGCTCTAAAGTTAAGTCTTATTTCACCTACTGGATCAAATTTCCCACAGATCCCATATGCCGGCAACTTCTTTTTAGTGGCTTCAGAATCCACTAGTGCTTTTTATAATCTGAAACAAATGAGTGCTGCACATAATGTAGGAAAGGAGAGGTGGAGGCAGAGGAGGCTGACAATGCATGCATTCAAATGATGTGAAAGTGCAAGTGGGAAAAATATGACTGTGTTGGTAGAGCTTGTCAGAGAGGGTTTCAGGCAGATCATGTATTAGCAGATCATAGCTATTTTGAAAGCGAAAGAATGAAACTACTTAAAAGGAGCAGAATTCCAGAAGGATGCTAATGAGTAAGTATTGGGTACTAGTGTTTAAATGTAATGTCCTAGTTGCTAGTTGCTGTCCTTGCTGTATAGGTATTTCCTATGTGCAGTGTGAGTCTTAACCAAATCACATTTAAAACTCCATTTCCATTTGCCTCTCACTCTGTAAAATCCTCTCTAAAAAGGAGCATTGTCAAATAAATTGGTAAGAATTAAAATACTGCTGTTGCAGCTAAAAATAGTTCATGCTTTTTATGTTGCATTTAGGCACAAACATAAATAGGTAATCATACAAAAACTATTGAGAGGAGAAACTCAGTATGAGGTAGAAATGTAACCTGTGCTACTCAATTCTGGCCCTGGTTGATATGTTGTTAAGAGCAAAATGCTGAAGAGTGCTTCCTTGCAAGGAGGAACTGAAGCAACTGTGATTTTTTTTTTTTTTTTTTT
>VZTI01004616.1:431108-500485 GCA_013397865.1 Struthidea cinerea | reverse complement strand
TTTTTTTTTTTTTTTTGGAGTCACAAGTCTTGTGAAGAGTACTGATGACTGCCCACATCTGGTGAATTGGATTAGAATCTAATTAGCATGCAGAGTTTAGAAAACTTTTATAAAGTTTCAAAAATAATGTGAAAGAAAGAAATAGCTTAGCTAAAAATTCAGAGAAGAATTACTGAAACGTTCCTCTGAGGATAACTTGAAAGTAGCTTTCCTATTCCTTAAAGATGTAGCTCATACGAATGGTAACCTGTTTTATTTGTTAGCATTTTCTGTTCAGATAATTTGTTAAGTTTAAAGATTCTGTCCTATCTAATCAACCCCTGTAGCTAAGAGTCCATCTGGAAATCTAGGCACATACTGTGAAAGATCAATAAAGTGATTTTAGTGTTTGTGGAAGCAATTTTTGTGGCCTAATTTATGCATCAAAAAGGATAATACACCTGTCCTACGTTTGCGAAGTACCTCAGCAAACACAAAAGGATAGTCTGTTCAGTTTATGTACTTCGTTTTTCAACACTGTGTTGTGTGCATGTTTCCACGCAAAAATATACTTTCCCCTTTAATCTCATTCACTTACATATACATCAACTATTCTGTATAGCAAAGTGGTTAAATTCAGGCTGAAATGTGGTCCAAAGGACAAATGGAGGAAGAAACTCCTTCTGTAATTCTTACTGTAGAAGAATAGAAATTCTTTTCCTGTGTCTCTAAACTTAGGGCTTACACCAGCATTGAGGAGCATTATTTTTGAAAAGAAAATGGTGATTCATGAAATAAAGATTACAAATATTTTAAGATGCAATTGGCTGATTTTTAGTCTTCCTTCTCCATTGCAGTTCTGAGTATCTGCCCAGCTTTAAATGTGCAATCTCTTTTTTTCTGTGGGACTGCACAGGGCTTATTTACAGAGCATATCCATAACAGTGCTTCAGCTTGCAGAGATGGAAAGTAGAGCCCACTATGTGTTGGTAGTATGTATTTTGTGTCCTGAAGGAAAAATCTTAAACAATATTTATGAGAACGGATCAGCATAACACCGTGAGATGATTCAAACTGTGGAAAAATTACATTTCACTTCTGTAGGGCATCCCACATACTCAGTTGCTACATCTTGGCTTAGTTGGGATATATATATATATATATNTATATATATATATATATAAAAATTTATTTTTTATTTGATCTATTTAGAAGAGAGATAAAATTCTGTCAACATCTGTGGTGATGTTACATTGCAGATAGAGCATTGGTAGAAAGAAAGGAGGAGTGTGTCGTTTGGAGACAAAAGGGTTTATAAGTATCCAGGCCCTTGAGTGTTTCTGGGCGTCTTAGCTTCAATGGTACAACTCTGTGACGAAGCCTCTCTGTAGCAGAACACAGGTTATTTCTCCCCAGTTTGGGATCAGCTTGTGCAGCATGTCTGGGACCATGAAGGATCCCTGCGGGAAACTTCAGGGCTGTAGAATCATGGACTCTGTCCAGGCAGTGCACTCCAGCTAAGATGCAGTAGGATGCATAGGATGATGTGGGGAAGCATTTACTTCTCCTCTCACCCTGCTCTATGCCTACTTGCATCACTCTCCTGATCTTGGTCATGATGTAGCTGGTGGCCCAGCTCTTCAGTATTTGGCATTTTCTGCTTTCCAACCTTGATCTGAAAGGAATTTTCTGTTTTATGAATCCTGATCCTCTCTCCGAGGGAAACCTTGAAAGCCACATTAATTTTTTCTTTAACATCTTTGTGTCTGAATAAGTTCTGGGACTCTTGCATTTGGAGCAGAAAATTTAGACTAGCAAATTTCTACCATTTCCTGAGAAGACTGAAAATCAGCTCTGCCTTGATACCTGCAGCAAGAATCCCCAAGTCAGGGCAGTGTTTAGAAAGTAGCAAAAATAGTAATGATCCTTGAAATCAGTTTTGTTAGACTGAGTTAAAAGGACAGGAAAGAAAATGTGTGGAGCTTATCCTGCTTCACAGCACATCAATCTCTTGTGTGAGTGCCAATAGTTTTGGGGTTTGGTTTTGGTTTTTTTTTTTTTTTTTTTTTGTGAGGTTAATATAGAAGGCCAGAAACTATTTCTGCCCACACGAGCAGGCATAGTATATCCTGAGCATTCTCTGTGTCTTCCTCTTCTCACTGAATGCTGAAGCGTGAAGCATATTCTGAGATGTTTCTATGCTGTACACTTGCACAGCAGAAAACAGCAGTAGGTGGGATATTGGAAAAGTTAATAGCGCTTACTCAGTGTGGAGGTGAGAAGGTAGTTTTGTTTCAGTAAGACAGTGACTCATGATGCCAAAATGAATGTGATGAGGATGGTTTATTTTAGCTTAGATATCATACCTACCTGTTGAGGTCTGAGATAAAGCAAGTGAACCCTCAGTAAGCAGACTGTCAGAGTTCAATACCCTGTAGTGATCCAAGTTGTAAAAGCCTGCCTCATCACATGAGAACACAGAGCGCTCTTTCTGGGGCTCTCTGAAAGGAAGAGTGGTGCCTTTGTTGGCAGGGTGCTGCCCTGTGCCAGAACACCACAGCGGATGGCGGCATGTGCTCTGTATTCATCCTTGGTCTGAATCCAGTGAATCTGAAGAATAAATGGAATTTGAGAATATTTCCCCGATTGGTAAGTGCTGTGATCATGTCCCTTTGGGTGTCAGCAACGTGACAGGCACTGGTTTACCCCGGTCTGAGTTTTTTCACTTCCTTTCTTCTTCACACCCCAAGACGCTGAAGAGAAATTGTGCAGGTGAGACATAGTATTTCTAAATAAGTGGAGGGCTTTTTTTTCTCAGCTTTCTCTTTCCTTGATTTAAATTCAAAGTTATGACACTGTTTTACCTGAAGTTTCTTTTGATAGACGTTCACCCCTAAGTAGCCTAAAATCTCATTGCTGAGTTTACTGGACCTTTTTAGTGGTCAGATCTCCTATCATCTGTTGTGGGTTGACCCTGGCTGGACATTAGGTGCCGACCAAAGCCATTGCCTTCCTCAGCTGCGTAATGCAGAGAAAATGTAGCAAAAGTCTCATGGGTTGAGATAAGGAGAACTCTATGTGAATGGAGCTGAGATCTATTTTGTTTCATTTTCTTTTGTGGCATTTGATTCCAAAGGAGTCATCTCAGAAGGAGTGCTTACAACGTGAAGTTCTCATTCCAGTGTGAGTGAGAAAAACAGTCTTCATTTTGGTCTTTAATTCCCCTGCGTAGATTGCTTTGTTACTCTCACCCATCTGTTAATGACCTAATGAAGGCCTCTGAAGGGCCTCTCATGTCCCTTCTCCTTTTGCTTTGACATTAGACCTTCCTGTGGTAACATGTAGTGGCCTTGTCTACTATTGTGGTACCAAGTTGTGAAATGCCTCGGAGCATGGGAAAACACATGTCCAGCCTTTAAAGGCAATGTTCATGTGGTGGTAGAGAAATACTGCCAAATAATGTGTAGTCCTCTCCAGCCAGGTTCCTCTGTGCCCCTGAACAAACACACTAAAAGTGAACCTGTGGCTACTGGAAATTATGGAAAAGTTTTCCTGGGAGTCAAGTTGGCAGAGCTGGTGCATCAGAGAAGAGTCACTAAGGGTCAGACCCTCGGGCTGTAGATGCTCAGTGTTGCAGAGGACCTTGTGGTGAGAAGGGAAGGTCCCTGCCGGAGGGAGGAGAATGTCTACAGTCAGACCTCAGTCGCTGCTGTGCAGTTGCCATATGGACACCGTACTGTGCCAGGCCCAGGAGCTCTGTCATTGTGGTGGAAGTCAGTGAGTGAAATGCCTCTCCTGCCAGGTTGTGCAGATCTGCACGGGCTGGCACTCTGCAGGAGGGAGTGCGGTGCTGCGTGGGCCGCTTGGCACGTGGCAGGGTAGAAGTGGATGGCTGAGAGCGAAGTGCTCGTGCACAGCAGACACTGTTGAGTATCTTTAGCGTTGCTACAAAAGAAATCAAGGAGGAGCGGTGGATCCTCATCCTCAGGAAGATTTTCTGAAACAGAACAGAAGAGTCTTAACAAAGCAGACCTTTCTCCTACAAGACTCCTTCTGAAGGCTGCAACCCAGGCTTTTTTCTGAAGAGCTTTTATATCCACCTCACTTGCAAGCTGCCTGCCTGGGATCTCATTGGCATTCTGCTTTTCTGCTGTAATCTCATGTTGTTAAGGAGTGTGATTTTTGTTCTTAGCTGTGCCGCATATAGAAGATTACATAAATACCGTGGAAATTTCGGGAGAGGGAAGAAGAAGAAGAAGAAGAAGAAGAAGAAGAAGAAGAAGAAGAAGAAGAAGCAAACCCAAACCACCAAATCCTTCCTCTAAGAAGCATTTTGACTTTGTAATCTTATGCCTTCCTCTCAAAGAAAATTCTGTTTAATGTAGGAGGAAGGCAGACATGCCTCTTTACCAAGAAAGCCACAAACTGGCTCCCTAATGGTCAAACTGTGTTAATGAGCAATTACAGACAAACACACTGAGCTGAGGTAGATTTATTCTTCTGGCAGCTATTGCCCAAAGATGTTTTGATGCAGGAATGCTTGTTCCTCCTCTTCTGTCTGTGTTGAACTCATTTCCATCTCCTTCCTCTTGCCCTCTTTTTCTGGGCAAATAAAAATTCACTTTCTAGGTTGAAGCCATTTCATAAAGGTTGTACTTCTGAGGTTTCAGCTCTCCTGTTAAACCAAAGGATAATTCCAGGATGGGGGAAAGGCTTTTTTTTTGCTTCTCCTTACAGCACAGTGGTTCAGTTTCTCATTTTCAAAACTGGTATTTTCAACAGTGTGCCCGGGGTACAGGGGTAAAACTGAGCTGCAAATAGAGGACCCTTTCTACTGGGTTACTGTGAATGTGTTCGAGTTCCGAAATCCTCGATGACAGGGTCCATGCAAGTGTGAGCAGCCTCACAAGCTCTCTGGGGGATGGACCCTGAGCTGCAGTTCAGTGGAAGCAGTGCACTGACACCGTGTTGCTCTTTGCAGTATCAAAAGATTTTCTTTTTCTTCTCAAGTCTGAAGTTGATCAAATAATAAGATTTTATCAGTCGTGCTTCCTTCTTTCAGAAAGAGTGAAAATTTGTTAAATATGCTTGCAACTTGGGAGAGAGAGGGGGAATAAAACTTCAGTGATGCTAAAAACAGCCTGGGCTGCTTTTGTTTGGACTTGCAAAACGCAGCAGCTTAATGCCTCCATTGTATGCAGGGGGAAATATGCTAATTCAAAGCACATTTCCCATCAGAAGCCCTTTCAGGCCTGTCATCGCTGAGATATGAAGGATGGTAAAAGCGGGAGCAGGGGGAGGCCCATGCTCTGGGAGCGCGGCTCCGGGCATTGTGCGCGGGGAGCGGCGCTGAATGGGGCTGACGAGCCCGGTCACCCGTGAAGGCCCGGGCCGGGCGGGTTCCCATGGGCGCCGGCTGCCCTGGCCCCTGGGACCCCCCCATCCCCACCGGCCGGGGTCCTGGGGCGCTCCCCGGGCAGCCACCGCGACGGGGCGGAGGGGCCGCTGCCAGGGTGTGCGAGCACCGGCCACCATCACCCATCCCGCAGCCCTGGAACCCGGCGCTTCTCCCTGGGTAACACGGGCAGCTACTTTCTGTTCCCTATAAGTGCAGTTTAAGCTGAAATAACAGATTTTTCGTGACAAGGCCCCCATCGCTTCTTTTCCAAGCTGCCGATGCGTGCAGGGCAGTGGTGCTCACTGGCGGCGCCGTGCTGAGCTGCCTCTGTAAAGAGTCGCCTTCAGCTCGGGAAATGAGGGATGCTGCAACTGGCGTGACTTTTTGCTTCTCAGTTATGCAACAGAAGGGAGTCTGTGAAATGCTACTTAGTGTGTTGCCATATCTATATGATTATATTTGAGGTTCAAATAAATACATTCATCAGTGTTTGGTATGTACTAAAAATCTCTAAACACTAGTCTTTAAATACTGATTGATATATTTAAAAGCCTAGAGTTCGATTTTTTTTTTTCCTTCTCTCTTAAAGTTGTGGAAAGGTCTTTAAATGATGGGGTTTGTCTCAGGACCCTGTTGGTCCAGAACTAGGGAGATGCTCAGTTTACTCAGGAATACATTTTCTGTTTTCCTTTAAATGTGTGTGAGTGTTGTTTTATTGTAGAGAATTTGGGATTGAGTGAACTTGATGATCTGATAATGTTGCTATGATATTTGCTTGGAAACAGTTTGAAATGGCAGTGAAAATTTAGTTGTAGTTGTTTGTTTGGCTCTATAAACCTGCAGTGTACTAATGGCAAATTAAACTAAGAAAATGGGCTTTTGATTGCTTTTGCAATCTGGTGATGTTCTGTCTGCAGTAGAAGTATCTGCTACACTCGAACACACAATTAGTTTCTGAGGACCATGGCTGGAATTAAGTGCTTATAAGTACTTTTAAAGCTGTAGCTGGTCTTCAGTTTCTTCCCTGTACTAATAAACTTGTGAACAGGCAAGTTGGGCTGGGTGATTTTGGCTGGGCATGAGAAGCTGTGGTCTTTTTCTGCAACCTGTGGGCAAGTCTCTGAGCTGCAATGAGAGCTCTGTCCCATGTTGAGCAACATGCCTTTGGTCACCTCCAGGACAGTGAGTGCACACTTGATGTAGTGAAGTTTTTTTTTACACTCAGAATTCTTATTACAGACCAAAGAAAGAACCTTAGCCAGAGCCTTGGGTGTTGTTTCTGCCTTGTGCTTTTCTCATTGTTTTAATTTTAGGGGTTTTTTTCAATATATCCATCCCTTCTCCCTTTTCCTGGTTCCTTAGCTCCTTTCTTTTCCTCTCCAAATGGTGCAGAAAGGTGGAACAGATAACTGTACTTCAGGAATCAGTAGCAGTGATATATATGGAAGATGTGTCTGTAGTACTACTGAAATCAAAAATGCCCGGGGCATTTTCAATAACGAATGTCAGGGTCTCCAGAGGAAACACATAATGAGAATGCTTAGTGTTTACACTTGGGAAGCTCTGAGTGCAAGAGAAATGGTTACAAATGTGCTGAAAACCAGAGCAAAAATAAAATGGGTTGGGAATGATACAAGGAACAGATGAAGAAAAGTAGATGCTAAATGAATTTCACTCTGAGTCATGACAAAGTGCAGAAATGATGCCTTTCAGCTGTTTAAAACAAGTGAATGTCATGTTTGGAAAGAAACAGAAATTGGGATACAACTAGGGATAGCTCAAAAGAGAGCCTGGGTGGTTTTCAGGCAGCAGGACTGGAGGCCATTTCAGAGACAGGGGCCCTGCTCCTTCTGGAGAAGCCGCTCCTTCTGCACTGGCTGCAGCGGGGCCCTGGCCATTGTGCAAGCCCTCCTTTGTGCCAAGCCTCAAAACCTGCCGGGCCGCAGAATGGCTCTTCTCGTGAAACATTGAAAGGCTCCAAGCTTGAGACACTTAGAAAACTAGGCGAGACAAAGTGTTGGAAATGTATACTCTAGGGAATAATCCTGCCCTGGCAAGGGATTTTGCTTGACAGCCTATCTGGGAATCCAGGCTGAAAGCTGCTACTTTGTCCTTAACTCACCCTATAGCACTTTTGTCTCAGAGCTCACTTTGTATGCAGGATCACCCACTGCTGAGGTTCGGCAAAAATCGAGGCGTGACATGATCCAGACGGAGCTCCAACCACACTCGTTGTTAGCAGGTTAAGTCATTCCCTGTTTATAAAGGTAGAGGGGTGGGGTTTTTTTCTAAATTGTGCTGAACTCGTTGAGTGCACACTTAGCTTTTTATGGGCGCAAGTGAAAGACCTGTGAAACACTTGAGTGGCCGTTGTTTGTTGTTCACCAGCGGCGCTCTCAAAGGCTTTGCAAAGCGCAAAAGAACCACTACTTTAGACATGACTGGGATCCCAATCGCTGCAGCTGGAAAAGAGGGGACTGGAAAAGCTAGACCGGAGAAGCTGCTTGGCACATATTTAGTCGATGAGTTAATTGGACACTCTCAACGTGGGACTTGTTAATGTCCTGCTGCTTTCCTAATGAGGATATCTGCTGTTCTAAAGAATACAATGATTAATTGGGGACCCTTTCGTTAGTGTCTTAACTGAGGATTTCATGACTAGTGTCTTATGTGTGAACAGAAACTATATTTGCAATTCAACAGGCAGTCCAGCACTGCATGACAGAACTGGTCCAGGATCTTTCCCAAAGTATAGTTTAATTACACTGGAATGGGAATTTTCTGTCTCTGGGAAACAGCTGCAGTTGTCCTGACTTACAAGGTGCTGAAGCTTCAAACAATGAACTTCAGTACCTCATACCAATCATTATTTTGAAGCTTTCTTGTACATCAACATTTTGACTTTTGAGTTAGGTGGGCTTTTCAAAATGTTGACACACAAGTGCCCATTAATCCATGAGTGGGTCTAGGAGCAATGTATGGTGGGGCCAGTTTTTCAGCCCAGGATACTGAGATGAACAGGTAACGGTGCTCCCAAGGTGTGGTTTAGCTCCATTGCAAACTCCAGTCTGATCTTGGGTAACTTGGTTCCTGGCCCTGAAACCTTGAGCTGGAGGAGTCTGTAGCAGTCTGTAGCACTGGGATGGTTGTGCATTCACTATCAAACTGAATACCTATTGCATGACTCTGTAAATTAGTATGCATTCCTCACAGTGGTTCCAACGATGCTCATACAGTTTACAGTTCAATAAAAACACGTATATAATTGTATGCATTTTCTTCATGTACATATGAATGTGCACGCATACGTTTCTGCATGTGTACGTACGCATATGTACATCTGTGGTTTACGCATGGAATCCTGTGTGACATTCTAGGAGGATTCTTCATCCTTGTCCCTCCCCATGTGTAGCCCCAGTACACAGCACAGTGTGAGGTACCCTTCTATAATGAGTGCCCCTGGTTTCTTTTTGGGGAGCTGTAGGGTTTTGCACTTCTTTTTATTTTCCTGCTTTTTTCCACGCTTTGTGAAAAGACTGGACTGAAGCCAAGACTGAAGAACAAAACGAGCACTGAATAGATGAGATTGTAGGTGGGATGCTGAAGTCTATGCGAAGAGTGGGAGGGCAATTTTGAAAATCAGAACTGGATGTGAAGTTAAGAGAGGATTGTCTGATTAAATCTGACTTTGTGGAGCAAAAAGTTAAGTTTGTGTCAAGGCTTAACTCAGTGACGTTTATTTATAGATAGAGAAAAAAAAATCAACAGGTAGCCCCCCAATACCAGTCTTGTCTTAAGCTCTCATGTTTTGAGATGAGGCAGCTATATTAATAGGAGTATATTATAATGATACCTTTGCTGCCTTCTAAATTGCTGGCAGAAATAGCTCTTCTGCAAGTACAGGAGGCACTTCTACTTGAGTGCTGGCAAGTGCGACATAAATATCTAGGATGCTATTTCAGTATGTCCAAGTATTCAGAAGCTCTAGTTTTCTGAGATGGCAGTAGGCTTTGACAACAGTACTGGAGAAGCAGGTTCACAGGAAAAGTGTGTTGGATTGTCTTCAAGGTGCAGAATTAAGGCAACAAAGACAAAACACTTGAGCATATTATTTTCCTGCACTACAAGGCAGAGGCATGATAGCTGAGAATCTCTCAGCTGTGACGGACAGAGGGAGCAAGAAAAGGTGGTTATGTGTGCCAAAATCAAAAACGTAGCCCTTAAAATTTTGGAGGAGCATTTGAAGTACTCTTGAAGGCTTCATGTATTAGTCATGTGTGTGAAGATCTTGCCACTGATGAAGAGAAAAATGTATGGATATTGGGTAACTCAAAGCCTTGTTTTGCTGCCTCATCGTAAAGCTAAAGCATTTGAAACTTGCCATGCAGTACACTTGTAGAAAACTATGCTGTAAAATTGGGGAACTGGAGTAGAAGCTGAAGACATTCATTGGAGCTGGAGCTCTGAACACTTGCCTAATGAAAGCTCCTTCTGGGGGCGATGCTAGGAAGTCTTTGCTCTCATTTTCTGTATTTCTGTGCTCTTTCTACTGTAGTCTAAATGGGCTCCAGTTTGTCAGCATATCTTTCTGGCTTGCCAAAAGCATGGTGCTGCTTCAGGCAGCCTCACAGGAGAGGGATGCAAGAGGAGACATTGCTTCCAGTTTAGTTTCAAATGTATCCTATTTTGTTGTCATTTATATTGCCTTTCCTCAGAAATTTTTGGCATGGTTGAGATTACTGTATTTTGTCTGTCAAGAGTTTTGAATTATTTTCCCCTGATTTTTTTCTTTAATACAAGTTTCTTGCACCCAGGAAAAATGTTACTAACGCCCTTCAATTAGATAAATAAAGTCCAGCGCTTTTTAAAATTACTTATTTCCTTCTGTGCTGTTGACTGCCTTTCATAAGCAGAAATGGAGCTCCCACTTGCTTAAGAACACATCAACTTTTTCTTTCATTTTGACTTTCATTATAGTTCTCCAGGCTTTTTTCTTTGGTAGACTTCATGTCTCTGCAATCTGAGCTGTCTTTGAGACTAGAACTTGATGAGACCTAGCTACTGGAAAAGCCATATAGAACCTTCTATTCACTTTCTAAGGGATTTATTTTTCCTTTGTGTTCCAACTGTATGTTAGCCATTGGTGTATGTTCTGGATCTGGGCTGTTTATTACCTTTGATTCTCAGCAGTGGCTGTAACTGCAGTGGTCCAGCCGGAAACAGGCAGGCTGGACAGAGAGCTGTATGTAACCCAACAGCTGAGTGACATCTCCTTTGCCTGCTGCTTGCCACCAGGCATTTAGCTTGGCAGCCGTCACTGACATCTTCACGAGGCTTTGTTAAGGGAGTCACAGCACTGGCACCTTCACACTGTTCAGGTTTGCTTACCCTCCTGGACTTAGCTCCATTGGTTAACTCACTGATTTTCTTTGGCTGCAGAGGTAACCACTATCCATGCTTAAGCCTTTATTTTTGGTCTTTCTTACAGAAATCTGAGATTGAGACCCCTAAGTGCAGTGCAGACTCATGTCTGTGTTTTATGCTGTGGTGTAAGTGCAGGGATTTTCCACTGTTATTTGTTAATTAATTTGGATTTCATTTTCTTACTAACCTAGTACCTCTGAAAGAATGGACCCCAATTTTTAATTTTTTTTAAAGTACTTGCCTGATATATGACTGCTGCACAACTGAAGACTTGTTGTCATGCTTTGATTTTATCCACATGGAAAGTTTGCCTGCTTTTGCGTAAGTATTTGGATTGGGTTTTATAAGCAAGCCTTTGGTAACTGGTTTGAAGCTGAACACATGCAATTACATTGCACCAAGTGGCTTCACGTGTATTTGTTCTTTCTCTTACATATTTAAAAAAAAAAAAGGTGTTCTACAAGTTGTCTTTACAATTAGTTGTTGGGACTATATGTCAGTCTTGGTTGAGGGACGGTCTTTGTATTTTAACTTCTGAGTCTTGGATCTCACAGACAATCTCAAACTGCTCTTCAGCTATGTGAAAACACTCTTTATTACAGCTCTGTGAGGCCTCTGTAGAAATGGCAAGTGTGTATTCATCTCCTGAAAGCTTGTGAAGAATTTGCTGTAGCTTATGGTAGAGCTTCTCAGCCTTCAGGAATGTAAACTAGATTCAGTGACATTAAAGATAGATGTTCAAAAGGAACTGGTGCATGAACAGAATAGGGTTTTTAATATATTTTTTAACTTCTGCAATTGTGCTATTTTAATTGACTGAGCAAAATGATTAAATGTGTGGTTTGGGTTTGGGTTTTCTTTTTCCCTAGATAAAATAGATTTAAGCCTTTTTTTAAAAACTATTTTGCAGTGAATGTGACTTGGTTTGCAGTGCCTTCACATACTTTCCTCTGCTGCTATTCATCCTGAGGTTTGGCAGCAGGCTCAGAGCTGTGCTTTAGCAGCAGAAACCCTTGCTGCTCAGCCCCTCTCCTCATTTTCACTTTTATCTTGTTCTACAAATAAATTGCTGGGCTGAACTCCTCAAATGTAACTAGCTGCCTGCCCTGGTTGCTGGTTATCTAAATCAGCCTGGTCTGTACAAGCAGGTTTTTGCTGAATATCAATCTTAAAAGATCTTTTTTTTTTTTTTTTTTTTTTTAAATTATTGCCTTTGGGGCTTAATCTTTTGCTATGTTGTCATAGGCATAAACTTGATGTCTCCCAGTCTCATCACTAATTAGGACAAGGATGTAAGGATGTATCTGTTTAAGGGAGGGAACATTGAATGAGACAACTTGCTGGCTGAGATTAATGCTTGAAGCACAAGATCAGCACCCATGTTAGCACCAGAGGAAATCATATAGTTTGTTTTATCTGCTGCATTTACCAATTATGGTGCAGAAGTTTGAAAATCAAGAAATCACTTAGGATGATAAGTGCTTAAAACCTATCATACATTGCAGCAATCCAGAAAATAGTAAGAAGGGAGGGGAGAGAACTTTACACTCATGTATCACTTGAAGCTTTTAGAGGATGATTTAGTAGGTAGAATTAGTGCTTTTGAATAGTTGGGCTTGATGGTTTTTGAAGTCTTCAGTTCAAGTTCTTGTTGAGTTGATTCTGGTATTGTGCACTGATTTTTCTTTGCCTGTTTAGGAAGAGGTTATCCTGGGAGTAGAGTCGAGGAAATCATCTCCCAGCCTGTTAGGTTTGGGTTTCTGAAACATCAGCTCTGAAGTCCTGAGCCTGTCTAACAAATTCTGCTCACCAGTAGGAAAGTGTGCAGCTGTTTGAAGGAGTAGGTCTCACTGATAAAGAGGGGAGCTCTACAATCTTTTTTTTCCTCCAGGGACAGTCTGTAACCAGAGGTTCTGTCTAATGTATTTTCTGTTTAAATAAAGGAAATTCCAGATTATGTGTGTATTTTGTGTATTTATACTGATAAATGCATTGATATTACACCACTTGAATTAGGTTATTATTAAGTTAGGTTGTAACTTAGGGTAGTCAGAAGGGAGGTTGCAGCCTTTTAAAGTGTTAGACCTTCCAGTCTAAAAGCAAAGATCATTAAGAAAGAGAGAGCTAGACTGCGACAGAAGTACCAACTGCACAATGAGGCATTCCAGGAAGAGCACTTTATGTCAGAAGCAATCAACTGCTTTGACCAATGACTAAAATTTGTGTGACTTTCAGCAAGGAGGGTGTATTTGGTATGGATTTTCAGTCTTACTGATGTTAAATGGGGGAAAAAAACCACTCTTTGTAGAACCTTTTCTTTGTATAATCATTATACCGACAACTTTTAGTAATGATTAAAGGAATATAACGAACACATCACCCACGCTTTCACCTTTCAGCTGACTCTCTCAGGGAGTGTGTTTGCAGTGCATGGACTGGCTGGGGAGGTATTTCAATCTGTGTATGGATTGCTGTCTGAGCACTGGAGAGGAAGACTGGAGAAATATGCCTTGCCACCTGGGCTGAGGTCTCTGCTGTGGCTGCTGATGTGATTACCTTCAGGAACCCAACTCCTTGCCCCATGTTGGCTCCTGAGGAGACTTCATGCCATCTACAAATTAGCTTCATCCTGCTTATAGAGAGCTCTGCTGCAGTGGGAACTTCAACTGCAGACTCTTCCTGGACTCCAAGGAAGCATTTTAGGCAAATGCTCGGCATCAAGTTTTGATGCTGTGATACAAAACCTTAGGGTATGTCCAAGACCTCTTGGCAGCTGTGCTGAAGCCTGAAGTCTGAGCAGTAATGCCCAAAGCAAAATAACAGCTGTGTTGGCTGTGGTGAGGGAAGAGGGTTTGTGCACTAATTTCTTGAAAGAGAAGGGAACTTTCTCTAATGGCTGGGTCTGAGGGCTTTTGTGCTTTTCACTAGGCATCTAGAAATAAAAATTCACAGCAAAATTGTGGGTGTAGTAACTTCAACCAGAAGAGACTAAATTGCAGCTACAAACCTTTGGACTGCTTCCCTCTTCCCACTCTCCTGTTTGAATCTGTTCTAGGGAACATGCAGGGTGTAGGTTTTAACATCCCCAGCATTTGCTGAATCTGCTGGGCGTCTTTGCGGGCTGCGGAACTGGCTGCAGTGGCTGGACCACAAAGGCCATTACTCCCTGCTTGCTCCACCATCCTACACACACAAAGGAGTGCCTTTGGGCACTTGTGCCCTGTGCAGTGTGTTGCACTGTGAGGCATTGAGACAAGCAAAGTGACAGGCAAGGTTAATTAGCCTCAGTACAGCCTTAAATGTGTCCGTTGTCCCAGGTTTTGGGAGGGGAACAATACCCCTATGTGGTGTTGCCCTGCTCTGTGGCTCCCCAGCATGGGAGTGGGCTGGGGACACCTAAAGTCACCTCAGGCAGTGCAACGTTGGCGTGTCTTGGGTTTGTTGCTCCCAAGTACAGCTTATATGATCTCACTGCAGTCTGTCTGGATTGAGGAGAGTGATCAAACATGCTGAACAGCAACTCTGTGCTCACTCCGAAGCATGGCTCTAGGTCTCTAGTGGTCTAGTGGCAGACCTCCTTTTAAAGCCCAAGTTGTTTCTTCTTAAACATTTTATCCTTTAAAGTGTTGCACGTGCATTTTAGGTCGCTTGAGCTTGCTTCCTGTCTCCTTGCTCGGATTTTTTTTTTTTCCATTTTGCTTGCGAGTCAAAGAAAGAATTTAAATTTCCATGTACATACATATATGCCCGCTTTTGCTTGTATGCTTCTCTCACAGTCTTTTGCCGTGGGTGAGCGGAACTCTCGGCAAAGAAAGCAAACAGAGAGAGCAGACCCATCACCCCCACCCCTTGAAAGAGCAGAGGGCATGTGGAATAAATCAAAATGCAAAGCATAATAAAGGTCCCATGGGAAAGGGAGCCTTGTGATTGTGTGCCGGCGTGCACTCCCCTTAGAGACGGCGGCCGGGGGGCTCACCCCACAGCGGCCGGGGGCTCCTTTCTTTCTCACTTGCATCTCCCCTCCCGATGTCACCAATCCATTCACTGCCCGGAGAATTGATTAACATTTGTTGGGAGACGGGGGAAGAGGGGAAGAGCGGAGGGCAGGAGGAAGGGGGCGCGAGCGGGTGATGCGGGTCCCCACGGTGTGGCAAGCCGAGCCTCAGGATGGCTATTTTATAGCTGGGGACCGTGGTGACGTATAGCTGAGCGAGCTGGCACAGCTCCTCGTGGACCAGTCACAGCGGAGCGAAATTGAAGCTGACAAGACTTTTCTGGCATTTTGGAAAGGACTGTGATCTACTGTAGGGGAGAACAGAGCCGCTCAATCACCGCCGCTGTAAATAGGAGACGGAAGGGAGTGAGAAAGGAGGCGAAGAGAAAAAGTGCTTGCTGGGGGGGGAGGGGGGGCGGCATTTTTGGTGGATGGTATGAAGCCAGCCATGGAAACTGCAGCGGAGGAAAATGCAGAACAAAGCCAAGAGAAAAAAGGTACCCAGGGGTCTAACAATAGCCTGTTTAAATCTTTTCATTCAGGGGGCTTAAAGAGGTTTAGGCCAGTTTTGTCACTTTTTCAAATAGCTCTTAAACAATCGTTACTGCATCTTCGGGCTTTCAACCGTCCTTTCCTGCATGGCTTGACAACAAATTAATAGAGCATCAACCTTTCTGTCTGTGTCTGTATTTGCTCTGAATCTGTCCTAACCCTACCCGAAATGATGCTTGCTAAAGAAGACTTGTTATTGCTGCGTCTTTGACAGGTTTTGGTTAATTTGGTTTACAGAGGTAGCGTGTGCCTGTGTGTTTGCATGTTGTTTTCAGAGCCGTAATCATCTGGTGTTTTCATCGAGACTAGCCATGTAGCAAGGCTTTGCAATGCAGTGTGGGAGACCTAGGTTATAAAAACATATAATAAATTGTAATGTCAGACAACCTTCGTGTAGTGAGCTTGATGCCAAAGGCTACTCTTATTTTTAAAATTCATTTTCTATGGTGTCCTCTGGCAAATTGCACTTTAGTAGAGATCTGCCTGCACTATGATAAGGGGGAACAATGCAGTGAGTTTTGCAACATTAGATTTCAGGATGTGTTAATCACTGAGAATTGCTGCTTAATGGAGAGAACAATTCCATGGTAGTGGTTCTGTGGTGGGGCGATGGCTGCGCAGAAAGAGAGGTGCTTCATCCATCCCAGCTTCACAGGTGATTCTGTTTGGTCTGGAGTGCTGAACTTCAGAGCGTAAATTCAGCTAGCAAGGGATATTTTGTTTCTGTGTCGTGTAATTTATGTCAAATAGCCGTTCCTCTTCAGTGTAGCAGACTACTCTGCTTTTTTTTTTTTTTTCTGAATGATACAACAGTAACAAAATTATTTAAATTTTTTCTGTCTTTTTACTTGAGTCATATTTTTTTAACCTGTTTTGTATCGTTTATAAGCAATCTGAGTATCTCATCTGGTATCTCATAGGCTTAAGCAGATGATAAACAACTAATGCATTTCCCCAAGCAGAATTCTTTCATCGATTGTTAAGCAGTTCAGATATAAACATGATAAATCCCGCTACTGTTCAGTAACAGATTTTGTTTTCCTAGTTTGAATCTGACTTCTGCTACACACTTCATATAAAATGAGCTTCAGTTTCAAGTAAATGAAATTTGTCAAGTGATTAGACATAGTACTACATAATCCCTTAGGGATTTCACAAAAGGAGGTCCACTGATGAGAGATTAAACTCTGAAAGCCATTAGTGTATGTGGACAATAACCCACCTCACTGCAGACTTTGAGTAATTAATGTACAAAATGCCCTGGATAGATTGACTATAAAACCACCTTGAACTGATCATTCTTCAAAAATTACAGCAATTCTTCCTTCTGATTGACGAGCTCCTTTTAAACTGATGGAATTCATGTTACAATAAACACTAAAGAAAGTCATCTGTATGCATTAGCAGCTGTGCAAAACAAAATGTGTTGCTGAGTGTGTTTATGATGAGTTTATGGCTTCCCTTTTGTTTTGGCAAGGATGAAAGCACAACGTGTAGAACAGTAAATCTGCTTCCAAGTCAAGGTGGTTGATCTGTTGCTTTCATCGAATGCAAGCAAGGGAGCCTCCTATCCCAATGTTACCACCATTTCCTACTTTTTTCTATGATAATTTTATGCTTTGGATCTGTTACACAGGTGTATGTATGTAACACTTGTAGGCTTTGTTCTTGCTGGTTCTCCGATTCCTGAAAGTAACACATCGTCTCTCACATTATGCTCTGTATTTCTATTCACTTAAATTGTCAATGTGCTTCACAGCAAATAAAATGCAGAAAGCTGAAACAGTCCTAATTTCTATAGCAAAACAAATAGACCAGATTCCCCTGCAAAGTTACTGCTGTGAAGTGGTCGTGGAGGAGATGTATTTGGTTTTGAGGGGCAGATTTTCCAAAGTGCTAAATCTGTCAAGTCCAGTTGGGTTTTCAGATGGGCTCAGCAGGCATCAGGTACCTCTCAAATGTCAGAATGTTTCAAAAGGGCTCTTTCACTGGCAGCTCCCATGGAGGAAAATGCGCTTTTTCTCTGTGTAAAGAAGCCTGCAGGGAAATGCTGCTGCTTCATTTTGGGGTATAAAACAGAAGATGACTCTTCTGTTTACTCTCTGGACCAGATCTCTTACTTGTTATGCCTCACATGCTTGGCAACCTTGCAACATTTACTTCTCCCTCTAGGATCCCATCTGGACTGGGTAATGGCCATCCTTTATGAGATGCCCTAGATCCAGTGATTTCAAGGCAACTGCCACAGCTTGAAGCAGTTGAAGTGCTATCACAGGGTCTTTTAACTCTTCCTTCTAGCAATTAATTGCAAAGCCTAAGGAAATAAACCATCATCTGAAGGGATTTGGGAGATGCTGCTTTTGCTAAGTCTGAGCAAGGGAAGATCATGAGCATTCTGGTTTGGGTATTCAGGTTCACACCCAGTATACTTTTCACTGCCAGGTTCTGGGGAAAGTATCTGCATTTAACTAATAATAGCAAATCGTACTTTTAAGCTAAGAGGTTTTTTCCCTTTACCAGAATTTTAAACTGCATGTTTCTGGGGTGTGTTTTCAATGCAAGGACCTTCTTGATGATATACTGCAGTTTTGTGGAATAAACATTTGGAGGACGCTGGGCTAGGACTACATGCTGTCTGTGTACAGGGCTCCCAGTACTTGGGAGAGCACTGGAGAACAATGCTTCCAGAGCACTTGGCATGAGCAGTGAGGTCTATTTTCAGTTTGAGCACCTGAAGCAGTCGTATGTGAGTGGTGATACCACACAGGTATTGGTTTGTGTTTCCCATCTCTGTGGCAAATGTGGATGGCCAGCTATTTTGGACTTCAGTGTAGCTGAGACAATTTGCACAAGCTAATGTGCTTTATGAGTAATTACTGATTGATAAATTAAAATGATTGAAAATCATTTAGATTCTTAAAGTTTGCTAAACTGTATAGAATTCCTGTTCTGTCTTTTAACTGTTTTCATGATTCAGGCAGTGATACAACACAGCTGATGGATTCAGTGTTTATCTGACATTTGTTTCTCTGCACCCAGATGAGTGGCTGCTGCCCCAGTTTTTTTAATTGGAATTGGAACAACCCCCATGTTGATGGAGATAAGAAATAAGTCAGCTTTATGCTGTGTATCAGCAGCCCTTATCAGAGGAGAACACCATGAAAGCTGAAGCAAAATGTTTAACAGATACTTTGCAGGGCTGCAGGACAGATTGGATGCATTTTAAAGATGAAGGTTTACAAATTATTACAAATGACAGGGTTTATCTTGCAGGCATTAAATTAAATCAAAATGTGAGGACTGGGCAGGCAGATTTACTGAGGTGGAATAAATAAGAAAAATGAAATGCCGTTTTGCATCAGCAGTGAAGGATATAGATCCTGATACACATTAACAGAGACAAGAAGTTTCCCTTTTCATTTAACTAAGAAATACTACCAAGTTGCAAAATTAAAAAAAAAAAGAAAAAGAAGGAAAAAAAGAAAAGAAACCCCAACTGTGGATGACCATGGTGAATTCACGAATTACACATGGGATGGAAGAAAACCATGATACTAGGATGTAGTTTCTCTATATGAATACATATGATGTTCAAATTGCCTATGCTGTGCTGAGGAATAATGGAGACCAATTTGAGCAGCTGTACTAAAGGTCCCTTTTAATTGGCTCTTCCCTGCTTATGTGCTCTTGATAAGACCTCGTGCTCAGTAATAGCTGTGAGCTTTATTATTTTCATGGTATATGAAGCCATGTTTCAGCTTTTAAGCTCTAAATAGATAAGTATATACTAGTCAAAATATAAAGAAAATACTTTTCTTCTCTTACACTATTGCACACAGTTGTACAGTTGTTGCACTTTACAGCTTTATTTAAACACGTGAGAAAGGAATGGATTTTCTGCAGTCTATTTCACTTTTAGGAAAGTTATTTTTACGCAGTGAGCTTATGACATTTTGAAACACCACAGATGTATTTTTCATTACAACAAATTGAAAAAAAAAAGTCTTTGAAAATATGTGTTATGATCATCAACCAAAATTTCAAAGGTAGACTCACACAGTGGTATCAGAGCTGTCAAGCCATTCAAAGATTTTTAGTATGCTGCAGATTTTTCCCCATTTTAAGCAGCTGATTAGTGTTTCAGATCCACTGACAACAATAACTGCTCTAAGTCCCTGAAGAATACGACTGTAGGAAGAGAGGTCCAGCCCAGGGAGAATCTGGGACACGCGATATTCTGGGGATAATAATTTGGCAGGCTTAGTGATTTAGGTTTTAATGAATAGGATTTGGTTTCTAAATAGGAGGGGGTTGAAAAATACTTGGAGAATGTACTCCTACTGATCTGAACAGCCTTGTGAAAACAAAAAACCTAGACATATGTGCCATGGGATATGGTAACGGGAGGTGGGGGAAACCCAGATGGCACTGTATGTGCACAGTGGATTTTGCAGCAGGAGCAAAGGGGCTAAAGAGGGGAGCAAAGAGGGGGGGGAAGGTTTCCTTCAGTTACTCTGACCCTTCCCCATTTTCTGGCCAGCCTTGCTCCTCGTCCAGTATTCATCACCAGACCATCAATGACGAAACAACACCCTCTCTTTGCTCCCATGGACTGCTTCATCAGCTGAGACAGATAAATGTCAAAACTCTGTGTTTCCTCTAAAACCATAGGATAAAGGCAGCGAGCATGAGGATGTTGAGCACTGTGAATTTTTATTACAGGCGTGCAAGATGATTCATCCCAATGAATATTGAACACCACGGTTGCCATCCATGTGCCTGCATGGTGTGACATGAAAACATTGTCAGTTCTGTAGCTGCTGTGTCTGTGCAGGATTGAGGACAACCTGGTTCTGACAGGAGGCCTCAAGCCGTGGGAGCTTGGCTGTGGGTGAAGGGTATTGTAACCTAGACCAGAGAATGCAATTAATGCAGTTAGTTCCTCCAAAAGCAAAAGGTAAAGAAGCCCTTTAAGCCTGTTTCCTTTCCCAACTGTTCGGGGTACAGAGTTAAATTCCAGTGGGTACAGACTGCGTGCAGTAGTTGTTATGCCACTGAAGCCTGGGGAGCTTTTGAACTGGTGTTGATTTTACATGAGTGGGCCTGGGTGGGTCCCAGCACAGTCACCCAGAGATTCTCTTCATCTTCAGAGGTCGTGCCAGGCGTGCACTAAGGGCTACCAAACAGCCATTGCTAAGTGGCTCTTTGCAGAGCAGTGGAAAAACTGAGATTCCTTATGGAGTTTGAACTGCCTCCTAATGAAAGGAGCCCTGATACTGCAAAACCAGAAACTGCTAATTAAAGAAACCAGCTCCATAGAATATTTTCATTTACAGAAATGATGCTACAAATTTTGCATGCTGTCTCTGTGCTTCAGGGTTTGACATTTGTACCACAGCAGACAGGTGACTTCACCAGTGTTCCTCCAGGCTAAGGGAGAAAAGGAGCTGCCTGCTCTGCTGCTCTAACAAGTGCTTTTTGTGGCCACTGCGGGAGAAATCTCAAACTGTGGGTTCAAGCTAGTAAGATAAAGTCTTCTTGGTGTTGAAGGTTTGGTTTAGATGCTGCTGCAGTGCAAATGAAGAATTCTTTTCTTTTTGGAAGTCTTTGCAGGTTTTTTGGGGTTTTTTTTTGTTTTTTTTTTAAAAGTCTGAATCTTTTACCAGTGTCCAGTAAGTAGCTTCAAAAAGGCAGGGAGCAGACATTGGGGAGGCAGAGGAGAGGAAGTATGCAGTAAGAGTGAAGAATTTTATTTTCCATTTTGTATCCAATTCAATTATTATGGCATTCCTTGTGATCTCACAGCAGGATTGTTCCTCTCTGAGTAGAAGGAGATGACATCATCCTGAGAGTGTGCAGTCATTTCAGAACAGTACTTTCAACGCATTTTGAATTTTGTTATGCTCATAAGATGTGGAACTTGTCTTTCCTAAGAGGAAGAGTAAGCCATGCAACACGGAATAATGTCTTCTGTGGAAGGTTTATGGATACCTGCTTGCTGCTTTGTGTGTGAGATGCAGAGAGGGGAAAATTACCAAGCCACAAAGTATCCTTGAGAAAGGCATTGATACTAAATTTATGTACAAAACCCAAAAGACTCTTTTAGTATTGGAGTTCATTTGCTGATAAAGAAGATGAACAAGTTCTTGGTTTAAATCTCTAGATCCAGCATTTGGATTCAAGGCCAAGATTTTTTTTGTCTTCTTGACGTATTCAAATATGGCTGTGCCAAACTCCTCATTGCACAAGCAGCAAAACCACATGAGAGAGGGACCAGGTCCAGGACCTTCCGAGCCCCGCATAGGCTAGAAATTTATGGCATTTCTACTTCTCCTGCCCCCTGAAATTTGTCTCTAATCTAGTCTACAGAAGATGGGGTTTTCATCCCCACAACCTTCACTTTCTTCATGTGCCCAAATGCTGCTGAATTGGATTTGCTTCAGCCAGAAATGATGATTGCTTTCTCATTTAGCCACTGCACAGGGGGACTCTGGTGCATTTGGAATAAAAGCTGTCTCACCCTGACAGCTTTGACAAGGCCATAGGGGTACCAGTGGGGGACATGTAGGCTCAAAAGTGGTTTGATGCTCTTACCCCAGTGGCCTCTTTCAGGGGCACAGAAACCCTGTGCCAATGAGTGTGCAAAGAGTGTGTGAGTGGGCGAGGTGAGTTACCGCATGTGGGGTCTTGTTGCTGGGTTTCCCCTGAAAAGACAAGGAGAAGCAGGACTGCTCTTCTTGGTCATGAACCTGGAACAAATAGTTTTTAACACACTTGGTCCAGATTTTTGGATGTGAGCAGAGCCTATGTGAAATAACTTTTTTTAATGTAAGAAAGTATCAGAGCAAACCTTTGCATTTGCCCTACCTTGACATAAAGCAATAACCTTTTTCTTTGACAGCATTAGAGTCTTTTTTAAAAACAGGTAATGTGATTTTCTATGACTTTACCTTCCTTTACTTCTGGAGCAGAGCTTTTTGTCATGGACAAAGAGAGGGAGACATTAGAGTGGGTGGGGATAAGGAATAGAAAGCCCTTCCCTATGTGTTTTAACTCAAATCCTAGGTGGACTTTCAGCTATTCAACCTTTCTTAACACTTGTGTGAGCATTTCCCTGTTGATCATCCCTCCTAATCTCTCCCTTAGTCTGTAAGGTTATGTTTTTTCAGTTCTGAAACTACAGTGTGTTTTTTTGGGCTCTTGTTTTTAAAGTTAAATGACTGAAAGTACTGAACTAGAACTTGCTGGTGACACTGACTTTTTACCACCTAAAATTGGCAGTGATCACCAGACCAGAAATGGAAATTGGCAGGTACCACTGGATGTACAGGAGTTCAAGGCCACACCGGTACCATCATGTGCCAGCATTGAGAGGCAATATTAGTCCTTTGGGGATTCAAGGTAAATAAAGGGCTGGGTGAAAGGGAAATAAAGAGTTCAGAAATGGTAGTAGCATAAACTTAATGCTTTGCAGTAGTCCTAACAATTTAAGATAAACGTTCCTCTGTTTTTCTTGTTTTGTTTGTTAAGGCTGTAAGGAGTCTACTTCTTTTGTAAGAATACTTGACGTAAATTTGAATTTCATTGTTAATGCTTGAAAGACAATAATGGGTAGTAAGGGACAGCTTCCTTTTAACTGTGCTCCCAATTGCTTCAAAACTGTTTACGGATGAGACGAAATAGTATGGGGGTTTATGTGGATGAATCTATCAGACTCATCAGCCAAAAATGCAGAAATGACACTAAAGCAGTGACAGCACATCTGACTTACTGGTATCCTACAATATGCTTCCTAGACATCATTCTGTGGTTTGGTTTGCATTTTTCCCTTGTTAGAAGCACTAAGTGCGTATGTCAGAGTCTAAAGGAGGATTTCAGGTGAGGCTGTAAAAGTGGTTTGGTGATTCTACATGCCTGACCTCAAGAAGATCCTACATAGTTTTCCTGAAGCTTTATTTTAAAGGTCTGTGGAGGAATTGAGTTTTGAAGCATCTCAGAAAGGCACCTGAAATCAAGCCTATGATGGATCGCATTGGAAAATTCCAGTCTGGCTGATGGATAGCACAGCAAGGGATATATATGCTCAGAGACAGCCTTTGCAGCTAGCTCTATCCAGAATCCTCTTCTCTTTGTGGAGCTGACTGACTGAAGCCTGCTTGACAGCTTGTTTGCTGGAGACGCCTGCCTCCGCATCAGACTTTAATAGCAATGCAGGGAGATATTCACCAAAGCTTGCTGCCTCATCCTTCCCCTTTCCATTATATTTTCATACTCTTGTGCTTTAGGATTCAAATGTTTATGTATTTCAAATGGCCTTTTTTCCCCCCAGATACTTAGGTCACAAATTATGATCTCTGTCTTCAGTATCAATAGTCATTTTTACCATATTTTATGATAAGTTACCTGCGTGACAGGTTTAGGGCTGCCCGAAGACTTTTCCAAACTTCACGTTTAGTGCACATGGGATATTTTACACACAAAAGAAGTGCTTCAGGAAGGAGTGGTAGATTATGAATGCTGCCTGCCTGAGCTGTGAAGGACATGGAAGAAGCAGGCTAGACCCTGGTTATCAGGGTCTTGGGCCCCTTCAGCTGTCCCCAGTGATGAGACATGTCCATATGTGCTGGCACAGATGAGCCAGGACATGGAGATGCACAGCCTTCTGTTACAGCAGCTGGGAGTCTGGCACCTAAAATGGTGCTAGAAACCCTTGTTTAGGCAACTGAACCCTTTTCAGTCTGCCTTGGGAATCTTTCTGAGCTAACATGTAGGTAAATGTGCCTGTCATGGAGGAGTTGAGGATGAAAGGGTTCTTGTTGATGGGGTAAAAAAAAACCCACCACCAGAGCCCAGAAATGCCAGTTCAAGGGAAGATGTTTTAAGTGGCTGTGCTTAAAGAAATTAAAAGTCTTTTAGGAAGTAATTAAACCTCTCTGAACAGGTCTTGAGTAAAACCAACCTGGCAATGATGGATTAGCCACTGTGAAAATGCTGGTCTTTGCTCCTGTCCCTTAGATTGGAGGGAAGATGTCACTTCAGTCCCAACAAAAATCCCTGCTATAAGATGCCTCCCTTCAGCACTGGCCTACAGCTCCCCACTGCTGGGTGGCACTGGCTGCTGTGCTGAAATACCCTCTCTGCTGCTTTGACAAGCCACGTGATTTCTTAGGTGCCTTTGTCTCCTCTGTCAGTGTCCAAATGGACACCACTATGAGGGCACCTCTGTGGCAGTCCTCATGGCATCCACCTCTTCTCCCAGGGTCTCCATCTACAACATGATCTCACTTCCCTAATTTAAGCTTGAATTCAGCACTTGAGCCACAAGGGAAGAGTCAGTGTGGGAGATTCACTGCAGTGCTGGAGCCAAGACATCCCCACAACACCTGCAAGCTTAATGAGCCTTTCAAAATGCTAAAACAATTTTTTTCCCAGAAAGCAAAGTACCATCTTTTCTCTAGAAAGAGAAACTTTGCAGTAGTTGTTTGACATGAGCTTAGCTGTAGGCACTATTCCAGGTTGGGTGGGTGTTGTTTGCTTTATGGGAATATTTTTTTTTTTTCCCCTGAAACTTGCTTCCCCAGATGCTGGGAGGTGTTTCAGCTGCTCTGTGAGCACGTAAGGGCATGTGAATGTGGAGTATCTCACTGAAACAGCCTTACTGCTCCTTTGCTGAAACAAGCTCAAGTTTTGGGATGATGTAGTGAGGATTCAGCTGGGGAAATACCTGCATGAAAGCTGTTGCAGGGCAAAGGACTTCTGCAGTTACAGTTCGGGTTTCTTATTACTCCTCTTGTTCCATAGTTGGGTAAATGTCTGGGAAGATCTTTGCATCTTCAGTTATCTCTTAAACTGAGAATTTGCCTTCTGAATCTGAGATCTGCCATGCTGGAATACACGCACCCCCACACCCCACACACAGACACACACAGTGGTTTTGGCCCTCAGCTCTAGGGAGAGAGAGGTTGTGTTTCTTGTTTGCTTCTTTATAGTTTAGGGAGGAGTCAACTGGGGAAGCGGTCGATAGCAGTGGCTGAAATCCAGTGTGGCCAAAGTCTTACTCTCCTGCTGAGTGCTGAAGGCTGGCAGAGGGTGAGGTGAGTTACAGATGGCAGAAAGGTGGAGCTAAGAGTTTCAACTCCAGTCTTCCAGGTAAGATATTCACCTTTGATTAAAGTAAAAGTCAGCTTTAACAATCATGTCCGCCAAGTTACAGGTGGGTCTGGAGGATGGTTGGATCAAGGAAACCCAAATGTCCTTACAGATTTTCACAGAGCTATGGAAGTCGCTCATGGAACTGAAATGCTTAGGTGCCTTTGTATTTCCACAGTGAGCTTGTCTAGACCTTCAGCATTTGGGTATCTTTGGCAGTCTGCCCATTGCTTCATCTCTTTTACCTCTCTGCCTTGAGTTTGTCCAAAATTATTGCCTGGGCTGGCATCTATTGAAGCAGCAGTTCCTGCATGTTGACCCTTCTGAGCGTTTCTCCAAGGAGACAAAAATAAGGGAAGCGAGGGGAGGGAGGCCAGGGCGAGGGCAGAAGGGAAGGAGGGGCTTCAGGCCTGTTGAGCAGTGAGTTGTTGATGCGTCGGCTGAGAGTTACAGCCCCAGTTTGGAGCAGCAGCTGCCCTTGCTGGTACAATGTGTTTGAACTTGGAGCTCTGCGCTTCCACATGCTCAGGCTGCACTGAATCCCGAGAGTTATTTTGGATAGTAAAATACTAGAACAAGTCTCCAGGAGAAATAACACCAAAGCTTATATCAATAGTGCCTGATCTGCCCCTTATGTGAGAAGTCTCTTTTTTTAAATCACCAGCTTAATTTTTTTCCTGCAGAAATAGCTTAAGGTTAAGAAATATCCCTCCTCAAGAATTCCCACTGAAACCTGTTTGAAGTAAGGCCTTTTCCAAAATATAAATTAGATATTTTTCTTCTGGTGTGGATTCCACTGTTTCATGGACCAAAAGTAAAACAGAGAAGACATGAATTAAAATAATATTCTGCCTGACCTTTGTCCAAAAGCAATAAAGCTGGACAAGGGTAATTCTTTCATGCCACCATCTCATGGGGCAACAGCGTTCTTCCTGTGCAGGTCTGACTCCTTTCTCTCATACAGCAAACACCTGGGATGGGCACTTGCAATAACTATGGATGTAGTGATTCCTATTCTATTGTAGTAGATTTCACTGTCTGAAAAAGATGACTTCAGAACACCTGTGAGCTTAATGAGCCTTGCAGAGGTTGGAATGATATAGATGAGGGGAGTGTGTGTATTTCACTAAATTTGAAGAAGGTAAACTGGATAATGCATGTAAAAAACCCTTTCAGATCATCTGTCTTTGCATGAAACAGGTTTGGTTCCTGCAATGGGAGTGCAGTTTTTTTCCTATAAGAACTGCTGATTTGGGAAGAAGAGATTTGGGGAGAAAAAAAAAGAGGGTTATGATTACTGCTATCTGTTCTTAGAGTCTTCTCTGCATCATTTAACACCATCCAGAAGAAACAAATCTTGCCTTGGTAAAACAGCCTTTTCTCCAATTTGAACATAATTTTTTCTTTAGTGAGAGAAAAAAAAATAGCTTTTGCTGTGGATGAACACTGATAACCTCTGAAAGGCTGTTTGGTTTGTTTGGGCTTGTTTGTTTGTGGGGCTTTTTGTTAATCATGGTAGAAAAAAAATGTGCTTGATTTTAAACCTGTGCTTACTGTATTTTTGCTGGCAGATTCAGGAGCCACTTATTAGCATTATTCATACAGTACCACAGAGATACTTGGTGCTTTGTGGATTTCAAAAAGGGTCTGATAATGGTTCCTCCAGGCTGTGAGATGCTTGTTCTTAGTGTGCACCAATTCTCCTGCTTTCTCTGTGTTGGTTTCCAGCACAGGAGGTGTGAGCAAGGACTTTTAGTTCTCTTCTACACAAGAATGTGGAAGCATCTAATGGATAACAGAGAATAAATACCTTCTCAGAAGAGGGGACCTAGCTGTATGACAGTGCTGAAACCAAATGTCTTGTATCTGTATCAAGAATAACTGGAAAAGTTACAATTAATGCTGATGACCTTCAGAAAGGAGCTAGTTGTTCTTCAGGTAGCTCTTAAATAGTAGAGATTGGGATGAGATTTACTGGATGGATCAGACCAACCCGGATCTCACAGGTTTTTACTTGAAAGTAGCATCTTGTGCTGGCCACTTTGAAGGATAACAGAGATGTCTTGCTGCATTTCAGGTCTGATCCTTTGTGGCAGCCCTGATGGCTGTGTTCTCCAAAGGTCATGTCCCCTCCATCACAGAGACTCTGCTGGCCAGGAAGGAGTTATTGATTAACGACCCTGGAAGAGGGGAATGCAAATACAGTGGGCAGATTATCAATCTGGCTAGACTAAAGTGCACTTACATTAAGTTTACTGCCTCTCGTGAGTTGAATTCCGTATAAGTTAATTTCACAACTTATTTATGTAGGACAAAAAGGCAAAATTAGTAAATACGGAACTTGAAAGGAAGTTTTCTGTGGTAGAGCCTTAAAAGGTTTGTGAGAGGAGAAGAAAGGGTTTTCTATATTTAAGATCATCACTTATTTAGTCTGTTTAATGTTAATCCAGAAGTGTGGTGAGTGAACATTTATTCTAAGTAGTAACAGCAGTTTTAGCCTTGTGTCATGTTCTGTAAATCAGCACAATTTAAGACGAGCAGGAATGGGTAAGGATAGAGCTTGAACAAAGACTTCCATGTGATTTCATGCAGAGCCTTTTTATTTTAGTACCCTTACTAAAGTGTGGAGAGAAATTTGTCACAGGCTTTAAAGTTACCCTTGTAAGGTTAAATGTTTTATCTTATTGTGTTGTTGCCACTGACCCTTGGCTGCAGGTGTGGGTGACAGATGTGAGGAGTTCTCTTATTGCCAGATATTGGCTTAGTCTCATGCAGAGAAGAAAGAAGTAAATTCCAATTTTGCTTCTGAGGTATTAGTCTATTCCCACATCCCTCACTGCTTCTCCCATGGCAGCCAATCATGCAGCAGGTAGGAAAATGTACATCCTAGCATGCATAAGCCATTCAGAATGGAAATTTTAAAAAATACAGTGGGTAGCAGACAGTAAAATTGGCATTTGCTTTCATTGACATAAAGTTCATTTTCTGACCAAAATCCATGGTGATTTAGGACTCCAAGGGTATTATTCATGCTTGGTATTGGGTAATCTTCAGCACTGGGGAAGCAGGAGGTGAATATCAAGTACTGAGTTGTCCTCTTACATTTATTTGTGAATTGGGACTAACGCTACCAACACTAGGCTCCTGTGGATGTGTAGTAGTGAGCCCGATTTATATGTGATGGCTACATTTAAGATGTTCTCTAGTGCTTTCATGTGAGGTGTTATCTAGTGCTTTTTTTCCCTTGGATTTCTTGCAACCTTCTTTTTGTTAAAAGAGTTCCTCCCCATGTGCTCCCTGAGCTGTGGTGCTGAAGCCAACAGAGATTGTGGTTCTGTGGTGGAACATGATGTGCGATTTCTGCCGTGTGTTAACTGGACTGGTGTCTGACAGGCCAGGATTTCTTAAAATGCATGACACAATTGCAGGAAGTGAGTGGTGAGGAGAAAATGATGCCCATTGCTTTATCTTTCATGTGAGGGGAAGAAACCAAACTTCTAAGGAAAAGAAAGTGGGAACTAACTCAGGACAGACAGCCACAGGATCCTGGAGGTTTAGTTCCCTGAAAGGGAAAGCTTTTCAAAGCTCCTTTCAGGTTTTCTTGGTTCCTTGGTTTTTTGTTCCATAGTGACCTTGGCTATGGGCCAGTGGTTAGTACCTGAGATGCACTGAGGCACTCGTTCAACCTAGGAGGCGTTCGGAGCATTAGACAATAGGCTGGTTTTCTGTCTAGGAGGTGTGGATATTCCTTCTTTACATCATGTTTTCCATGCTTTGCTTTGAGGCATGGCTTTGTGAACATCTGCCTGTCCCAGCTTTTTAAGTCTGGGCTTCAATGATGTATGATCTTCCTAGAGCAAGCCTTAGGAATAATCAAGGAAGCTACCTGATCCTATTGCATTGTCTTTTGTCATTTTCAAAGCACAGATTTGACCTTAGTAGGATGAGGTAGTCCAAGAACTGCCTCTTTTTCTTTTTTTTATTTTTATTTTAAGATCACTTGCCATTATTTCTCTATTACCTTGCCGTTCTGAGTTTAAATCTTAAAGCTGTACTTAAAGTACTAATGGAGGTTTAGCCACAGAGTCACGATTTGGCATGGGAAATTGAATGGCTAAGCCCCTGCATATATGCAGTAGGCTGTACGCTGCTGGGCAGATTGTATAATTGTTCTTCATACATTGAGCAACCAATTGCCGATTTATGTACATATGTAGGTTCATCCTTTACCAATTTCCTGTGACTGATAGCTTCCAGGAGTTTAAAAGAATAGCCGGTTCCTGTTTCTTTCTCTTCTCTTTATTTTTGTCCTTTACCAAGAATATTTGTGTGTGTGTGTATGTGTGTGTGTGTTTAATAGCGTTCATTCCCTAGAGAATAATCTCAGTCTTTGTTTTAGCTGGCCTCCTTCTGAGAGTGTGTTAAATCTGTAGCCAAGATCACAGGCAGCTCTGGGCAAATCATTGGGCTGTTATTAACCTGCCTCCATGGCAACTGCTGCTCGCCAGCCTGAGGACAAAAAATGTTTTTATTCTGCTGAGTTGCACAAAAGGTTCTAGTGATGCCTTGCACAAAATGGCCATTGAAAGGGGAGATGCAGTGATGTGTGTTTGTGCTGTACAGTTTCATATTTAAGTTGTTTTACACTGTTTCATTAGAAGTGGGTATACAGCTGAACAGTTCAGTGTTTTGGCCATATGGAAAGTAAAAACTAGCAGAAAATTGGAGCTGAATTTATTTTAATACTACTTATTTTTGTCAGCTTGAGTTCACAGGCCTTCAGCCTGCAGTTGTCGTCAGAGCATTAGCAAGTTATTTTGTGAACATGAGCTAGGCAAACATCATCCTGGGGTTTCAGTTGTACTGTGTGAAGATAGTTGCTGACTTGGAGTTACAGCGAGAGAACATAAAGGCTTCCTGGAAAGCTTTCTAATTGTTTTCAGAAATCCTCTGCTTTGCTTCAGTGCTTCTTTGGGAAGCTTGGTAAGCATATCTTAGTTTTTGATGAGCTTCAAACTGTAGCTGGTTTTGAAAGCTACTCTTAGCAGTACTGTTTTAGTCTTCTGTTAAAATCATAAAAACGGTTGTATTGCTCAGGCTAGGCACGGCTTTAATCTGCTCATAAAGAGTGTTCACAGTGGGATCTGGGGGGGAGGTCTGGCAGCCCCAGAACTGCAGTGAGGTTGTATCCCGCAGTTAGTTACCCTCTGGCAGGAGGCTGTGCAGCTCTGCTGTCAATTTGGGTGCAGAACGACTGTGTATGGATGGATGCTGTCTCTTGGAAACATGCTGGTTTGGGATGCTTCATGTGCTTGCAAGATGGCTGTGTGCTATTTCCAGGTGTACCAAAGCCTCTCTGATTCCTGCTTTAGTCTTGGGGTCAAGGTGAGTAGGTCCTGCAGTTCCACATTTGGGCAGTTTTCTGTGCCCAAAATAATGTGGTTGCTTTAGACACATCTGAGGGTGTCCCTTGGCTTTGTTCTGCACTGAGAAAATGAAGGCCACCCAAATTCTGTGATGCCTTTTTACTTGGACTGCAGAGGAAGACAAAGAGTATGGCCACAAAGACAATCTGTGCAGCTGCCAGTCGCTGAGAGGTGAGAGGGGGTCTGCCACTGTTGCCTTGTGTTCGAGGGTCTGTGGATTAGTGGCAGATACTGTCATGTGTTTGGGTAAGGGAACCAACAAACTCCTCAGGGCAAATGTTCTGCCAGTGGCCTGGAAAGCTGGCTTGGTGGTATGTGGCATTAAACGTTAGTCCTGGGTCTACACCAGTTTTTAGTTTTGTCAGGCTGCTCCCATTTTCTAAAGCCAACAGCTTTTCTTTTGGATCTTGTCAGTGTCTTGGTTTTGCTTCCAGCTGTTTTTATTTCCTGTCTTTGATAGGACCTTTCTGCAAAGCAGTCTGTGGGATCAGCAAGATTTAGGTGATCAACCTCTCCACACTGAGCAACGATCAGGCGTTGGGTCTCCTGCTTTAGGAGTGTGGCCCAAGGGGTGGTTTGTTTTGTGCTGGGCTGTGACCACATGCGTGTTGTCTGCTGGGTCAGAGCGTGGTTACTCTTGGATAATCTTTCATGGCTAATCCTGCACCAGGTGCATGCATTTCTTGGATTAACTCTGGGAGGTTTGGGCCTGACCTGGGAGCAGATGCTGCAGAGGCGAGCCAGCCTCATGTGTATGGCTGCTCTTGCGTGTGAGCTGCTCTCAGGCAGATTCCCCAAAGCAGAGGATTGCTCTGCAAGGTCTGGTGTCTGAACTCAGCTCTGGACCTCTGTGATAAAATGAAACGCAGAGATGATTTCCTCTGATAGCGTGCATTTGGATTTTGTTTGGCCTGTCACTGCTGAGCTGCAGTGTTTGTTCATTTGGCAGTATTTTTGTCATGAAGATAGTTCCTACTGAGTGGACTCCAGCTGTGGGTAGACTATAAAAGCTTCCCAGGCTTGTTTCTTTACAATTAAATCTTGTCTGCAGTTAGTGAAGTGGTGTTTTGTAAGTCATTTTGATGGTGATAGCTGCTTAAGCCTGACTAGGGCACTTGCTAGTGACTCTCTAAAATAAGAGTTTCTCACTTAATGAAATGGGAAGTCTTTCAACTATCGGATGCATATTATTCCCCAGCGTCTCACGGAAGTGCCTGCTCTGCAACTCATTCATTAGTGGGAAAGGGAGGGGAATAAAAATAAACTTGCCTCATGTGGTGGCTGGAGACTTGCTGATCTTTGTGAGGAATTTTTTGGGTGGGAAGATGTGATGTGATGTCCTCATTTGCCAGCTGTCTCCTTGCCTTCAAACGCTTTGTCCGTGTAGCGCCTTGCCGTAGCAGCAGTGGCTGTCCTGCGACGTGCGATGCTGGCCGCTCCATTAAGCGTTGTCTTAATGGCTTGTGTTCTGCGCAGTTGTATGAAATGCACGTTAATGGAGACAGCTTAATGCCATCACCCTGAAGTAATGAATTGGTATGGATTGCCATTACCATTATAGCGCAGTTAAAAGCTGTGTTTGTTTCCGATTTACATTTCCCAGCTTTGTAAGCAGATGGGTTTTCGGGCCACGCAGTTGGAAGGAACCTGGCAATTCAGCTGCACCCTCCTTATTACAGTTGTTCATACAAATAGCAGCTCTGGGGGGGTGTTTTGTTAACTCGGGCCAGTTAAACAATGCATTTCAATTGATTATGCTACTGCAAACTGTATTCAGGGATCACTGTAAGTCCAGTGTATCCTGTAAAAAGCTGGAAATGTATTGTCTGTGTAATACAGCTTCATACAGCTGCCCTCAACAAAAATGGTTACTCTTTGGACCCCATTCAATTTTTCTGTTGTTAAGGTATCTGTATCCCTGTAACCTCATATGGATTTATATAAAAAGATAACTTGAGAGTACTGGGAGAGTGTAGGGTAGTTCAGTTTTGCAGACCTAAATTTATTCATCTTCCAATGAAGGTGCAAAATATCTCCTACTTTTCCAAAAGGCTCCCAGAGTGTTGCCATCATAGCTGGTGCTCCTGCCATTAGTAATGCTGAAACAGGGTGAGCTCTGGACGAGCAGCTGAATTGCGATGGATCACTTTTTTTGTTTTTTTCCATTTCATAGGCTGTCTCATCGATCTCCTCTTGATCCTGTAAAGACAGGAGCACTCAGCCCACTTTCTGGGCTTTGAGTCCATACCAACAGATCTGTAGGTCACTGCTTTAGAGGGTGATGCTGTCTTGTACCACATATAGATTTTTTGCTTAGCATGTCAATGCCTGGGCCTTTTATTCCCTGTGGCTTTTACCAAGTGGAGGACAAATATTCTTTTCCTCATAATTTGCTTTTTGCTCATGACATTTCTTTTGCTTTCTCTCTTCTGCTTAGGTTGCTTTGAATGTTGCATTAAGTGCCTAGGAGGAGTGCCATATGCTTCGCTCGTGGCAACCATTCTCTGCTTCTCGGGGGTAGCGTTGTTTTGTGGCTGTGGCCACGTGGCGCTCACGGGAACTGTGTCTATCCTCGAGCAGCACTTCTCCACGACTGCCAGTGACCATGCTTTGCTGAGTGAAGTGTAAGTATGCCTCCCATTCCCATTATTCATCATAACACCCTCATGCTAAATGAGTAGAGATGGATTCAAACCTCAGTCTCCACCCCTGAGTATTAGGTTGCTTGTTTTTGTAACAGCACTCAGTCATTTATTGGTGCTTGCATGCAAAGAACCAAAGCATGTATCCTGGTATGCCTGTTTATGTTGGGACCAGTATTACTTAATAACTTCATCAGTATCATAGACAGTGGAATTGAATGCATCCTCAGCTGCTTTGCAGATGACACTCAAGCTGAGTGGTGCAGTTTGCTTACCTGAGAGAAAGGATACCATCCAGAGGGACCTTGAAAGTCTTGAGGAGTGGGACTGTGTGAACCCCATGATGTTCACCATGGGCAAGTGCAAGGTGCTGCACATGCGTCAGGGCAATGCCCCGTATCTGTACATGCTGACAGAGGAAGGGATTGAGAGCAGCCCTGGCAAGAAGGACTTGGGGGTGCGGTTGGGTGAAAAGCTGAACATGAGTTGGAAATATGTACTTGCAGAAGCCAATTATATCCTGCGCTGCATCAAAAGCAGTGTGACCAGCAGGGCGAGGGTGGGGATTCTGCCCCTCTGCTCCGGTGAGACCCCACCTGGAGCACTGCATCCAGCTCTGGGGTCCTCAACACAAGAAAGACATGGACCTGTTGGAGTGAGTCCAAAGGAGGCCACCAAGATGATCCGAGGGCTAGAACACCTCTCCCGTGAAGACAGGCTGAGAGAGCTGGGGCTTTTCAGCCTGGAGAAGAGAAGGCTCTGGGGAGACTTTACAGCAGCCTTCCAGCACCTAAAGGGACCTACAAGAGAGCTGAAGAGGGACTTTTACCAGGGCCTGCTGTAACAGAACAAGGGGTAACAATTTTATTCTGAGAGTAGTTTTAGTTTTTGTTGATGACATAAAGTTGGAAGGGATGTCAGGGATAACAGGGAAGCATGGTTCTGTCTACCCCTTGTCAGAAGAAGCTGGACTGGTATATGAGAAAAAAGAGAGAGAAAAAACTGGAAAAATCTGCAAATGTAGCCTTTGGACATAACCCCTGGTGAAATACTTGGGTCTTTTATGTTCCCGAGGCTTCTCTGTGAGGCCAGAGGAAGGCCTGGAGTGCTGCCTTGGGTCCCATGTCCGGCAGCCAGCCCGGCCGTGCGTGCTGTGATGAGGGGCCCCTGTGACGAGCACGGTGGGCATGGCACATGCAGGGGTGCACAGGCAGCAAGCAAGACACAGCTTTTAGGGTGATATTTGAAGGCTTTGGTATCAGAGCCATATGCAGCACACTTTTAAATTAAGAAATTCTTATTTTCTTTTTAATTTCTCTTCTCACTGACTCCTTTTACATGCTTGCAGGCATAGACCTGCCAGTTTGCTGCATGCCCTCTTGACCATGCGTTCCAGTCCCACGGCACCATTTCGGGGCTTCCCCTCTCCACAGGACCCTCTGTGCTGAGACCTGCTCTGGGACTGCTCCCTGCTGGGGTCCCACCTCCCAGCACTGGACACGCTCAGTCCCTGGCTGTGGCTGGGCAGTGTGCCCCCAGCTCCAGGGCGTGAGCCACCAGGGCCCTGCAGTTAGACACAACATTTAGTAAGAAAATGTAAGCAGCTGTTCTTCAGCAACTGGGTAACAAAACACCCTGTGCTTGCATCAGTCTCCATTTGAGCAAAATAGAAGAAATTGCAAAAGCAGCAGTAACAGGCAGCAAGTTTTATGTTTTGGAGAGTTGTTGACAATGGTTCTTGTCACGTCAGCACCAGCAGCTGGGGAAATGCATAATTCCTACCAAAGCAGCTCAGGGCTCAGCTCTGGGCGAAGCGGGTAGCAAGGGAGAAGAAGTGTTAGAAAGGGGCAAATAATTTCAGGCTACAGAGACATTAAGAAAAAAAAATTAGAAAAATACATTAGTAAGACACCCTATGGAACAGACTTTTTAACCAGTTTTCCTATTACTAATTTCTGGTTGCATGCATTGAGTCTCTCCTGGACTATTAATGATGGTGAAATTACTTCTTCTATACTCTCTGAAATCCTGAGTTAATTTTTTTGTGCTTTACAGCACAGGTAAAACAGATGTATCCTGTTATTTTTAATCAGTTTGGAAAACAAAGATAACACTTCCCCCATAAAATTTTAAATGAGCAATATTCTATTTTGATACAAGGGTAACATTTAACTATATAAATGGTAGTCATCAATTTTATTTAAGCTAAAACATTCAGATTCTCTTTGGAGATCTATGCCAGCAGCTACGTAGTGGAGAGTGGCAAGAATTGGAAAAAATAATCTGAGGAAAACATACTTATCCTCAGAAAACTAGTAGTGTGGATGCATAAAATTAACCTCTTGGTTCCGTGAATAGCTTCATCCAAAATAACCATTCCAACAATCAAATTCCATTTAAGAAGTTCTGGGAAAATCATGCTAATAACGAAATACGACTTTTGGAGACCAGAAGTGTTGAATGGAAGATCTGGCATTCTGGTCCTCCGAAACAATTAGCTTCAGATACAGAATCTGATTGATAATATTTAGGAATTATTCTTTCCATCTGTCTCTTCTAGCTAAAGGAAAAATACTGTAAGAATGTCATTGCAGATGGCAGATGTTTAAGGAATCAAGAACTTTCTCAAATACCATCTGAGGGAAGTGCTTATACCATGTGCCCTGAGATGATCTTCCTCTAAGTGGTTCCAGAATACCTAAAGTGGAAGTATTTCCTAAATAACTCTTTCATTTTTTAAGAAAATTGTTAACATTTTGAGGCACTCAACACTGCTGTGACTTAAAGCACTGAAACTACCAGCTCACTTGGAACTACCCTTCCAGGCTGTAGAGCAGTCTCAGGAGAAGTCACAGCATGTTTGCTGAGTTTTGTATCAGACAAGTATCGCTGAATTTAGAAATTTTTGCAGACTTAAGTTAATTGGATTTCACAGGTGGAAGTGATGAATTTCAGGGACTGCTTCCTTTCCCTAGGCCGAAGGAATGACCACAGAGCCTGGTCGTTCAGTCAGGGGTTCCGCTCCATGCTTTGCCATTTCAAGGCCCTGCTTTGTCCCTGTCAGACATTCACAAGTTAGGTGTCAGGATCAGTAAGAGGAAAAAGAAAACCTCCATAGTGGAGGTGTGAAATTGCAGCTTTAACCTGGTGACTAACACCAGTCAATGTAAGGTCTGCAGCACCAACAGGGGATGCTCAGGCAGGACTAAGGCACATCAGGATTGCCCTGGGAAGGGGCACAGTCGTACCTGTGTTTTCCTGAAGTCTGCTTGCTTAAAATGCTCAGGAGCCTTGAACTTTGTTTCTAGGAGTTGTCTCTCATTTGTTATAATTTGAGAGGACTGACTTTGTTTTTATAGTACTGAAATCTAATTATATAATTTTTTCTCTTCCATTTCAGAATACAGCTAATGCAGTATGTAATTTATGGCATTGCATCATTTTTCTTCTTATATGGAATAATCCTTTTGGCAGAAGGTTTTTATACAACAAGTGCTGTGAAGGAGCTGCATGGAGAGTTCAAAACGACAGCCTGTGGCCGCTGCATCAGTGGAATGGTGAGTGGGATCAGAAATGGGAATAGCAGTCTTTGCTGGCTAAAACCTTGGGCTTGGTTTCACTCCTGGGTTTTGAAAAACAGAATATTGCTGCCTTCTTTGTTTAACTCCTTGTGGGTGGTCAGGGTCAATCCGTGTCTTGGTTCTTCTTTGAACTTCAAGGGTGCTTGGTCAAATCAAAATGCTGCAGATGGGCTGGGTGGGGGCTGCCATGGCTTCCCCTGTCATAAAGCTGAACCCACCGGTCTAAACTCAACTGGGGAGACTGCTAATTTTAAAGCACTTAAATGTGAGCCAAAATGAAATTTACGCTTTTAAACATGGAACACTTGAGTGATGCTTAAAGGCAGACTGTAAAATGGCTGTGGTTTGCAGAGCTATTTAAATATCAAACTGTAATGGCTCTGACTTCCATAGTCAGTTGTGTTTGAGCGTCTGGATCCTTCAACAAACAGTAATGAATGGATGAAGCTTCGCAACATCTTTGCACTTGAATCAAGTATTGATTTGCAGATGGCAAAAGGCAGACAGATAGAATAGCGAGGCTTTTCCACAAAGCTAAAACGGTTAAAGCCCTAAAGTTACCAGCCATATTCTCTTCAGTATACTTCTGCATTTGAACAAAATTATAAGCAAAGTTTAACTAAAAATAAAACTTCAGATTCTCACCCACGTTGTCCCCAAGGGCACACTCTGCAAGAACAGCCATAACTATGTTTCTGAGAGAAGATTTCAAAGCTATTACTGAAAATCTGAATTCAAAGCTCGTAGTTATGGAGGAAGCTAAGCAGTATGACAGATCGCCCACGGGAAAGTGTGGGTGAAAAGAAAAGAGGCTTTTGATGTGATTGTTGCATTTTAATATACAGTCTATATCCTGTACTTAAAAAATATGTACTTTCAGCTGGTTAAATACAAAAGAAATGCATGTTTATTTTCATGAGAGTTAGCAATTTTCCACTGTGCTGTTGGGTATTTACTGAATTTTTCAAGAGCTAATAAAAATAAGGCATCTGATAATTTTCCAGTTAAGCAGCTATTTGCTCGGGTTTTTCTAGCAAGTATGGTCTCCAGCAAGGAGCAAAATTAGATCTAAAGCAGTGTTTTCAAAAGATCCAAAATAAAGCAGAAACATACACATCCGTGCATCTCATCAGTGCAGACAATTGCTTGTGCAGTTGAGTAGTTGAAGGCACGTGATTGTCAGCTGCTTGTACAAAGACCAATGTGACACCTGGAAATACAGCAGAAAAACATGTTTTCATGTTTGTCCATATTTGTCCACACAATGAAGGAGAGAATTTACCTTCTGAGTAATGGCTTAGAGCTCTGGTAAGATGCATCAGTGTTTGGTGGTGACAGGAGAAGTGCCTGTATGCTGCTGTGTAAAACCTTAGGGCTAGAACGAGGTTTGTGAGGAGATAAAATACTTAACAGACTAGTGACTGCAGCTGGGTACAGGCAACAGTCTGACATACAGGGATCTTCGCCACTTTGGTCAAGACCTTCTGTACTTCTTCCATTACATTGCTGAGCAAAGTCCTGAAAGGCAGTCCCATCTTGCATAAGGTTGTGACAGAAGACAGACTTCCATCTTCCCTAAATTATTTGTGTTGGCTCTGGTAATGCAGAATAGCCATTTCCCACAGTTATCACATTAAATGCGAGAGTGAATGTATTTTTTCCTGGCTATTTTAGGAGTTAAAGGCTTTGTGCACTTCCTCTCATGCACACTTCCACATACACATATGCAAACTCATGGTTTTTTTGCAGTGTATTTACAGAAATCCTTTAACCTGGTCCTCTTTGTCCTTCCCAAAATCCAAAGAGAGGATTCTCAATTCTCACACAAAACATACAGGTCTGGTATAGGTGCTATCTAATATGAAATAGGGTATTCCAGTTGAGTTGTCTATTAATTAAAGTCTAGCTGGGGTTTTATGGGCCATAGTTTTGCAAGAGCTTCCACCTCCCCACACACCACTCCCGCTGGCTGAAACCCAACCAGTTGTTCAGCTTTTGCTCTAACACTTGCAGGGTTATTCTGGGAAAAACCTGGGGGGTTGCAGACTTCCACCACTCTAGCATTAGTTCAGTCCCTTGGTTCTGGGTCAGGCTGAGAATCCTCCCCCCTGAGAGCCTTCCCCATCCTTGCTTTTGTCCTCTGGCACATAAGTTTTAAGTAAGACAGTAGGACACCAGTGCTTTACTGGAAGTAAAGCCTTTCCAGTCCACCTACAGCTAAGAGAGACCAGCCGCAGCTAACGGTGAAAAGAGAGCACAGACGATGTAACAGCATTCCCCCGCCTTCCAAGTAGGATCCAAATCCTAGTCTCACCAGGAGGAGGGAGCTAGGAACTGATGCCAGAGCTACTGTTTCACCGTAACACTTAGAAGAGGAAGGGAAAAGGGAAAGGGCTCAGTGGGAGGAGGAAACTGGAGATTTCCAGAGCAATCAGTGCCACGTTTTATAATCTTACCAAAGAAAATGCACGTAATGTAGGTTTTTTTTAAAAGAGCAAACCCAAACCAGCAAATTTCACTGGACAAAGCCTTGATTCTCTAGCGTGAAGTAATTAATTTTCTGCTTGGCAATGTGTATTAGACCAACTGAATCCTTCGGATCTGCTGTTAACGGTCATGGTATGTTTGCAAAAAGAGGTATTTTCAAATGTTACATTCCAAATTGATTTCAATAAATCAGGGAGTATGGGGGAGCTCTGTGAGCATTGATTCACTGTGTGGTTTTGTTTTGTAAGTTGTACAGAAATGCTAGTATATTATAGTTAATTTTAAAAAAACCCCTTAAATTGATTTTTGTTGGAATTTATTGGTTTTAGCCTACAACCAGCATCCCTGCTTAGCTGAGAATCTTGAGAAATCAATGGGCTGCTCTTTCGTGAGGGCAATCTGTTTACTCAAGCAGGCTGATGAAAAAGGAAATGCCTGAATTACTTTCTCAGTAGCACTTAAACTACCATAGTATTTGTAAGCAATGAGAATGCCCATTTTGTGTGCTTGGAAACCAGATGTTTTCTTATTTGAATTCTGAAAGTATGCTTAAAGATTGTTTTGAAGCATTTTAAAGGAAAATTTAGGTAGTCTTTTCAAAGAATAAACACAAAGTGTTTGTGTTTTCTCTGCCCAGTTTGTTTTCCTCACCTACGTGCTTGGAGTGGCCTGGCTCGGGGTCTTCGGCTTCTCTGCTGTGCCTGTCTTTATGTTCTATAACATATGGTCAACTTGTGAAGTCATCAAATCTTTTCAGACAAATGTGACAGTTCCAGGGGACCAGATCTGCGTGGACATCAGGCAATACGGTACTCGTTTTAATCCTGATTAAAAGCTTTATCCTTTCTCTTCAGTCTTTCCTCACTAGTTTTGTCTCAGCCTTATCAGATGAATCAAATGCAAAAGCATCTTCTATGTCTGAATGTGCTGTTACTTTTCTAATTAATTTACATTACACTGATCTCCTTCCGGATGCAATCAATTTCACTGAACTGACAAGTCACTTACCTGAAATGATTTTGTAGTGGTTTCCAATACTGTTCTATTAGGTTTGAAAATAGATCAGCCTCAAAATAAACTTCTTGGCAACAGTGCTGAGAAAGAGATAACCAGATTGTGGGTTTTGAACCCATATGCATATATTCTGTTCTTTCAGAAAGCTGTTTTACATTTAAAGATGAAGTAAATGTCTGAATGTTGCTCTGACAATTACTTTCTGTTAAGAAACCAAAAACCTGCAATTAAAAGTCTGCCCATAACTAATAATGAATTAATGCTACTTTCCAATGACACACAGAAACCTAAGGAAGCTGGAACAATAACTTAAAATAGGGTCAGGCTTTTCATTTCTTAAGGTGAGTTGTTCTTGAAGTTAATCTTTTTAGCTTCCCTTGTGCAGAAGATCTTTTGTCACCGTTACTTTTGGCTTCATTCTAGCTAGCATTTTCTAGGAATGTTTCTTTCTTTGGACTAAGTCATTCAAAGCTGAGAAAATGGATTCAAAGTTGAAAAAGTAAGAAAGCTTGGCTTTGCTCTCCTGTCCAGGTAAGTCCAGTAGAAGAAAAGATATATTAATTGTAAAAGCAAGAAGTCTTCAATCAGTTAAACATTTACATTCTATTTTAGCAGCTCACAGCAAGAGGCTGGGAAGACATTTTCTTCAGCAGCAAAGCCTAGGAGTGGAGGGAGATGTGCTCCTCCACCTTCCTGTTTCTCCTGGTTGTTTTGCAGCTATATTTGTGCTGTATTGGTCCCCTGATCAGTAAAACCATTTGGGTTTCAGTGCACGATGGAGAGAGCAGCTCCTTAACAGACAACATGTGTCACTGAGCTTTCCTCACATTTTTGGGTGGAAGTGGTAGCTAAAAGGCTGGAATTGTATACAACAGTTGCAGAGAAGAAGCTGACTTGGAAGTAAATCCTATAAAATTTTTTGAAAGCTGTGCCATCCTGAGATAATTTCAATGACCTGCTGCTTATAGAGTTGCTAATTCCAACCAGCTGGGTTGAAATGCAAAGTTTTATGGGGAAACAAACTGGGTTTCTCTTAATTCAAATGGGTTTTGCTTAAGCTTTACATCTGTTACAGGCCTAAAAGTTTATGTTATTTTAAATCTGCTAGATTCTGTTGACTTTTCAGTCTTTCAATCACTTAAGAAAAGTAATTGGGAGTATATGAGATGCGGCATGAACTTCCTTGTAGCAGTGTTCACTTGATGCTTTTTACCTATTGGAACTAAACCAGAAAAAAGATGCTGTAATTCTTCCCTCTAGCTCTATATTCACACCCTTCTACAGTAGTTTCTTGTTCAAGTAGAACCTCATCTAGTAAGTGTTATCCTGAAAGGTGCCAAGTACCTCTGAGATGCAGATTCTCTCTTCTGTGCTGAGTGGGGGAGTAGGCAGAGTGTGCAACTGGACCCAAAGTGCAAAAACCCAACCAACTGTTTGGCTGCCAGATGGGAAAACCACATCTGAGAACATGCCTTGGCAGCAGCCCTCAGTGTGAGGAGAAAGCATAACTTGAGGGAGTTGTTTTAATTCCTGCTGCCAACTCGAAGCTGTACTGGTCAACGCACGGATGCCCAGAATGGGAACACAACTGGCAAGTGGGTGGAAAAGATGAGAGGAATAGAAAGTGTGTGTTGATTGCTAAAATTAGTGGTTTCTTTTCTGTGGTCTTTCAGGTATTATCCCTTGGAATGCTGTACCTGGCAAAGCCTGTGGCCCAATTTTAGAGAACATCTGCAACACAAATGAGGTATAGAAACATAACCTGTGTGCAGCTTTTGCTTACAAGTCACTTGGGCACCATGTAATAAATACTTGATGAAAGTTTTTGGAGAGAACTCCTGCGAGTAGTATAGAGAGATTGCTTTAAATATAACACTGAAGTAATTGTTACATCATCCAAAAAAAAATTATTTTCAGTACATTTTTATTTTCTAAAGCTTTGCTACCATGCTACCAAGACTTTTTTATTATCCTTATTCTCTAGAACACTTGAAATGCATTTTGTACTATTCCTAATGAATTACTTCAATGTTTTTAACATGTTTTTTTCTCTAGTTCTACATGTCTTATCACCTGTTCATTGTGGCCTGTGCTGGAGCTGGTGCCACTGTCATAGCATTGGTGGGTAGTATTTTTTGTTGTTTTATAATTAAAAATGTTCATTTTAGGCTTAAGATGCTTTTAGATTAAATTTTGTGTATATTAAAAGTAGTGACACTAGACATGAAGGAGGGTGAGCTGTAATCACCACTACTTGCTGCTGTGGTTTGGTCATCACAAATCAGCAGGTCCCCAGCTTTTGCTTTAAGAAGTCATCTTAACCCGCCTCCCACATACTTAGGAAAAAATTATTTGCATGTCCTTTCAAAATCCTACTTCTGTCCACTATTTCTGCTTTTATTTCCACTATTTATTTTCATTTTTGTAGTTTATTTGATCAGCTGCTTGTAACCTCTTGGTTTCCTTTGCCTGGACCCAGGCAGATTGACTGGTCCAACCCTGCAGTGCCCATTCCAGGTAGCGGCTGGGAAAAGGGACATTAACAAGATGACTCGTTCCTATGTCTAACGCTTCCTTTAGTGGCCAGCTGCTAACCTTGTGCCAGCCAAGCCCAATACTCACAACTGGTTGACAAAGTAGCCTTAGGGTTTGTACTGGGTTATCCTCCCCAGAGAAATGGCAGGTTATTTATCTTGCATCGTCACCCTGGAAGGAGCTCAGAGTAACATCTGTTGTAAAAGTATCGAGAGTTGCCCAAGTGGGCTTGAGCCGTCACCTTGTTGTATCTTACTCTCCTGTATTTTGTTCTCTTCCACCAGCTGATCTACATGATGGCTACTACATATAACTATGCTGTTTTGAAGTTTAAGAGTCGGGAAGATTGCTGCACTAAATTCTAAATTGTATAAGCCCAGTAAAAAGCTGCATTGCGTAGCTTGAAATACCACTGACACCCTAGACTAAAAGTCTAGCTTTCTGAATTTTGTTACAGTAATTGTAAATAGCTTCAGTAAGCATCGTTTAGCTTATCAGATTAATGAAATGACTTCTTGTATATGAACTATGATGTGGATGAGATCTGGCTATCTTTTCATGTTGAGAGGATTCAGTTACTGTAGGGGTGTTTATAAAGCATCCTTCTGAAAAGGGGATGTTTTCATTTCAAGTCTCCACTTGATTTCTAACAGTCATCTCAAACAAATACTGGAACAGTTCAGGGTCAGATGTACTAATTTATTCTCCACCATGAACACCAAATACAAATACCCTCCAAGCCTACAAAATATATATGGTGTGAAAGAAAAGGAATAATGAAGTAGTGCTGGTCTATTTTGGCAGAAATCAGAAGCCCAGATATTATGAATTAATTTGCTTGTATTTCCAAGTGATTCCATGCATGATGAAATCAATTATTTTCTCTTACTCTTAAGTAAGTGCTGAATGATACTCTTTCTCTAAGAAAATATATCCTTGTCTTAGCTCTGCGTAAAACAATCACATTCTTTCTTTTGGACCCTGAACTAGTAAGAAACAGCATATAAATAATTTCTGTTCTTGTATGGCTGCACTTTAGTAACTGATTTCTCAGTAGCCAGATCTCAAAAATGTAAGTATGACTGCACAGGAAGCAAAACCATGCATAGATCACAGGGACCTTTTTACAGTGTTGGGGAGAAAAAAGGAGAAGTGAATCAATGTTTTCAGATGTAGATGTTTTTGCATGAAGTATGGGCAAAAGAAGTTGGCAAGAGACGAATGCACAAACTAGAAAAACAAACACATAATAACTTAAAAAAAAGGAACCGTTTGCTATATACAATATAAAACTCTTCACCTGAGGTTGGACAATGGAAGTTTAAAATGTAGCTATAAAAATACAAGATTTAAGACTTCTTAACCCAGAGATTGCATGCTTTTGCTTAGTTTTGGACTCATGTTTTGATGTTTAATTTTTCGATGTGTTAATGTAGCCTTGTTCGCATAAATAAAACGGTTCACAGTTTCAGGTTTTTTTCCAGGGGGAGGGTGGAATTCTCATCTGCTTGTTGGGGGAAAAGACCTGCCGGGCTCTGGGCTTGGATATGCATAAACACCACGACCTTAGAAAGCAGTTCTTCTGAGCACCTCGTAGTTTACAGATTCTGTATATTGCCACGTACAAAACTGTTTTCCTGCTTCCCCCCATTCTGCATTTTAATTGACCCGTACAACTCTGTAGCTCATTTTAATATCGTTGTACTAACTTTCTCTAAATTGTGAATAACCGAGTTACTAGCATGCCAAATTCTAGAGATCTTTGAAAAATAGCCTCTGTGCTTGTTTTAATAACAGAATGCTTATTAACGTAGAATAACTATTTTTTTTGGTCGTTATTTTAAAGAGCGTCTATTAATCTGACTAGCAGCTTGCTTTGCCTCTTGACATGCTCACTCGCCATCATGCTCACCCTTCTCTTCCAGATCCACTTCCTCATGATACTGTCTTCTAACTGGGCCTACTTAAAGGATGCCAGCAAAATGCAGGCCTACCAAGATATCAAAGCAAAAGAAGAGCAGGAGCTTCAGGATATCCAGTCTCGGTCAAAAGAGCAACTCAATTCTTACACATAAATGTTTGCCACAGTAATTCAGCAGAAGAGTTCTGTAGCTCTGACAAATCAGCAAATAGCTGCTCTGCAGTACAGATGCGTGTCTACCAAACAAAATTAGAGAGAAGTGTAAAAGCTTCACATTCCGGCTCCTGGAAAACTTTTTTTGGGAGATCTTCCCATGGGTAATCTTCCATCCTTTCTAACAGAGAATGGAGGGTTTATTCCAGGCATTTTAAAAGGCAACACTTTACAAAAAGTGACCAAATGATTCTTCTTTGAGATTTTTGGTATTTAATATTTGACTTGTTCTAGAGCATGCCACCCTGCACAAAGGGTGGCAGGTGCCCCAGCCGAGCAGGCAGTAGATCTGTGCAGACCTCAGGCACAGGCACATGCACGGCGTGCGACTGAGCACCTCCCAAAGGAACCCGTGCCCAGCTGGGATTTCTGAGAGGAGCTCATGTTTGTGTGGTGGCACAGCTGCAGCATCTCCCAGGTTGCAGGGGGGCTGTTTGGGAACGCCCTGCCTGGGCCACGGGAGCAGCTCCGCTCCTGTGCCGCACGCATCCACGATGAAGCCGTCATGTCCCTGTGCTCACCTGAGTGTCGAACAAATGTCCCAATTTCTAATCTTTGTATTCACTATTTAATGGAATGTAGATCCCTGGATCTGGATAATGATCCCCTTCTTTGAAAATAAATGTCAGCTTTGCCTTAATATTTATTTTCTATAAATGTCTTAGCATTTATATAGTGGCAGGAGACCATTATCCTACATTTTAAGCAAGTGAAAGTGTTACCTTATTAAAATGACACTGATCTGACTACTCCAAATGAGCGGATGAGAAAGTTTGCAGAGTTTTACACAAACAATAAAATTTGCAGCCATAAAAATAATACAGGATGTCCACCTTTCTCTATCTTGGTGCTTAGCAAATTTATAGTCAGTGCTTATGTGTTTTCCTTTTTACAAATTAATTAGCACACTAAGAAAACGTGGTGTTCAGAAAAAAAAAACAACAAACAAACTGGTGCCATTTTAAAGTCATTTCCCATAGAAGTCTGCCTTCTAATTAATGTTTTTTTTCAGAAGCATTCAGTGATATCTTGAGTATTAGTGATGGTATATTTGGTGTTTGTTCTATATGATATATATATATATATATATATATAAATGTTGGGGGGGGAAAAGTAAAAATACATCATTCATTTGAAAGAATTAAATATTCAAGTCATACCCCTGCTAAGCTGACGTGTGGTTTGGTAGTTTTGACTGTTTGCTGAATATACATCAAAGGAAGCACAAATTCCTTCAAATCAGTATTAAGAGAAAAGGCATTTTTTGGGGGGTATTAACTTCAAATATAATTTCTTTTGTTAAATATTGAAGTCTAATTTGACAGTTTCAAAAAAGGGGCAAAGTTGACTGATGTAGAGCAAATATGACAAAATAGCCTAGTGTATGTTCTTACCTGTTGCATGAAGGAGACATTTCTACAGCAATGCAGGTGATGTTCTAGCCCAGTGTTTGCATAAGGGTAATAATGGAGGCAGTGTCTTAAAGCCTAATTCTTTTCTAATTCAGTGTAGCTATTACTGGGAGTTTTTGAAGTTTTGTTTAAGTAGTCTAATATTTTTATGTAAAGAGCATTAAATTTTGCTATGTATAAATTTTTGTAACCTAACAGTGAATCAATATTTTCTATCAGTGCCAAGGGCTTCCTGTAGTTACATCCAAGTGTTAAAATAAATATTTGTAGATAATAGACAATACTTGTGTATGCTTATTTGAACCCAGACCTACAGCTACTCCATGGCAGTGCATCTCTAGGCTTTATGTCTCTATCCGAAGTGAAACACCTTCTGTTCCAGAGCTCCCTGCCCTCCTGCATGGGGCAGGGCTGCCCTGCAGGTGCAGCTGTAGCAGCAGCTGTGTGCAGCATGCAGTAGTGGTAGTTGTTCCAGGCCAGCATAATGCAACAAGCACTACCCCTTCCCAACAGCCAACAGGAGCAGTCTCTCAGAAATTCTGTAAAGGCCAGAGTGGCTGCAACAGCAAATTAAGCAGCATGTAAAATAGAGTAGCCATCACATCACATTTTAGCTTCTTTTCAAAAGGCAAAGTTTGTATCTGTCATGGTTTTGGTACATTGTATTTCAACATCCAGTGAATTCAAGACAGAACTTTGTTTTTTGCCCCTAAATTCTGTCAAACTTGGCTTCATGTTCTTGCAGTTAGGTCAAGATGAGCAGCCTCAAATGCAGTGCAAGTTGTAATATATGCTGCCACCCAAAATTACTTCATTGATAAAAACTACTGTATTTTATACTGTAAATAAAGTTTAATGATCTTGCCTATAATCTACCTACAAAATACAAAGCTTAAATAAAGATGAGTTAAATAGCATTTTTATTTTAATCTCTCCATTCTGGGCTGGTTAATACCAACGAGGTGATCCATGAGAGGGGCTGCTTTTGGAAGTAGCTCCTGCCCTGCCACAGCAGTAGAAGGGGCACCTTAGTTTGGGTCTGTCACACTCCACACTCTGAAACTGTGTGAGCCAAGTGCCTCCACAGGATACCTTTAAAAGCAGGTGGTCATGATGGAAATTTTTGCTTCTTTCACCCACACTTTGAACCATTTGGAGGAGAAGGGTTTGGGGGGCGGGGATTGGCAAAGTTGACAAATTTTAGAGGAATTCAGTGCCGATGCAAATCTACCCAAACATACTGATCAGTTTTTGTTCCCTGCTTTGTTCTTTCTCCCACTCCACCCAAGGGCTTCCTCCTGGATTAGTAACACATCAGGACTCGCTGTTTGAAGTCAATGACAGAAGTGATGACACAGATCAAAATCGGCTTTATTAATTTATAATTACACAGCCTGCAATGTTGGTGCCTAACATTTATTACACGCAGAAACCTACTGTAAAAACATCTTTGTCATACTAAGAATAACAATTAAAAAATCAGTAGCTATTGTTCACCAGAAGCTTTCATCCACATCTCCATGAGAAATGTCTGCAACACTGTATTGATTATAGGAGAGAGGAAAAAAAGGTGTTATGAGTCCAACGTAGTTTATCTTAAATCTTAATACTCATTTTAAAACAAAAGTTAAGAGACTGCCTTTGCTGCAGTTCTCTTGCTGTTTCAGTGAACTGCTGGCAATAAAACGAGCCCTAAAGGAGGAGGATTTAGTCCTTCATTAACTGAAAGCCATCACCTGTACCTCAAAAAGCAGAACTATCTTCTGTAGTGCTCACCCAGTGAAAACAACACAACTGGTGCCAATTCAGGAGCAGCAGGGTAGGGCCTGTTACCTTCAACAGCACACATTAATAGTGAATCATTGCTATGGTTATGGTGAACCTTTATGGGTTTCTTTTCTATCTGCTCCACACTTTTTGCTTATTTTGAATTCTCCATCTTCAAATAAACTGAAAGATTTGATGGAGGATTGTTTGGTTTATTCCTTGCAAGCAACTAAAACCTACATATCCGTAATTATCAATGCCTAGAGAGAACCAGAGGAAATGCCTGGGCTGTTGTAACTCAGTGCAGGCAGCCAAAATCTCTGAATAAAGTGTGTTAAAAGGCCATGATGCTATACTGAAAAATCAAAGCCAGGAACAGACCATGGGCAAGGCACAGCACAGACAAACCTTCACCCAGGGGGTCATCACATAAGAACAATCCCTCAAACTCCAGGTAAAGAGTTGTGACTGCCACAGCTACTGAAACAGATCATGGAGTGCAGCTCTCAGGTGTGAGTTCCAAACAGTGCTTAACTTGCATGTACAAGAATTGGAAAGATCCTCAGTTTTTCCAACACACTTGCTTTTGATTACTAATTTATGTTGCTTTTTAAGGGGGCCGATGTCTCTTAATGCAATTCATATTAAATAGATGTATTAATTTAGAATTTATTATTTATTATCATTAATAGTATTTGTTAATATGGTGTACTAGAAATGATTAATACATGAGCCTTACCTGTCATCCTTTTCAGTAGATAGAAGTTCTTCTGAAAGTGACACTTCTCTTATTTCTTCTGTTTTTGAATCCTGGCAACCAAGAGGAAAATACAACCTTCTCTAACCAGTTCTAAAGTCAAAGTTTAAGTGACTCTAATAGTATCTGTATTTTTAAGGCACATAAGTGAAAATAAAAATCTTCTGAATGACCAACCCTATTTCTACAAATGCTACATTGGATCTAGAATAGTAACACTTTGGAAGTTTAGATTGGGATCATGTCTGAAGAAAAGCATCCTGCTTTCCTTCACTGAAGTAATGTCCACCCATACCTCTTCTTTAAAAGTTAAATTTTCCATTTTGCCAGAATAAATTCTATCAGTTGTGTTAGAGGAACACAAACTGACCTGTGTAGGTTCAAACTGTATTTAAACGCAGTTTAAGCTAAAAATTGAGGACATTTAAATACTGTTCTAGTACCTTAAAAAACAAACTAACAAACTCCCTACCCAGAGAACACCAGCAACCCTTACAGAAGAAAGTTTTCAGTGTTTTTTCTTTTGGGTCATTACACTTTTCCACACATTACACAAATCCAAACACTGCAGGTTGTTACGTAAAGTTTCTAAATTAAGAAAAACTTAAAATGTGAATATTGTTTTCATTCCTAAGCATGCCTAGCAAGACACGAATTTGGTCAATAATATTTTTGGGACTCTGTTTTGCGAATAATCACCTTGTTTGCCAGTTCCTGCTCTCTGCTCTGCTGAATTATTCTCATGTATTTTTCTAATGGATTTGAAGGAGGATCCTTTACATTATTTTCAGCACCAATGTTACTATGCTCAGATTTTACTTCCACTTTATCTTCTATTTCTTCATCTGTTTTCATTGAGTCTTGGATATACTTTAAGACACAAAAATAAAAATTAAATACTGATTAGAAAAATACATTTATACCTTAGTACCTGCAATAAATGCAGAATTTCATGTTAACCTCAGTAAAACACACCAGTCTAAACAGCATTAAACAGGACCTAAAAATCCAGAACACTATTTAAACATGTAGTGTTAAAGCTCAAAGGGATTTAAGCAAACTCAAGGTCTCCTTATACCCTCTGCTTTTCTGGACACCCTGACAGAGGCTAATGAACAGATGGACATTAACATGTTCTGGTGGTGTCCCACTTGTAGAGGCCACACCACAGAGACAGCAAATGTTCAGCTTGTTCCAACAGCGTGGTGACAGTGGCCATAAAACTGTAGCTTCCAGTTCCAAGAAGCATGGAAGGAAAAGCATCTGTTTCCAGTGAAAAAGTTCCTTGGCATAAGGAGACACTCTAGTGAGACTCTGCTTAATCACACAAGTACATAAAATAACTTAGTCTCTACTACTTTCACTTCATGGAATAAAATCTATTTTTAACCAAGTAACACATGTAACAATCCTAAACTGCAAGGCACTACAGAGCTGCATTACTGTCAGAAATTAATTAAATTACCACCTCTTCGTTAAGCTTTTCCACTTCTTTTTGCTCACTTTCCAAAGCCTCCTGTTGTTCTTTCTCTCTCCTTTCTTCTCTTGCTTTTCTTTCTTCTTCTTTGTCAACTTCTCTGTTCTGTTCTTCAATCTGCCTTTGATCTGGCACTGCTGTGAAAAATGATTTCAACATCTGTCATCATTTGATTTATGTAGTTCAGTAATCACTACAAGAGCATTCAAGTAAGTACCAGGTTCCTGTATAACGTTAACAGTAAATGAAAAACAACTGGATATATTGTTTATACACACACCAAATTTATTCTTGGGTATCGGGTAATGTGTTTTCCCACCTCTAGACATTTTTAGTCTGATAAATGATTCACCAAGAGTTAAGGAGTAGAGCCAAAGTAGAGGCCAGAGATTTGACAGATCAGTGCCCTTCTGACTCCTTTCATGGGCATTCTCATTAAACCTTTATTATCCCAAAGTCCATGTTACTATATTCTTTCCCCCTCTGCAATGGGTTTGGATACAATTCTTTATATTTATAAAGCAAAGTATTTAAAACCCCTTTGAAAATTACTGCAGGACACACTGCTGATGTGACCAGTGTATTTAAAAAGCTGTCTACAAAGAACAGCATCAGATAGCAATGAGATGGGCAAACTAAGTACTGGGCATCATGAGAAGCTACAAAGCTCTTCTCTAAAAAAAAAGAACCATAATGTTTCCATCTAGAACAGTTAGAAGAGCAGCATATGCTGACTGAAATCATTCTTATCTACCCAAAGAATTAAAACTGCACTGTGATAATACAGGTCACCAACAGAGTCAAAAATAAATTTAAAAAAAATATCCAGACAAGCAGTACATAAAATATTTCAAACCAAAATATTTAATGTCTCATTCCTATCAAGAGCAGAAATTATATTTAATAATTATCCTAAAGAAAAAAAAAATCATTTCACCAGATGCTGGACAAGGGGGTTGGGATGGGTGGCAAGAATGTTTAAATTAAAACCAAATTTAACTAAAACCAGGGTAAAAAAAAGTCATCCTCATACAGAACCAGCAAAAGAAAACACTCTTTCCTCTTTAGTACAGAACTGGCACTTTTTGGAAAATTTTTCAACCACACCAGCATACATACCTACAGACTGTTATACACATCTGACATTTAAAAAGGGTACTTTCTTTTGAGTCTGAGCTGAGAACTCACTTAAGTCCTGCAATGAAGTGGCTGTTGCTGGCACAGGGGCTGTGACATGGTTTCCATCGACGATGTCCCCAGATGGATGCAAGACATCACTTTCACACTCCTCTGGTATGTCCCCCTGAGCTGGAGAAGAAATTTGAACAATGGCTTCATTATTTTGTAATTACAAAAGTGGAGCACAGCAATTGACACAGTGGAATGGCTAAATTAGAACACAAAAATATCAGCACTAATTGAGCATTTTCCCTTCAACTTGATCATCTCCCTGAGAATCAAGAATTATCATAGGCTGTACTTGCTTCCTTCATTACAGAATTGTTAGTTTTGAAATTAGCTATTGGAACACATCTGTTTATAAAGCCAAAACTGAAGAAATATACAACAGAAACCCAAGATGTTTTCATTTCTTTCCGTAATCAAGATACAAGTCACAGAAAAATTGTATGTCCAAGTTCAGCTCATCCTTTTTATGCATATAAAAACAATCTTTAACTATTTGATGACACACTCTTTAATGGGATCCTTGCCTTCTTCTGTGAACAGGATGGATGCTGCTAACCCAGATATTCTACATTATACTATCTTCTTCCTGTGAAAGGTGGCTCTGAATTCACAAAAACACAATTACTGTCCTTCCTCTTTGATCACTGCTGTGATACTCAACTGCTTCTTAATTATTTATTTGCAAAGTATGCAGACTGCTGTTATCTCATTTGATGGGAGATAGAAAAAAAGAGATAAAACAAGATATGGCCATTACGTCTAGATAGCCGCCCTGAAATACACAGGACTATTCTCCCAAGCATTTAGTGTAACAGAGCACAGATACCCTATATATCTCTTCGGGTTTTGGGAAAAGCTTTAGAAAACATCAATTTTTCATCCTTCAAATACCATCAAGCATTTTTCTTTTTCACATTATAATAAAACTGAAATATTTTGCATGAAAAAACCAAGTCAACCAAACTGACCAGCCTCTCTCTCTCTGAATGGTTTAAATTTCTTTAAATTAGAACTCTTTTAAGGGAACTATAGATGAAAGCATAATGGAAAATTTCTGTCGAACTATCAGGCTAACTAAGTTAGGAGAATGTTTTCAGTTTCTTACAAAAGCAGGAGGAATTCCTACCAGCTTCACCTAGGAAAAGAAATTCTATATATGGGGGTTTTTGTAAGACCAAAATAATGGGCTAACAAACTCAAAATCTATTCTGTTTTGTTGCTCTCTATTTAAATTATAAAGCTATCAACAAAAACATTATTTCCATATGAGGTACCAATACGCATCAGGGTATATAATATTTAAATAATCAAAAAATTCCTTTCATAAATTTGTCCTGGTTAAATATTACTTCTAACTTCAAAATGAATGCTAACATAAGCAAACAAAGAAACCCAAACCAAAACCATTATAGTATAAAACAAATTAACTACTCTGCAAAGGAGAAAAAAGGTAACTCTGTACACTTTCACTCCCTTTTTAAGGGTGGACAGCAAGAGATGCATTATTCCCTTAAGATGAGCTCATCACCTAAAAGCAGTTGCTGCCAAGAGAACCTGCTGATCTTTTCTTTCTAGAACTCACTCACAGTAGGACTAAAAGACTTCCATATTTTGTGGTATCTCTTTTAATTAATTGTTTTTTAAAACTGTTATCCACTTCGTCCTTCATTGTATCTTTCTCTGTGTTTACTTCTTAGATTTTACTTTCTTACCCACCTCTCCCTGCAATTTCTCCTGAGCTACTTCTTCCCCCTTTTAGCCATTCTGATTTCCTCCTACTTACTGAGATTGTCTTTTGATGCAGTCTGACTCAACTAAAGTACTGTTGATTTGAGAAATCATCAGCACATGTGAACTCTTACAATTACTGACCACCACACATCACCAAAGGATTCAGTAATACCTTACCTGGGCACAGCATCTACTCAGCCCTAACTGCCAAGAAAATGCCAGTCCGTTGTCATACGTAATAAAATAAAAGTGAAATATGTAACATGCTCCCAAAACTCTCTCATACAAAATTAAGCAAATAAATATAAGGCTAATTAAAATGTGAGATGAGTAGAAACCATTAGTGGCTACGGGCTTGGTTCACATTCAAATAATACATTTAAAGCTTATAAAAAGGAAATTAAATGAGATAAATAAAACCAACTGAGCAATGAGTAAAGCTTCACAGAGAAATGCACAGATGAGGCATTATCTTCTGCTAGTTATCACTAAACACTATCAGCACATCTGCTGTTTAAACAAACATCTTTTTTTGGTTGGTTTCTTTTAAAATACTGCAAGCCATATTCTCACAGGGTCAGCAGAATGAGCAAGGGCTCCACTCCACCTTCCATATGACCTAACTGCAACCAAAAGCATAAGCCAGGAAACCACCCACACCAGTCAGAATCACTGGTTTCAAAGAAAATATCCCTAATTTTCCCATACAGCAATCACAATCTCTTCGCCAGCTATGAGTTTAGTTACACCACACAATGCCACATGTCCACCAGCCTCAGGACTTTACAGACCTAATGAAATCTGGAAATAGGAAAGGTTAACTTGCTGTTCACATCTTTCTCATTGACAACTTCACTTACTTTAAACCCACAGTTTCATGAGAGATCAGGCTGCTCAGGTTCAACATTAGCATGTCACTCAAATGCTGAAAAACTAAGGCCAGTTAACTGTGCTTGTACATCTCACTCCATATACAAATGGCTACAAAGTACACTAAGTTTTATTATCCTCCTCTTTCTAGAGTACCTTAGTTATATTTTTGAAAACTGACCCTGTAGCATTTAGAGAGAAGGAAACATTTTATAGCATGCAATCACAGAGCAGAAATGCAAATAAATAAAATGCTGACCTCAGAGAAAAAAAAGTTAGGATAAAATTCAGGTTTCAGTAACTTAACCACATGTTCCAAAACTACTCAGAGATGCTGATTAATGACAGCATAATTGCAAGAGTTCTTCACACATTTACACACACCCTAGAGCAACTTCTAATTCATAATACTATTTATGCCTCAGTTACTGAAGGAAAAATCAAGAGTGCATGCAATAGCCACAGAAACTTATCTTTAGACTTAGAACCTAGTTCTAATTTATGCAGCAAATATAATAAACCTCCATTTAGTTCACATACTAGTACACTCTTCTGTTTAAATAAAAATTCTACACCATTATAAAACATTCCAAAACAACCGTCAGACCTACAGCGTTAATCAGAACAAGGTTATGCAAGATTTCTGAACAAAATTATGTCACAAATTTCAGAATTAACTCAATTTAATGTCTGCTTATTACTACATACACTTATCTAAAGATGCGAGAATGATGAAAATTAACCCCTCATCATCTGAGACATTTGTTTTCCTTAATTGCAAAATCAGTCAGAATTTTTCCTCTCCAAGTACAGTCTTAAAACTATGAAGACAGTTGCCCTATAACTGTAAAGCCCTAAGGTGTTAAACAAACTGTCTGAAATGCACTAAAACTTACCTTCAAGAGTATAAATGTGTTCTTCAAGATCCTCATACCTTAGTTTCTCTGGTTTGTGGACATCGCTGAAATCTTGTTTATCTTTCTGTTGACTCTGAAGTCTGAAAAAATAAGGAAGAATATCAATAATTTAATAAATATAAATGCTAAACATTTAAGCAAATAGCAATCTGAAATTCATTCACTTGCTAAGCAACAGACTAAACCAAAGCAAAAATCCATGAAACTTTCTGACTCAAATACAGGGTATTTAAATCCAGTTCTCTAACTTTTAGTAAAAGTCCACTCCATTTCCCTGCAGCCTTTCCCCAAGGCCTTTATGTGACATAAATCATTACATTAAAACAAAATACAAGGGAGTAAGAAAAAACAACAAAAAAGGAGAAATACAATGAATTGTGATAGTCAGCTGAAATTAAGAAATTTGCCTTTTTAAGCTCTGTGTTATAGTTTAATTCCCATTTTGATGTCATCTTAACAGATGTGTTCGAAATGTATTAGGATTAGATGTCTGGCAAAACAGAGATGCAGGGGTGAAAATCTGGGTTCTATCAAAAATGGGACTAGTGCCCTCATTCTAAATCCCCGTTTATCTCATCAGAAAGATAATGTGAAAGAACAATGTCTCCCACGTGACCCAGCTACTAAACTCTGACCAGAACCAGAACAGCAAAAGGAGTGCAGGTCACTAATGAAATTCAGCATCAGTAGTTCATAAAAGAGCTTACTTCACACCAGCTGGTGCTCTTCATCACAGCCTAAGTATGTTTGTGCTTACGATTTCTAAGGAATACAGGTCTTCCATGGAGCAAAAGTGGAGAACAAATGACACAAACAATACAAAACATACCCTCAACAAAAAGATTTGCTCATAAACAAAAAGTGAATCTGGGCACAGACAAATAAATTCACATTGTCAGAAGGATAGTTCAATGATGTCAGTGGAGAAAAATACCCTGTCAATTAAATAGGACAGAGTAAATGAAATTTCAAGTTTTTGGAAGTCTATTTCATGTTTTGAGTCTTTCCTTCACAGAAATGATTAAGTGCTAAATAATTCTTAAGGGTGCAAGGTTCAAGGACACACATGCCACTTTCTTCAATACTGTGTCCTGCAACGCTGCTATAAAGACAGAGAACCCACTGCCTCAGCAACAACCCTCAACTGGTTTCTTCAGGCCAAAACAACAAACAAACAAACAGTTAGGTAATAATCTGCCTTATCACTCTAGTCTTCCTGTCTGTGTTTACTGGCTTCCTTCATACCACTCATATCTTGGAACATAAATAAACAAGGAGCTCCTGTAGTCGCAGAAGCGACTGTTCTTCCCCACTGACTGAGGTCTGACTTCTAACGACTTGTCACTGATGTTACAGCATCATATTCACTTTTCTTTTCAAAGAAGTTTCCATTGCCACTTAAAATCTACAGGTCATAAACTAATCCCACAATACACATCAGTGATGTGGCATTTGCCTAATAATAAGAGTAAATAACTGGAAAAGCCCACACATGCATTTCTCAAATATTTCATGTAACAGGAAACAGTCCAAGGCACATGAAATTAGAAAATACGGAACAAAAGAATGTTTTTCTTTTAAGAAAGTCTTGGGAAAGCAGCAAGTTCAAGACAATTATTGGGACCTTATACCCTTGCTTTGTCATAAGAAACCCAAGAAATCAACAACAAACCATAGCTGCCTTCCCAGACCCAGGTCTGGCCTCTGCAACACAACTTGCTCATACTGTACACTCTTCAAGCAGGATGGAGTCCATAAAATCCTTCAAAGAAGTGAAGTCCCTCACAGGATTAGAGCATTTTCCCTATCACCTTAACATGCAGGTTAACATTTAACCTTCACTTTTTAAGGTCTGTCAGAGAAGTACAGGAAATCTGAGACACACCACAGAAAACGTGAATGAGTAGGGAAAAAGGAGACACAGCCTCAAGGGAATACTCAAAGAAAACTGATCTCATTGTCCCTGAAAATCCCAACAGCTCATTTTGAAGACAAAAATCATAAAGGCTCTCCCAAAATTCTAACCAGACAACAGACCCTTTCTGCATTAAATGTATGTTGAGGCCTTGATAACAACAAAATAAAAAAGCCCTACAAATGCCTGCTAGAGCTGCCCAAGCACACACTGTCTTTCTTCAGCCATCAAATCAGGAATGATGGCTAGCAGGTTAAGGACAATTCAATTGTCTCATCTTAGGAAAAAAATTTTAAAAGTTAAATACTAGAGCTGCTTCTGAAGACACATATTCTTAGTTTTGGAGAGTGGAGGCAACACTGGCCATTAAGAACAGAAGAACTTCAGGCATGGAAATAGGAGATACAGAGACGAAAGAGAAGTCATTTTAATGCAGCCTAATTTTGTCAAGTTATTCATTTACCTTAAAAAGATCTTAAAAAAAGCAACAAAAGAAAAGAGAGAAGTTGTGCTACCCATCCCATTCCCACATGCAAAGGAGACAGGAAAATCCTATTTTGAAAACAGGCATGAGAACAAGCTCTTCAGAGAGGGAAAAAAAGTAATAAACTTAGCATTACAGTTTGTTAATGAATGAAGTGAGAATGTATAACTGCCTTGATTTAAATTCTCAAACAGGCAGCAGAAATTCAAAAGCTTCAATTAGCAGAAGCTCATCAGTCAGGTCACAGATGTGAAAAATAGAGACACAATTAAAGAGACATAGCTTTGCTCAGAGCAAACCACAGTGTTTGGGCTTTTTATAACTAAGTTCCACTTGAGGCATGATATTCAAAATGGAAATCCTTATTTATCGTTAGAAAAGTTCTCACTTATAAAATTAATGCCTTGCTTGATTTGTAAAAGCAGCTATCACTGTGAACAATTAGATATATGTTTCTTTAAAAAGCAGGTTAAAAATGTTGCTTTGTAAACAATGTTACCTGATTTTCTGGCCATGACTGGATGGTGAGGAAGGAACAGACTCAGAAGATGAAAGCAAATATGGCTTTGAAATAGGAGAAAGAACCCGGTCAACACTCTGCTGTGAAGAGGTAAGGGACGAGCTCTTGATGTCTGCAGAATAAAAATCCCACAATTTGTATTAGTTATTTGTCGTACTATTTCTCAGACACGGCTGGTTGTACAACACATGCGTTACTGGTCCAATGTGCATGGACTTAGGAAGTAAAACAGTCAAATGTATGCGTTAATTTAAAGGAAAAAACTGCATAATCCTTCCACTGGCAGATTATGCAGTAAAAGAGCTGTTGGATCTGCCAACTGCAAGTGTTTTAGAGCAGGACATACTTTTTCCTTTCATTCCCCACAACAGGTGCTGACAACTGAGCACTTATCCTCACTTAAAGGAAAAACCAGTCTCAGTCTCACATTCATGGTATCTTCTACCTTTTAAATTTACCCTGAGTTGTTCAGACTGGTATTTTCAATAGCACTGTAAAGCTCCATAGAAGCTTCCAGAATGACTTGACTTTTCTAGCAAAACTGCACCTGGTGCTTCAGCCATCTCTAGCAGAAAAGAATAATATACATACACCAGTATAAAAGCACTCCTCAGAAGACTCATGAGAGAAGTGACATCTCAGTGGGGAAGCAGTCTAACTGGGAGCTGACAAATCACACTAACAGCATGTTAGCACTGAAGCTAACCTTAAGATCCTATCACCCAACTGCAGCCTGGCTTCCTACACTCCATACCACCCCATTTCTGTAACTCTTAAGTCAGGTAATGCACTCCTTTGTTATTCAACTCTTACCCCTCTCCAGAACCGGTCAGTTTCATGCATTAAGTACAGAACAGATCAAATGAAAAAAGAGATCTGCCCTCCTGTAACTAGCTTCTGAAAAGTACAAAGATAGGAAGGATTGTTCAGGTTATGCACACAAGTGTAGTTTTAACATTTCCTAATTTTCAACAAAACCCTAGTATTATGAAAGATTTTGTCTGTGTGCAGTGCTAAACAAATAGTCTGTGGGTACTTTATACAGAAGCTGACAGAGAGAACTTACAACATAAAAGACTGCTTTGGTAGTTCAAGTCTCAAATATGTTATCAGTAACAGAATATGATACTCTACATGCAGAAACACAGGGACAGCCACAATCAATCAGCGCTTGTGACCTGTTCCAAACAGTGCCCATTACCAAACAAAACTAAACTAAAATTAAAAAAGGAGAATACTCATATCTTACTTCTGGCAACATCCACCCCGACCTTTCTTCAATCAATACTTTTTTGGATCCTCCTGACAGAGAAGTTTTATTCCTGCATCTATACTTGTTCCCACAGAAACAATAAATTACACAATTTACTCGTGGAAAGAAAAAAACATTTCATTTTATTTCATTTCATTTCATTTCCTTTCAATGTCACAGGATTCTGGGGTCTGTGAAGCAGTAATCAATTGACCCCTTTTCACTTTTTTCATATCACTCATTGTTTTCCAGATTTCCCACAGTGCATCTCAGCCACCTATCTTCCAAACTAAGCTGCCCTTGCATTTAACCTTCCTTCATGGAGAAGCTGATCGTTATCTTTTTTTTTGTTACTGTCTCTTTTTTTCATCCTACTAAATCCACTTTGAGCCAAGAAGCAGATGTACTGCAGATTTGAAACAAGAGATTTTTTTTTTAAATTTTCATTTCCACTTTGCTTGCTTTTCTGACTACTGCCCTTAAAAAAAAAAAAAAAACAAAACCACAAAAAACCAAGCAATTATTAGAAACTGTGATAATAATAGCAAATTAAAATTTTCCAATCAAGACCAAACACTAAAACCTTCCTCCTTAAAATTGCTCAGGACTATTTGATAAAGAAGTCACAGCAAAAAGGACAAACAAAAGGAAATCTGGACCTTTCAGACTGGAAAGCTCAATTTAAGAGAAGCCAAAGACATCTTCTGCCACACATTTTAATGAACACAGTTAAAGGAAAGGTTAGAAATATAGGAGGGTTAAGAAATTACAATTAATGTTGCAAAACAGTTATACTTAACAGCAAGTTTTGAATTAAACTCTGTATATCACAAGGTTACACCTGCAGTGCTTTATATGGCATAGTCTTCTCTCGAAAGCTCCCTAGAGCATGTTTAACTTCCCTCAACATACTTCTCCAGTACTTGTTTCCAGGAGGAAGCAATATCCAAGCAACTGGTATACTCTGTCTCCTGCAAAACCACATCTCCTGATTTCTCCTGCATCTCAGCAAATAAGGAGTGAAAGACTAACAGTGCTAAATCTTTCTCTTCCCAGAGCACAAGATGAACAGTAAGTAAAACCCAATACTGCACCCCATTAACAATTGTAACTTACCATCTGGAATTTTCTTGTTACTGATGTCTCTCTTCGATTTGGAAATGGGAGTAGAAGAAAGGCGCCTTGAAGAAGATGCTCCTCTGTGTGGTGGTGTTAAGGGAGTTTTAAAGATATCGACCTGCCCAGTTCTTTTGATGTGTTCTTCACCTCTTGGACTGCTCAGAGGGGAATGTGGGGAGCTGGGATTATCCTCTAGCAGTTCATGCTGGATAGTCAAAGGGTGTCTATTAAGAGGACACTGCAGAATTAAAGGAGGCTGTATGTTCCTTGGTGTTCTGCTTGCAGCTGCATTCTGCACGACTCTGTGTTGGTAACTCCTGTAGGCTTCTTCCAAGTACTCGGCCTCCTTTTCCAGTTCCTTCACTCTTGCCTGGGCCTGAGCGATGCACTCAAGGTCAGAGTCCAGGGAAGCGCTGCGTGGCTGCAGCGGCTGTCGATAGCCAGGCCCTGGCACAGCGCTGACCCTCCCCACATCAGTCAGAACCGGATTCCTCAGCAATGTGCCATCCACGTAAATGTCGTGGGGCACGATCCTGTCACCAAGGAAGTCCAGGACAGAGCGGTCGACAAGCGAAGGCTTTGGGTTCCGATACACCTCATTTTCCAGAGCTAAATGGTAGCAAGAGAAAGTCAGTGACACTAAAAAGAGAGACAAGGAGACCCACAACAAAACAGAAATAGTAAAACACGGCATTTGAATTCCACTTTGATCAAAATTATTCTACCATGGAATTGGCTTACGTTTTGAGAATTTAATGGTTTAATTGAAATTGATTTAAATGTATTTTTAATGCAGCTCCAAAGCTGCAAATTACCACTGCTATTTTTTAAATATATAATTCTTCCATGTAAAACTACCATTAAGTATGTACTCTACAATTTTAAATTATGTTTAAGTAAATAAATAAACAAACATGAAAACATTACCACTTTGGACACACTATATCTAATCACACTGTTAAAAGCTAAGGAACACAGGGCATGCCATAAGTCTTAAGTTTCCCTTTATTTAGATCAAAAAAGAATTTTGGAGAAAAACAACACAACACATAGAAAATGTTTTCGTTGGGTTTTTTTTTCCATTAAAAGTACTCTAAAATTGCCAGGTAAATTGAATGTTTTGGGGTTGTCTGCTTCCTTGCACTTTCACACTTCAACAAGCCCAGAAGACCAATCTACAGGGCTGTATCTCTCTCAGCAAATATACAACCGTGTTTTTATTCTACATAAATGGTTCTTCAATGACTTCATTAACTCTGATGTAAAATAAAAGCTCCTACAGTACTTTCAGTCATTTAATTAAAATATATATTTGCTATTTTGATATAACAAATTTCCAATTCCAAATGGTACCAATACATGTACCATAAATGAGTAAGTACCTATCAGTCTAGTGAATAATATGAAGTATTGCATATACTGAACTATGATGCAACACATGTTGTATGTAATGTATAATCACTGCAAAATTGAATTCCATATTTTTACATTAAATACACATACCAACCCTCTTATTTATAATACTTGATATTAGCAATGTGGCAGACAAGCATCTTTAAAAGTACATTTCTTCAGCAGACTGAATTGCTTTATGTAAGTGCCCCTGTTTCTAACACCCATACGAGATAAGTTAAGCATAAGTTAGGCAAAAGTTATTAGACTGGACTAAATCTGTTTAAGAGTTAAGACTTAAATTTCTGAGGTATAAAATACAATTTCAAATTGATTATTTTTATTATGAACATTCAAGAATCAAAATGCATTAAAATACAAGTCACCTGCTGGAAAATGTCATTTATGTTATCAGCAAACATTAATGTCTTCATACTGAACGAAAAACAGACAATAAAAATATGCAAGTGTTCAGGGAGGAGTATTTTCCTCCTATCTGTTTGTTTTCTGACAGGAAATTGTAATGAGTCTGCTTTTTAAACTGGGCTTTAAATAGATTTTGATTTTAAACTTAGCATCTACTCCCAGGTGATGTATTAGTTGTATGCAACGGCAGCTTTTTTAAGCTTCTGGAACGTCTTACACTTGTCCTTCATAAAGGACTGCTCTGGTGTAAGATACAAACCTGTCTGTGTTTGTTTCACTTGCAGTTTCAGTTCTTCAACCTGCACATTTAACTTCCTGACAGTAGCTTCAGAGTCTAACAGTTGGGCCTTTAACTGGGCACAATGCTCAACCTATAGGAGATCAAGAGAAAAACCAAAACCAGCATAATTCAAAGAAAAAGTATAATCTCAACTGGACGAATACTTGGTTTCTAAATATTTTTTCAGGTCCATTCAGACCATATACACATAGTATCCTACTGAAAGTCAGCGCTGACAATTTGTTGACTCAGTAAGATTTACTTTGGTTATGTTGGGTTGGTTTAATTTTTGGTAGTTTTTTGGTGTGGTGATGTTTTGTTTTCTTTAGAGTTGTTTACATAAAAATAAGCACAGTAGAAACAATCCTTGTAACTGCACACCAAACAGCCTGCACAGGCAGATGGATAACTGCAAAAGAGATGACAGGAAGAAGAAAGTTTCAAATCATTTAGAAATAATAATTTACCTCACTTTGTAGCTGCTTTTCCAACATCTGCTTATGACTTTCAAATTCATCCAGCACCAGCTTCTTAGAATGCTCCACTCTCCTCAGCTCCACTTGGCAGGCCAGGTACTCTGCCGAGGGCTGGGACAGCTCTAGCCCAAAAGGGAAACACAGGACACTCAGACAAAGAATAATGAGTGTGCACTTTTCAACACAATACCCCGTGAACATGTAAAGCTGAACTGATTTTAGGAACATAACAAGGCTTTGTCTGAATAAAGTACTTGGTGATATTTTTCTTCTTCCTTTTACAAAGGGCCAAAATCTTCACTGGTGTAGTCCTTTAAGAACTAGACCCAGACTGTCCTACACTAGAAGAAAAATACATATCCTTACCTTACGTAACTGCGCATATATCTGTACTCTCCTGTAATCTCAAATGCACATTAAAAATACTTTGTATTTATTACTATAGTCAGGCAAGCACTTAAATAATAATGCCATGTTCTCTTACCATTATTAACCATACTAATGCTATGGTTAGAAATATTGCACTGCTTTTTTCAGAGGGTGAAAGGGATATCCTTCCATATTACAGCTACCACTTAATTCAGGATTTCTCCCATATAGACACATAAAAGAAAATAAACTTATGCCAAGGACTGTTTAATTATACCAAACACTAGCTTGGGCTTCATGCAAATTACTAGCAAATATAATACAAAGAAAGCATTTTAATGAAAATTTACTTCTAAACAAATACTTGTAGAGAAACATAAACAAGAAAATAATTAAGTCATTCGAACTGACTGTCTCGAAGATGCTGGTTCTCACTGCGAGTCTCATCCAACTGTTGCCTAAGTAGCTTATTCTGCACTTGGAGCTCCAATTTCTCCTCCTTTAGCAAAGGATAGTCTGATACCTCTTTCAGTTTTTCTGTCAACAACTGATTCTGTTTATTTACCAACAGAACTTGGGCCTTCACTGACTCCAAATCCAGCTGCAGATAAAGAACAGTTTAGAAGCTTATGAACCGCTGTACTACTTAACGACTATTTTTATTTCACATTTTCTTTTTTATTTGTAACATACCTCAACTGCACCAATTAGAATACAGCCTTCTTTAAATTCATATTTACAATTACCTCAAGCTCTTTGTTGCGTGATACAGCTTGCTTGAGTTCCTCCTTTTTTGAATTAACAGCAATGGCTTCTTCATGCAAAAGCATAGCTTTCTCTGCAGGGAGGATTACAAATGCTGAATGAAAACTAGTAGAGTGCTACAGTAAAAAACTGTATCAGCAGAAAACAGTTTTAAGCTGCTAAACCCCAAATTCAATTTAATTTAAGACATAAAAATGACAGAATGTCATACACACACCTTCAAAATTAGGTAAATCATGCTGTATGTATAAATGTATACATATGCATATACACATTTAGAATTAAGTAAATCAAATTCATATGCCTGTGATATATAATTTCTTACAAGTCTAACCCTGTTATCTGTTTTGGCTCCCTTCTTCAAGCTCCAATTAAATATCTTGTGCACAATAAATGTAGAAACTGGCAACTGTTCCAGGGTACAGTACCAGAGTTCAGGTAAAGCTTGAATGAGCTAGTAGGACTTTTGAAGGAAATGGGACACTGAAAAACCAGGAATGCTTTGCAGCCTCTGTGCAAAGCAGCAGTTTATGGTTCCCACTGCATTCTGAACAGCAATGAGTTGCTGAACTGTCACTGTTGCTGAACTGTCACCTGTTGTGACGGCTTTTCTGTCCCTTGTACCACTGAACACCTGAACATTGACTGTTCAGTAAAAACAGTGGTTTGGCATATGACAGTAAAAGCTCTAGAGATAAAGAGGTACTTTATCAACCTCAGACAGATGGTTACCTTTATTTTTTTTCTCATCTTCAGTAACTTTACTGGTTCTGGCTATGTATTCTTCTTTTAATTCAAGCTCATATCTAGAAGCAAAAAGAATTATGTATTTCCAAAGGACGTGTGTGCACACACGCACAGGCATTTGTGTTAATTCCATTCTTTCCCAAACTAAACTATAATCACACAATTATTTATTGACAAAATTAACTATCGCAGAGCCACCAAAATGGTTGGAAAGGGCCCTGCCAATCATCTCATTCAACTACCCCCTCAAAAAGCCAGACTATTGCCACCTGAACAGCAGGGCAGCTGGGGCTCTTCCTGGCCAAGTCCTGAAAACCTCAAAGAACATATATTCCACCACCTCCCTGGATGATCTGTGCCAATGCTGCACTACTCTTCCAGTAGATTTTTGCCTTATGTCCAAGTTAAATCTCCCAAGCCACAACTTCCAGCCCCTGCCATATGAACTGAAAGGTCACATTTGAGAATCCAGTAACTATCATGACAGATTTTACTAGTTTCCAGTTTCTTCATGACTTTTTTGAACTGAGGAGCCCAAACCTGGGCATGGTATTCCTAGCATAGCCCTCCCCAGTACCTTTAAAGGGATGCTAAGTTCCCTCAGCCTGCTGGCCATGCTGCTTCTAATCTTACCCATCACACTGTTTGCCTTATTTGCCAGAGCATGCTGCTGGCTCATAATCAACCTGGCATTCACTGTAACTCATCCACCTCCTCTTCAGAAATGCAGCTCCTCAGTCAATTCCTTTTCCCCATTTATACAACTTCATAGGGCTATTCTGCCCCAAGCACAGAGCTTTGCAGTCTTCCTTGTTAAAATTCCTAAGATTTGCACTGGCACGATTCCCAACCTTGTCAAAGTCTGCCTGAACTGAAATTCTGCCATTTTTTTGTTGAAATTATTCCTCTTAATTAAGCTTCATGTTCATAGCTGAGGATGCCCTGTGCCCACATCCAGGTGAAGGTGTTGGACAATAAGGGACCCAGAACTGGCCCCAGGGGTTCTCTACACACCACCAGTCACCAGCCAGACACTGAGCACTGCCCAGGTACACCACTATTCATAGCCCAGTAGTCATCCAACTGTGCCACTCCTTTGTACTGGAATTTACAGGAGCTAAGAAAGCCCAGCATTTTACATGACTGGGACATAATTCATGGTTTCAGATATAGCCAAATCCACCCTCCTGCATTTCTGCAAATGGTGCAGACCATTCAAATCCTTCTCCCAAATAAGGCATTTAATGTTTACTGCAAAAATTTAAAAAATTGATTTGCTAGCAAGCATCACTACTTCTGTACAATAAACAGTAGTTCTTTAATACTTTTCATCAATGATTTGGGAGAAAAGGACATGGATCTTGTCTTTCTGAGCACCTGCAGCATGCCTCAAAATATTTTCTATGTTGATAAAACCAATCAAGCGGCAGTTTATCCTTAAAATGCTTTGCTTCTCCTCGTGTACTGAAAGAACTTTGCAATCACTATTTGTAACTAGCTGTTATAGACTAGAAAAAATAAGATACCAAGGTGAGTCAATTAGTTGCATTTCACTGTTCTCTAACAAAACCATCAAATGCTGAGGGATTATTTTTATCAAAACCTACTATCAACATCTTTGCTCTTTAATTTAAAGACCTACAAACACAGATTATACTGCTCACTGGCTTGCATTAAAAAATGATGATACATCAGTCATTTGGTTTAACTGCCTGAGACAGGTTCATGACATGCCAAGAGCACTTGTCTGCACCGCACTGTCAAGGCACCCTTCGAGTGACCAAGGTAATACAAGAAAGCACAATAGCAAAGTTAGGATATACCCACTGCAACACCCCAAAAGAAGTTACAGATGACTTCCACTACCTTAAGACGAGGTTCAGGCACAAAGTAGCCAATAAAAGAGGGAGATCTACATCAGAAAATCCCTCTTCAAAAATGGGAAGGGGTGAAGGTAAGAGCCAGTCTGTTTGTACAGTAGTGTGTCTCTCACCCCTTTTCCAAGACACTTGTAGCATCGCTTTAACGCTGATTTCCCCTTCATGCCTCTTCCGCATTCATAAAATGGTCAGTTCTTTCAACTGTGGTCAAAGGAAGTACCTAATACTGCTTCAGATCCTCTTGTCTAAGCTAATGTCAGATCTCTTTGCCAGATATCAACACAGAATTTAAACCACAACAATAATATAACCTGTCACCAAAAGATAATTATTTTCTATAGCAAGCTTACTAGCAAATAGCTAAGCAGAAATGTAAAAAATTCAATCTGACTAAAGCAAAAACATAAGTGCGTATTTTCAAAGTCCTTGCTTTGCTACGCTTTTAAAGAAATCCTATAGAGTTTATTATTCTGTTTTCATAGGAAATACCATGTGTCCTATTAGAGACAAAAGAAAAATTTACTTTAAGAGTTCTGTCTTCAGCTTTTGGTCGTATGTCTCCTCTATGTTCTTCACAGCAACCTCACGACGCCGAAGTGCATCTTCTATAGCTTTATTTTTCTCCTCCTGAACCTTCTGGGTGCTGAAATATCCAGAAATATACAGACAATGACCAGTTACAAAGTCAAAGCTTTAGTCTGAGGTTTTGTTTGTTTTTTACAATAACTTTCATAGACATCAAAGGGCGATGTGCTTGCTTGGAATACTGCAGCAATTTGAAATCATCATCAGACTCTCTCACTGTAAGTCATTAAGAACATGGAGATGTGACACAAACTAAATTGCCCTACTTAAAATTCAGTACCAATCAATTATGCAGCTATGCCGGGTTTACCCCGGCTCAGTTTCCCACACCAGAAACACTACAGAGGAAAGAGTGTTGAGCATGCTATTCTACCAGCACCCTCTGCTGGGTTGATAAATCCCAAGTTTTTGTTAGGAGGATACTCATTTTGCTATGGAAAACAGATGACAAAGTAACAACATAGGTAGTATTGAAAGTTTGGCCAAAAATGGCTTAGTTACTTATTTTATTTAACTAAAGAAAACTGATCTTATTAAGGACAAATAATTAAAAAAAAACCCAAACCCAAAACATAGGACTAATGAGGCAAAATATCCACGTATATATCTCATGAGTGTTAGGGATACATACTGTGTTGTTTGAGGGTTGGGTTTTTTTAATTTAACCACTTGAAAGTAAACATCTGGTTCGTTGTCTCCAAAGCAATGCTGAACTGTTTTGTTTGGGTGAGGTGGAACAGAAAAAAAACAAGAAACATCTTTTTATATGGGGTATCCCTGCTAATAGAGACAGTATACAATACTGCTCAAAATGTAAAACATAACTTCTGGGATATATGATCTATTTCAACATCACAGAAGCAGAAACATCTTGAGGCGTGCTTTGCAGAAGCATCATTTAGCATTGTACACATCCTTCAGCAACTTACATTTCAAATGCCTCCATCCTTTGCTTCAGTTCTGCCTCCCTGGTCCTTACGGCTTCAATATCTTTCAACAGACTTTGTCTCTGAGTGTACACTTCCTTTGCTTCTATCTGAATCACAAAATATTATCCTTAGTTTTACTTCACACTTTATACAGGTTTTTACTGTTTAACACACTCGAACTTAGGAGATCTTCTTCAGGGACTGACTGATCTTACTCCCACAAATACTATTTATTACAGTCATTATATGAAATAACATCTAGAATCAATTTAAAGTATCTTTTTTTAATTCCCTTTCTACTTTCACTCAGAGTAAAAACATGTTAGATGGAGTCACTTCTGCCTACCCATAAACACCCTTCCTTTAAGATATAGCACTGATTAAAACTCATGTAAAAGGAAAAACTGTTTTAGAAAATTACAGAATAAACATGTTCAAACACTTGGCTTTTTTTTAATAAACAGGTTTTGTATGTTCTTCACAAAAATGTAAGTGAAAAAACAAATACCAAAACCCACTGATAAAACATGACTTAAAACTGAAACTGAGTAAACCAACAGCCTTTCAGTTTTTGCAGTTCAATTTACAGAACTCGTAAAAAATTGTAAAAGGGATTCTCCAAGTGATGAACATATTAACACCAAAACCTACATATCTTCCTATTAATATAAATGGTGCTTTTTTTGCCCTTAAGCACAAAACATATTATTTCTCTCAAAAAAAAAAATCTAAGAAGAAAATTATGACTTTGCCCATATGGACCTTTATATCACTTTGAAAAGCTATGACACTTTGACAGTGCTG
>VZTI01004616.1:404195-422419 GCA_013397865.1 Struthidea cinerea | reverse complement strand
CGGCGCGGCGCTTCCGGGGGCCGCGGGCAGGCGGCGGACGGGGCGCGGTGCAGGGTAGGCGGCGGGCCCGGGCGGGACCCTACGGACTGCGACCCCTCTCCTTCCCCGCCTCCCTCTCCCCCTTGTGCCGCGGGCCCGCCCGGGGACGGCAGCCCCGCGGAGTCCGGCCCTTCCCCCGGGGACGCCGGCGGGCGGCGGGGATAGTTCGGCCTTTCTGGTTACCTCTGGAGTGCCCGGGGATGGGGCCGTGGGATTGTCCCTCGGGGGCCGTGTGCGAGGGAGGAGGCGCCCGCCGCCTGCCGCCCTTCCCCTTTGTGCTCCTGTGAGCAGGGCCGGGGAGAGACAGGCGAGGAGGTTCCTCGGAGGCGGGGGCAGCGCCATACGGCCTGGGATCCCTGCCTCCGGGTGACTGGGGGCTCCCAGGGGGTAAATCATCGGTCAGCAGGGCAGGAATTGGTTTACGTACCTAGGTTCACCTCCAGGTCCACTTCCCAAGGATGTTCTCCGGCTCCCCCAGAATCACAGAATCGGTAAGGTTGGGAGGGACCGCAGGCATCTAGATGGCCCAGCCTGCCCAAGCAGGGTCATCCTGGAGCACAGGGCACAGGATTGTGTCCACACGGTTCTGGAATAACTCCAGCCTCTCTGGGCAGTCTGTTCTAGTGGTCGGTCACACACACAGCAAAGTTCTTCCTCGTGCCCAGGTGGAACTTCCTGGGCATCAGTTTCTGCCCGTTGCCTCTTCTCCTGGTGGCTGGCACCACCAAGAGCTCGGCTCCATCCTCCTGATGTGCATACCTTAATGTTTATCTTTCTTTAGCCTCTGGTAAGTAGGAATGGGAGCACGTTGGCTGATTTTTCGGAGCTCTTCTACATGGATTAAGAGTTTGTATATAGACTCATCAGCATGTCTTTCTCTTGTAAGGAGCACTGTTTTGAAGAATGTCTGGAAGTTTCTACTTCGTGATAGTTGGTCATCATGATAATCCCATATTTGAAATGGAATTTCTGCCTCCGGGAAAAGTAGAGTCGAAGGTGTGTTTTTTCCCCCTGTGAGACTCCTGTGATTCTTTTATAATTTTACAGTGTATTAGAAGCATGACCAGCATGTTGTTAAAAGTAGTATCTATTGTTTTCTCGGTTTTTTAAACAGAATTTTTTTCATAGGGAGTAGAACTCTGGATTTCCTAAGCCTCTTAAAAAATCTTTGCCAGATTATACTACTTCTTCACAAAACACAGCTTCCTTAAACATTCCCTGCTGTATGTTATAGAATATATACCTTAGTTTTGCTTTGGTAATTTCACTTAGTGTGTAGAGGTTTTATAATAGCTGATCATTGTTTAATGCCACTTACTTTTAAGACACTTATATACATTAATAAGGTAAAGTAAGGAACATAAATTTGAAAGCTCTATTCAGTCCTTTATTTTTGATGCTATAAAATATGTAATTTTTAAACCATCTTCATTAGTCATACTTGCTTTTAATCAAGGAAAGTTTAAACCTTATACTGATAAATAAAGACTTTGAAAATGTGAGAAATGTAAGACTACTCATTAAGTAGTGTTTCCAGTGGGAAAAGAATAAATCTATGCATAAGTGGCATTACATCAAAGAAAAAGCAGACTTTAAAATAAAAGAGTGTGGCTCTGTGAGTGTATCCAAAAATGGAAGTATATGCTGTCACTGACTGGAACTGCATGGCATCATCTGTATTTTGAACTAATGTCCCATAAAAGATCATAAATAAGGCTACTCAGATTAGACTTTGTGTGAGGATGTGTAAAATCTGATTTGAGGGAGAAACTGAGAGGTTAGAGTGGCAGTAACAGCATCCTGTTATTATGGAAAATAGTGCAAGACTACTTATTTTCCAGTTTAATAAAAGCTTCCAGTGTGGTTATGTCTTGTATCTCTTCTTGGCAGATGTCCTCTGGTGCTCTAGATTGTCTACAAAGTACATGGGCCAAACACTGTGATCACTCTCATGTTTATTATAGGAAGAGATGCAATTTACTTCTGCAGGCATGTATTTAATAATAGTTGCAGGATGTTTTTCTGCACTAGGTTTTAGAAAAAAGAAGACCCAAAATCCAATAAAACAATCCTGTTTCTAGGTAAACAGCATGAGAAAAACAGAATCTTTAGGTGATTTTATCAGCATACCAGTCCTCTGTATCTCTGTTTTCCCTATCTGTTCCCCAGCTTTTACAAAATGTAACCTATGGGTCAATTTCTGCCAAATTTGACAGAAATGTTATAGTTAAAAAAATGGTACATTGCTGTAAATATCACAAAAACAGATGACTGCAAAGAAGAGAGAAAGACATGTGAGAACCTCTTGTGGAATAAGTTAGCGGTGGGAGTTTGCCCATCAGTAAGCAAAAGAATTCATGCTTGAGTTCATTCCTGAGATATAAATACAGGCTTTACTGATTTAGTTGCTCACAAAACTGGTTTTGTGATGATCTTTCTATTATGACTTTTCTCCCTTGAAACCAAATATCATGACAACATATACTAGTTTCATTTACAGGATGGCACATGTGACAGAAAAGCAGGCTATATGTAACATTATGTAACTTGAACACCGGTTCCATAGCAACTTGAACAAATTATTGTTTATATTTCATTCCTTTCACTGAATTACTAACCTACCGTCTTCTGGAAATGCATTAGGATGATCATCGCCATCTCAACCAGTTCATTGCCCATGCTGCTCTTGACCTGGTGGATGAGAACATGTGGCTTTCTAACAACATGTATTTGAAGACTGTGGACAAGTTTAACGAATGGTTTGTTTCTGCTTTCGTCACAGCTGGACATATCCTTCCCTATTCTCTTTTCTCATATTTTTGTAAGAAAAGCCTTTTGCCAGAAAGAGGTAAGTTAGATAAAATGAGTTTGGCACAGATTTCTCTGGCTGTTCACTATTATTGTTAGTCGTCAGCTTCAACAAAGAACTCTGTTGGAAGGCACTGCACCTGTTTGAAACTGGGAACAATTGGAAAGGTGGAGTTCTACCTTTGTAGGAGTTAAAATAGCATAATGAAATGAGGCGCTCACATGGAGTAAAGAGGTATGAGAGGCTCTGAGCAAGCTTTTATGATTCTCTGTTCCCACCCCTTTGACCGTGCTAGAGAAGTGGCCGTGAACGTGCCTGGTGTCAATGACTCCAATGGTGAAAATGCAGTGCCAAGGCTTGATACTATGTGCAGGTAGTGCTAGAACTGTTTGTTGTGAACCATTTGTTACACATAGCAAGTAACACTGAATGTCATTTTAACTTCAGGGGTATGTGGCAGAGGTGCAGAGAACATCATCCACATTCAGAATTGTATCGTTTGAAAAAGAGCAACCTTGGATAGAGAGGTGATTATTTTCAGATGGGGGGATATTAAAATAGAAAGTTAATGCTTTCCAAAGTTCATTGCTTCTGTTACTTCTTTAAATGCTTCCTCCTATGAGTAACTGCTATTTCATGTGCAGCTAAACATTTTAGGTATATGCCAAATTAGGTGTAAATGCTTATCTCAGGATGTGTGACATGTCTCTTTTCTTTTTAAAAGTTTTATTCTCCTTAATTACTGTACATATGAGATTTTTAATGCTTCATGATGTAAGGCAAGAAGACGGAATTAAGAACTTCTTTACTGATGTGTATGAGTTGTATATAAAGGTAAGAACTCATTTTTTATGGTCTTGCTGCAGTACTTCTAAGCGTGTTCTGCTGTACATGCTCAGGCACGGCTGTATTAGCGTGTTTTCTCTTGGGACTCTATATAAGCGCCCATGCAGGCCACATCAGCCAGAGTTGGTAACATGTGACACAAAGGCTGTATTTTCCATTAAACAGAATAGATTTTTCAAAATTGTTATAAACTGTGACTTTAGAATTCTTCACGTTAGTCCAGTGATTTTTTCTAGACTAGATTAGAATGGTTTGGGTAGGAAGGGACCTTAAAGACCATCTAGTTCCAACTCCCCTGCCATGGGCAGAGACATCTTCCATTAGACCAGATTGCTCAAAGCCCCATCCAACCTGGCCTTGAACAACTCCAGGGGTGAGGCATCAACAGCTTCTCTGGGCAACAGAGAAGTTGTGGGGCAACTTCTTGTGATGCATTTTGCGATAGTATTGTGTCATTAATGATGATAATGAAAGGACTGTTCTACAGAGCTTGGTAGCTTTGCTCTCAGAACACATAGCCCTTGTTCTCAAATCCTGGTGGTACTTCCACTAGATGGGGTCATGGCAAACAGTCATGGGAAGCATCACCATCTCAGCCTCCTGCGGGCACTGAAACGATCCTAATTTCCACTGGTGTGATGGATTTGTTCTGAGGAGCTGGTGCTAGGGGATGGCTCTGCACATGTTTGGGGAGAACGCAAGGGCCTGGAAAGCAGGGACTGTTTAGGAGTTCTGTGCTCTTAGTGGCACTAAATAGGCTGAAAGCTAGTAGTAGATGTCACCTGAAGTGACATTTTCCAGGGCTGGGCATTGTGCTTACTGATGTGTTTTTCTTCTTTCCCCAGTTTGCAATGAACCCATTTTATGAACTCAATACTCCTATTCGATCCACTGCCTTTGAAAGGAAAGTCCAGTTCCTTGGGAAGAAACACCTTTTAAGCTGAATAAATTAATTTCCTGAGTGAGTGCTTTTTCCCTACTTTCCTGATGGTTTGAACTGTACTTCTTCTGGTTAGTCCCCTGCATGTTTGATATTCATCTTCTGAAGACTGACTAATTGGATGCTGAAGCAGCTTTTTCTTTTGCTGATATAGATAAGAACAGCCAAGCTTCTGTGGTTAAAATGTGTATCTCAAGAAGTTTCCTTTCACGTGGTATGAAAACAAAGTTTTAAACTGTTAGAGGCTGCAGAAGTACAAAAGAAGAAACGGAGACATTATGTGTTAATGCATATGCAGAGTGTAAGCCTCTGATACAGGGTGGGAGGAAATCAGACCTAAATGCAAAAGATGTTGCCAGACATCTGGTTTAATATGAGCAAAAGGGACTTCTTGACTGTTTGGCCTAAGTGCTTAATTTTATTATAAACTTTCCTACTTGTATTCTTTCACTAGAGAACTCACTCTGCAGACTAACCAGACTAACATTACACTTTGTGGTAGTAAGTCAGGCCTCTATTTATTAACATGTAATTGTATGTATATAAAGTGCTCAATAAAAATTTGATAGATCAGAAAAGCTCTGTCTCCAGTATTTCAAGAAATTTTGAGAAAAACCCTTAAAGTGTAAAAGCATGTAATGTCAAATTTTCTATATATGTAGTGCAGTATGGATTTAGCTGCAGCGTTGCATCAATGAATGAAGTAGACCAGAACAACCAGATCTGCCCTGACATTAATTGTACTTCACACACGAAAAAACCCAAACTGAATTTACATGTTTAAACCCATGGTTTTTTCCCCGTTATTTCTGCAACTGCTGCAATATTCTTCTCGTAAATGAATTTAGAGGAGGATCTTTGAACCATGAAACTGTTGGGGTTTCAGAAAGGCATTATTTGGCCTGTCTGGCTCCTATTCCATTGTAAAATGTTTTAGGAATTATTTTGTAAAACTTAGCGTCATTCTAAAAACCAGTAATCTTTAAATAGATCATTTGGCATATATGTACCTAATACTTTGTTTGGCTTTACAGTCTTTTAAGCATTCTGTTCCTTTTTGCAGCAAATCTGTACTTTTAAATGTCTGAAAAGTAATTTCCAAAGGAAGTGGCATGCTGTGCTAAGAAGTACATTTTGCATAGTCTATAATTAAGGGGACCACGTGTGTATGTGCTGTAAGTGTGCAGTCAGCGATTATTTCTGCACCTACTGCTAAACTGTTGCTGTAAAATATTCCATGAGAAAAAAGAACATGATCTAGAGGTTGCAATATTTACCTTAAATAAAACATGGAATGATGCAGTATGGATGCCTGTTGAATATACTTGAAGTGATTTAGAAGAAAACTAAACTAGATAACCACAGTAACTCTACCTGCTGGTGTGGCCAGTGAAGATGGGAATACTTGTCTTTGCAATGTTACTGCATACAAACTGCATTGCACAGCACTTTGATAATGTAATGTCAGTTTATATAAATCACCTTTTTTTTTCTGTATACATGGAAGTAACAGAAACACACTTGAGGTAAAGTGTTCTTGATCATATGATAAGGAGCCACTGAGCTGCAGTTATTTTCTGCCTCCTTCCCTGTAGCACAATGGTTGGAAAAATACTAACAGTTAAAATACACTGAGGAAATACTTAAATTAAATAATCATATAAATAGCAGGAAGAAAAGGCTTGGCAAATATGAAGGATTAATGCTAACAGTTTCCACCAGTTTTAGAAGCTGCACTTTTTATAATTGTATTTGTTGCTGCAATAGGACATTAAGTAAAATGAAAGCATTTTCTCTCTTGCCTGATCTCTGAAGGCAGTTAGCCAAATGGTGCCTGCTCTTATGCCCCCCTTACATCTTTCCCTCTTTCTTCTGAATATAGGAATTTCAGATGGGAAATGTAGTCTCAGGTCCACCTAGGCTTTATGAAAACAGACTGTTACTGGCCATAGGAATGGAAGAATTATGTCCTAGCTCATCATCTTTGTCATTATAGAGTCTGTGGTTCAGGAGCATTGTCTTGTGATAGAACTATGAAGGGTCATGGGGAGGTAGCTCCAAGTTCTCTGTACATGGACAAACACTTGTTTATGCTTTAGTTTGTGATTCTTCACAGTCAGATGGAAGACCACGAGATGAAGTGATGGGTGAAAATTACCTTGTGATCAGCTAAACTCACAAATCCGCTCCAGGTCTGAAAGCTGCAGTTCCAGCATGCTTCAGTGAACAGTTTCTCAGTGAACAGACACCTCCTTTGCAAGGATTATGTTCCCACCCTCTCAGGGGCTTAAGAGTAAGAATTCAAAGCAAAGTCTATTGCACTATGAGAAAACAGAGATAATCTGCATTATGCAATAAAGGCAATAAAAATTTTATGAGTTAAAGGGACTAGAATTACCCTAAGTCACTCAAAAATCAAGCATAAGGAGATGAGAACATTAGCACAAGCTTACATGAATCAACCTTAATAAATTTGGGCTGGAAATGCAACTCAGACTCCACTTTCTACAAGGTTCTATTACTGTTTAGGTAACCTGTCAGGTGACTTGAAGTAAGATCCATTTGAGGTAGAGAGTAGCTGTTGAAGCAGCTTATGTAAGCATTGATACAGTTTGCTGTGACATGAGCTGTCAGCTGTAGTTTCTTCTGCCCCTTCCCATTGTTCTCTCTGTTCTAACAAGCATGGCTTTCAGCAGTCCCACCAATCTGCCACAACTGTAGTTTTTTCTCCTCATTTCAAAGGACACCTGGACTTTGCATAGATGTTATACAGTACGCTCTGTCAATCTACAGAGCTCCAAATACTGCTAAAAGGACCCCCTAATATTTGAGGTCTGCTAGCTCTTGAAACAAATCGGTGAACTGAAACATAAGCCACAAACGCCTACCTTACATCCATATGGAATGAAACAAAGCTTTTACAAAGTATAGAAATCAATGTTTGTTATAAAGCATTATGATTTTATACCTGTCACCTACACCTGCTTGTCAGAAGATTTCTGATTCTGTAGGCACTCAGTAGTTGCTCTCTGAGAGCAATTCCTGACCTAAACATAAATCCTGTCTTACATAAATAAACATAAATACTGTCTTACTTACTACAACATGTACATGCCCCTTTATCTTTACTAGCCACTTTTGTGATTAGTGTACAGTTGTGGTACATCAGCTCTCAGGGCATGAGTAATGCACTTCTATGGGATTATGTTTTAACTTTATTAAACCTACTTCTCAGATGGAGGGTTGGTAACCATGATGTTACATGGAAAGGGGACAGATGGGAAAACACAGATGGATGCCTGGGCACAAGAAAGACCACAGTGGTTCTAATCCTTCATTTTTTCCTTTTAGCAATCTTATTTGAATGGCATCTATAGTACTCTAGTCACAGTATCTTCAGCTCCTGTTTTGTTTCAACCTTAATCTCTGCTGAAATGAATGTTAAAGGAAGCTTTAAGTACTAAGGTAGTAGTTTTACAACATTTCATGTCGCTAGCTTGGTAGCCCCTAACACAAGCAATCTTAATTTCTAAAGCTTTTTCTCTCTCATCCTAAACTTAGGAGGGATTTAGCTAAGATTTTCTTCACAGATCTTTTCATTCATTGACTAGAAATTAAACATAACAGAAGTAGTTCAACCTATATTTAACTGCTCAAAGAGTAAAGTTTAAAACACAGTTCTGTTGGTGTAGATGCATGACTGCAAGAATGAATCAGACTTAGGAATGCACCAAAGGTAAAAAGATGGCACTTTTAAGCAGGAGTAGCAGATCTGCCAAGTAAAGTTGTCCTGGACAGGTTCAAGCAAGAATAATACATTCAGAAAAGTGTACTAAGAGCAACAAGAAGGGTTTGATTTTGCAAGCTTTACTTCCAAATAATTACACCTGGTACAGATTTTTTAGATACTTCTAAGATAAAATACTTGCTGGTAATGTACTCTCAAGAAAGGCTTTTCTATTGAACAAAAAAGTTACTGTACAGAAAGCAGTTGTTTAATGAATGACATGGCCTGTCCTGCAGCCTCAGACTTCCTTTCTCAGACCACATGTGCACATGTGCCTGTTAGCAGTCAGATTACAGATGGAAGCAGTAGTGCACTAGCAATTTTGCAATTGCAAGGACAGTGGTTACTCTGAGAGCCAATACTGAACAATTTCTCTCATACAAGTATTCTACCACTTAAACTGCACCTGAAACCTCAAATACACCTGTAGTTTTGACTGCATGACTGCAAAAAAGACTGTCCATTAAATACAGAATTTGTTCCTGTTCGTCATTATGAAATTAATTCAGTAATATAAAAGACATTATCTTAAATGTACAAGTCCATATCCTAAAATAGCAATTTAAATAAGGATCAAATTCCGGTGTTAGAATTTGATCAACATTTGATCAAACACTATCTATAGTTATATACCTGTATTAGGGCTGAAAGCTGTCAAAATCTTCTGTAAGTCAAGAGCTTCCTGAGTTCTCTACGTATTGCCAATCCTTAATATCACAGTGCAGATATAAACACATTCATAGCTCAGGCTAACAGGAACAAGAAGTTTGGAACTTCTAAGGTTGTAGACTAGGAGTTTTCCTACAAAACTGTCATAATGTGGATCCTTTCAAGTGCTATTAAAGCTGACTGAATAAAGCATTTCTTTTTCAAAAAACAGTTATACTTCAATTACTCAGATTTTTCATCTCATTGATCAGAAACATGCTAGAATGGACTTAAGGCAAAGACATACATTAATTTTAAAAATTACCAGTATTTTGCATTAAACTGCTAGAAAAATTAGTGCAGCATTAGAATAGTAGATGGGAAAAAATGGACATTAAATATGCAGGAAATTTATTTCCTACTTACAAACCTACACAAATTACAGCAACATTAGGCAATTAGAAGACCTGGAGGTAATTTATATTAACTTATAATAACCACATTAGAGATGAAGTATCACTCACAGCAAAAGGAATGTAGTGAGACTGAAGTTTAATATCTAGCATTGTTAAGAAACTGACATCTAATGAAACAAAAGTGGAATGCCGATTTCATAAAAATATACACATATAAAAGTATCTTTGTGCCTGAATTCCAGAACAGCTTCTCCAAAGTAGTGCTTCTAGAACTTTCAAGTTTTAATTATATTCAAAGTATTTATCATTTGAATAAAGTTGGCAAATTACATTCTTATATTATTTTTTTACTTGACATCTTCCTAAACAGAAAGCATCACTAATTCAGTAACGGGTCACTCATGAATGGAGACTTTTCTTTTTCTCCCCCATGACAGCAGCAGAATATTAAGATTTTAATATTAGAGTGAAACCCATTTGTTATTTTATCTACTACACCTTCCCCATTCTTTTATAGAATAAGCTAGTCAAAAGTAATTTGGCAAAAAGAAATTTAAGTCAACAACAAGATGAACTGGGTTTCGGTTTCCGATGAAGGTTTACTGTATCTGTTTGAATAAAGTGATCTGATCTATCTTCAGAGGCTAGAACTCTTCTAACAGCTTCTTCAAAGGCCGCTGCAACATTAGTAGCATCTTTTGCACTGGTTTCAAAATAGGGATGGTTGCCATTATTCCTGCACCAGTCTTGGGCTTCTTCTGTAGATACTTGCCTTTCATCAATATCAACTTTGTTACCCAGTATCACAAATGGAAAACTTTCAGGCTCCTTGACATCTGCATAATAAATGAATTCTTTCTTCCAGTTGCTTAAGTTTTGGAAGCTTTGAGAGTCATCCACACTGAAGGTTAGCAGGCAACAGTCAGAACCTCTATAGAAGGGAGTCCGCAAGCTCCTAAACCGTTCCTGACCTGCTGTGTCCCATATCTGCATTGTAACAAAATGTCCATCAACTTCCAACTCTTTATTTAAGAATTCCACACCTATTGTATGAAACAGCTGCGCATCAAACTTGTTGGTGACGTATCTGTTCATGAGGGAACTCTTCCCAACTCCACCATCTCCTAGCAGTATTACTTTAAGGAGCGATGACTTTGCTGCCATTGTTACGGGAAAAGATCCTCCTGGTTTCCTAGACCTGTAAAGATTAAAGGAAAAAGGAAATCATTAAAAAGGAAAATAGTTGTGAGCAGCAAATTTTGCACACAAATATCTAGAATGTATTTTCAACTCCACCAACATCAAGTTTCATGTACAAAACCAGGACTCTACTAAACAGGTGAACTGTAGATACACTCCAGTAATACCCACTCAATAATACCACATTTAAGAGGTGTCTCTTCCACAGACTGCCATCTGCATCTAAGCAGTATGCTGTATAAATTACTGGTCTGTCACTTAAAACTCTTTAAAACCCCCAAACCCTTCAAACCACCCCCACTTTGTGCTGAAGGGGTATCACATTACATTCAAACAGCTAATGATTCATTTACATTCACTGAGAAAAGGTTTATGGAAAAAAGTGGAGTGAGAGAATTTTATAGAGCATGTGCCTTGAACTAGTCACTTCAGTGCTGTATTTTATTACCAAAGTTATTTTTTAAACCAATGCACTAGCAACACAGTTATCTATAGAACAAATGCAAATGCTGTCATTTTATTTAGACAAGCATTCAGTAGTTTATAGTTTACTTCTTGCAGAACAGCATTGATGAATGGAATACTATAAAAACTACCACAAAAGCAAATCCGCTGTTGCTACTTCAATGATACTCAAAATGCCAGATACCTAGGCCAAGCCTACAGTGACAGTTCAGTTAGGAGGTGTCAACTTCCCATAGTAAAACTGTCAAAAAGTCTGGAAGTGCTAGTGAATAGTCTGGCTGCCAGCATGAGGATGGCAAATTAGTGACACCAAAGAAGGCTTTTTAACTGTCAGACTTAAAAAGAAATTTAAAAAAACCAACTCTTTAGCACTAAAGTAGCTTGTTCATTAGTGCTTTGTACCCCCAACCGTTGCCCTCACAACTGTAGCGTCATCTAATACTGTAAAATGGTGTTTTAATTGCCTGGGGGTAGTAAACTGAAGTTTCTGTATGAGGAGAACTGTTCCTAAACCTGCCTGGTAGTAAAAGAGCTCAAAGGCTTCACCCCAAACAGGCTTCTCTGAAAATAGCACCTATTTAAAATGGAAATGGGTCATAAGTTGCCTAGTCTGTCTCTTTCTTTGAAGGAAGGAATGCAGTCTTGCTAGTTTTAATTAGCATTACAGGCATATACATCACCCACAGTGTGGCTGTAGAATTAGAACCTGATACAAGCTGGTGTGAGAGTCATATGACTCTGTGCTGCCTTACAATCAAGGCCTACAGTAAGAGTGAGAAATTTCAGGAATTTTTTTTATCAGTGACTTTCCATCTTTGAATATTTATTTGCTAGACACAATCTACAGTAAGACAGAAGGAGTAGTCTGAAGCCTCAACACAAAAAAAACTTCAAAACACAAGGAACTGACTGCTTCCATTAAAAACTTGTTCAGAGCAAGTAATTTAATTAATTTATACTGTGTAATTAACAACATTTACGAAGCCTTAATTCTGTACAGGTTTGTATGATAACGTTAAAGCTGCTTAGAAGCGATGAGCAGATTGTTCATTTACCCTTCAGAGAGCTATGGGGTAACAGCTATGGCTCAGGTAATGAACATATACATTTTAATGCATGTGAAAAGCCTTAGAGTCACTGGACTACTTGCGTAAGAGTTACAGGTTTATGCTTAACTCTTGAAAATGGTCCAGCGTATTCATTTATGCCTCCAGTTTCTACACCATTAGATAGGAGCTGCTTCTTAATAAATAATGCTTTCGTGGGAACAGAGGGTACTGAATGTTCTCCTGTTCTTCCACTCCAGCATAGGGAACAAGTTACAATTTATTTTTCCAGTCCTGCAGAAATCAGAAGTTCCCTAAAAGACACAATGTGAATAAATAACTGGCTTAAGTAGTTCTGACTGGTACTATGCACTTGTTTCTTTATCTTCTGCATTTTTATCAATGGCAGTTATTATCATGAAATTGTTCACAAAGCCACATTTTAAACAAAATACAGGTAAGGAAAGTGTTAACAGTAGCTAGTACATCATGCATCTAGAACCTGCAAAGTTAATTTGCACAATTTCAACTATGTGGGCCACTCCAGTGAGGTCTAAGAGACTGATGATCATAAAATTAGTTTTACTAGGCAGACAATTACAGACCAACCACAAACCATTAAAAGTGGACCAAACTGGTCCTTTCACACAAAAGCTACAGAGTCTTCTGTGATGTTGCAAGCAACGTTGCTTTTAAGGACATTCAGTTTCCACAGCAGAAGCTGTCATGCTAGGCTAGAATTAAGTTTTTTCCAACAAATAAAACAATGATAAAATACTTATGACACTACAAGAATTAGTATTATTACTCCTATTACACAATTTATCTGTATAATGTGCTTTTGACAGTATTTTTGGAAGGGATGGTTTACATACATTATGATGTTTCTGAAGATTTTTTTTTACCTTAATTGTTCAGTTTAAACCATCATTCATCATCTGAAAACAAAACAAAAGCTTAATTTCTAATGTGTGCATCTGATTGTTTTACCCAACATCAGGAATTGCAAGACAGTATAGAACTACAGGTAACTATTTGTTCCTGTTATTTCTTAGTGAGCTACACAATTACTTAACGTAAAAGTATTCTCAGCCTAATAGACAGAGAGTCTGTAACAAGAGTAATTTTCCCTCATGTTCTTCAATCATTTCAATATTCAAAGAGAGTCAGAGCAAATAAATAAAAAGCAGGCCCACTCTGCTTCATTTTGATAACCATTTCTGAATTGCTTCCACTAACTTAGAAGGATTACAGTGCTTAAATTACTGACTTCAGTATTCCTGTTAAAAGCAGGGAACATTTTCTACTAAATGTAATTTCTAGCATGATCATATACTGTAATACAAAAAAGTAAATTAATTGTTGCCTTTCAGGATGTCTCTTTTAAACAGTGAAATGAATTGCAAGTCAAATATTTCCATTATCAGTCCAAATATGTGCTATCACAACAAAGACAGAAAGCTAAGCAACCTCAGAAAAATCAGTTTGTGTTACAAAATCCAGTTCATTGGACCTATTTACAGTTTCATTTTTACCACACTGATACCAGCCACTGCAGTGTACCATTAAAAAAACCAAACAAAAACCCACACATAGCAACTGAAATCTCACCTCCACTCCCCTTTTTTTAATAGGGCACCAAAACCTGGATCTATTGTAATACCACCACTGAACTACCTCAGCATTTTTGAAGAAACAGGTGTAAGAGACACTGCTAATTTCCAGACAATTGCTTCTCCACTTGTATTTACTTTCTAACTTGGAAACAAGTGAGAAAATTTGTTTCAGTTATCACTGTCATTCAGTGCTCACTGATGAAACACCTCCTATATGAAACCAAGATTAAACCTAAAGGTTTTCTTGAGGATATGTGGTACACTGTCCTTTAAATGAAGCTGTTAAAGGTAAGACAGACTCAAGTTTGTTCCAACTAGTCATGTTTGCTTACAACTTAATATGCTATCAGCCAAGACTTATTGAAAAAAGGGGCCATCTTTGATTTAAGAAAAAACACTAAAGTTATGGACAAGCAGAATTAGCAGTTCTACAACCAGCATAACGCTGACCATGTTTCATAACTTCCTATCCTCAAATTTACACATATACAGCACATCCATTTCAGTTTTGAAGCTTATTCACAATATTAGTTGCTAAGCCACCATATTTTGTTAAGCCACAGGTATCAGATTAAAAGTTTAAAAAGGCACATCACTGCAAGTATTTTGACTGAAAAACACACTTGCCTTTCAATAAAAATGTAAACTCCCTCCCTCATTAGTAGTGTTTTTTTTCACACAAACAAAGCATTGGACAATAATTGCCAGGCTAGCATAGAAAACAGTTTGTTAGTTACAGTGGCCCATCAAAGAATGACATTAATTGCTTCTCTGTGAAATGTCTGAGAAGAAGCCCCAAAAACTACCAGAGTTGCAGCAGAAAGAGCAGAATCCAAAACTACATAGTTTTCAACACTTACTGTTTGTGGAGTTTTTACATTTCTCAGCCCTCAATCACTACAGTGGTTAAACTTGTTGTCTATAGCAGATCTGCAAGTTTCCAAAAATCTGAAAAGAAAGGACAGAAGCACATTTTCTCACTTTTCTCCCCTTAGCCAAACCTTGTTCTTATATTTAGGAGGTAGTGGTTTACACTCTGGTCAAATAAGTGGCACAAGAATGTTTTTTTAGTGCATAAGAAGCCACAAGCCTGTTTGACCTTGAAATACTTTTTTCTCAATTCAAAGGAAAACATCCAGATATGAAGTCAAGATGCTACAGGTTTTGTACTTTTGGATGTGTTACAAGCAGAGACATTAGTCAGTCTCCAAACTGACCCTCCCCTCCACGGGGCATTGACGTAAGAGCTGTGGATCAGGAACACCCCTTTACTGACAGCTACCTGTCAGCTGCCTGGAAGCCCTTCAGTCATACAGCTCGACCTACCAAGGTCCTAATCTCCTTGCAAGTCTTCCTTCCTGTATCTGTGATTTCACCACTGCACTACGAAGATGACCTGTCAGTAGATTATTAAACATCTATCCAAAAGAAAACACAGACTATCTGAAATTGCCTCTAGTTGTAAGCAGCCTAGATATGCTTGATCTAACACCAGAATATCACTAGAATTTACTTGTAATTTCTCATATGAGCCCAACCCAAAATGAACTGTCATTCAGCTGTTGCCACTCATTTGGATACCAAAAAAGTTGTATTTGTGTTTCTTTCTAAGGTTGTTTTTTTACTCCTATGAAGCTCAGGATTCTAGTTCAAACAGTTGCTTGGCATGACTCAGGACTATGAAAGAACCAGTGGCCAAGGGAAGGAACCCTGAAGTTCACATAACCCTTGGATCATGAAATCACTCCAGTACCTACTGCCAGAATAATTTCATTTATTCTAACTTCTAGCTAGACACAAAGTCGATCAGCAAAATTTGTCAGGAGAAATACCTACATTTTTATCTCTGCCAGTTTAATCTTGCAGGAGCCTAACCTTCACTTCCAGTCTCATTCCACAAGTTCAAGTAGAATGAGCAAACTTATTTATTCGGATTTAACCAGAATTGACATTTCTCAGCAGTTCACAGTTAAGCATCTTCCAACTTAAATATTCTATTACTTTCAGCCAACTTCAAAACACCCTTCAGTGCTGCTGCTCCTGGTCCAACATTGCTAACAATGCCTGAGCTATTTGACATTCTCCTTGCAACCTACTTCTCTGTTACTGCTTCCACTCTTTCAATAACCTATCCAGCAATTATTTCTGCTCAAATGTGCTCATCTTTCTCCCTTGCATTAGTTTCCCTTTTCCTTCAGGGAATCTTAGTAATAGCAGCCTCTATTGGTACAAGGCTACCTTGTACACTCATATTCTTCCCAGTATAACAGTGACGAAAGCCCATCCCGAAGGCATTAAGTGGGTTACACTGTACCAGGCCAACACACTGTCTGCTCTGCAGAGAATGAAAACAAAAACAAAACACACAGGAGAATGAACACTATTAAAAACCCAACAAACTAACAAACCCTAAGGACTTCTTACAAGCCTTTTTGCCAGGAAGTTTTTATTCATTGTGAAACGTTTATATAAAATTCCAATCCTAAGGAGCTGGAAGATCTGTTTCCCAGGATTTATTACCAAATTGACATAAAATAAAACAAAGCTTGAAATCTAAATATCTTATTTGACCCTCTGCAATTCTTTTTTTCCACATATATTCAATTTAAGGAAACTGATGGTGTTTGAGCACTCAAAAGCAAAACAAGGACTGCTAGAGCTTTTTTTCCTTTTTTTTTTTTTTTAATACACACTGTTTCATTTTAACTTTATGGAAAAGTCTCTACTGAAATTGAGACAGTAAAGACAGCTCCATACAACCTGAATGAAGAAAGAGAAAAGTAACAGTTAATTATAAATTTGATGTTGGTATAAAACAGAGAAATAGTTGTACCATCCTTAGGTTAGGTTTCTCTGAAAATAAAAGTGCTAAGAAAAAAATGTTTTGGATTTATTTTGGGTATGTCTGCTCTCCCTCCTGTCTGCCACTACAGCTTGTCACCTTCTAAGCTACTAAAAAGTCATGGAAAAACGCTTTTAAAAAAACAAAAAAACCTAGTCACACACAGCCACCCTTGCTCTAAAAAAAGCAAGCACTGACAACTTCAGTGTTGCATAACACTTTAAAAGTAAAGACAAATAAAACCCACATGCTTACTTAGTATAGCTGTAAATTATTGTGGACAAGAAGGAAAACAACACGTAGGATGGGAGGCTACATGACAGCTATCTGCAGACAAGCATTTTAATTCCTGAACAAAACTTAGCCAAGGTCCCTACTTGACTGTTCCACCTAAGATAAAAAAACTTAAATGCTCTCTATGTATCTAGTTGTATGTAACCTTACTATAAAGGCCACTAATGGAGGCTGTTAAAACTAGTTTCCTTGCACTATTCTATTATCCACTCAATTGCTTTACATAAGTTATATGTAACACGGAATTAGTTACACCGAGAGCAGCCCATTAACCACCCAGACGTAATTCCCAATCCTGGCCCATCCCTATCCCTCCCCACCCAGCCATCACCACACCTGAGCCCGCAGAGCCACCTGCCGCCATCGGGAACTCCCCCGGCCCTGCAGAGGGGCTGAGCCGAGTCACTGCTTCAAAAAAGAAGAACTGAAACCTAACGGCGCCTTGAGCAGGCGGCCCCTCTCCAGCACAGAATCCATTAGGTTGGAAAAGACCTCTGAGTCACCGAGACGAACCTATGGCCAAACACCACCCTGTCAACCAGCCCACGGCACTGAGTGCCACGTCCAGTCCTTCCTTAAACACCTCCAGGGACGGTGACTCCACCACCTCCCTGGGCAGCCCGCTCCAAGCACACAGCAACGAGAAAAAGGAGATAAAAGGAGTTTTAGTATTTCTTTTTTTCCCCAATGTGAAACGTGTTGAGGACACAGGTACTAAGCCGAGCTTCACCCTAACAGACCAGCCATCTCTCTCAGTGGCGAGGAAGGGCTGCGGGGTCGGCGACCGGCCATGAGCCGGCTAGAGCCGCTTCCCAAAGGAGCCACCGCCTGCCCCGGAGTCACGGGATCCCGGATCACGCCACATTCCCCGCCACTCGCACCGGCTCTGGGGAGCGGCCGGTGCCCTCTCCCACGGCGGGCCTGGCCGGGGCTGCCCTCCCGCTCCCTGGAGGCTGCGCCAAGGAACACCGGGGAGCCCGCCTGGGATCTCGGACAGCGGCGGGGGAGCGAGCGGGGAACGCGGCAACAAGGGAAAGGAAAATAACGCAACCTGATTCGGCTCCAGACCGCGGGAAGGGAAATGCCGCCGCTCCCGGGCGCGCTGAGGAGGCCGATACCTGCCCGCGGGAAGGGGCTGTGGCCGCTCCTGCCGCCGGTCCCGGTCCCGGGCTGCGCCACCGCCGCCAGGCGCTGCGGAAGGAACAAACATGGCGGACGGGCAGGGGGCGGGGCCGGCACACCACGTGAGCAAGGCCCCGCCCACCGGCCAGAGCCC
>VZTI01004616.1:379982-403215 GCA_013397865.1 Struthidea cinerea | reverse complement strand
GGAACAGGGAACAGCGGGCAGCGGGAACCACGGGAACGGGGGAACAGGGAACAGCGGGCAACACCGGGCAACGGGAACCACGGGAACAGGGGAACAGCGGGCAACGGGAACAGCGGGCAACGGGAACGGCTGTGCCCCCAGCTAGGACAGGGCACAGAAAGCCCCATCGAGGGCCATACCTCTCGTCGATCACTATCGTGCGCCGTCTGAGAGCGTTCCTCTGGAAAAGATAACACTTTTACTTGTTCTAGAATGCCCTGCATTATTAAGCGTGAAAATGCCTTTATCAAGTACTTGCCGGTCAGAGTTCTTTATTAAAGGCAGTAGTCTCATTGTGCTCCACACTAAGGGCCCCAGGTATGCAAACTCACAATTGTAAGGCAGCTTCACTTAATAAGTAGAAACATTTAAAACTGTGCTTGTGTCAATGCAGAAATTCATCGAAATACAAAGCACGCTATTTTTAAAAAGTAGCCAGGCACTTTTTTTTTTCTGTAGTAATTCAGAATAACACCAACTTCACTGTTTAAACAAGATCACAGGGAAAAAAAGCTAAAGGAGATAGTGGTAAGAGTCTTTTCTGTGCTCTTAAACCTCCCCACGAGGTCAACATATAATTAAAATGAAGAAAACAAGAAATCAAAGAGGTTCCCACATTATCAAGAGGGATAGGTGATGACAAGCATAAGTACACCCATTTGCTCAAGCAGTCATTACATGCTTCTGATCATAAGGCAGATGCAATCAGACTGGAATTGCCACTTGTAGAGTTGTCTTGTTTGGATCAGACATCAACATGGCCAAAGGAATGGAAAACAAGATCTCAGTATCATCAAAAGGAGATGTCTCCTACTGACAGGAACAGGATTGTTAAGAGTCAGGCCATGCTAGAGGCAAATTTGATGATACCAGCCCTGTTTTTATCTAACAAAGCTGGACTTGGAAAATTCTTAAGCACATTTTTCCTGGAATCTGCTTTCATCCAGTTCTAGAATAAAACACAAGTAAGTGCTGGAGTGGTAGGAAAGTGAACTTTAAATTATGGTAATGCTAAGCTATATAAGTTCTGATCAGTTATGGCATTATTTTATGATTTATAAAGAAGAAAAAGCTGCATTTAAGAAGTGGAGGAAATAATTACTCTATTTTGAACTTAATACCTTTTGGGGAGAAGCTACCATGTTTTTGTTTTGAAACAACACTGGATTTTGTTTTGAAACACATTGGATACATGTGAGGAAATTTAGAATTACAGGATAGTTTGGCTTGGAAGGGACCTTTAAACGTGATCTAGTCCAATCACCCGGCATTGAGCAGGGACATCTTCAACTAGATCAGATTGCTCAGAGCCTTGCCACCATCAATCTGGGCAACCTGTTACAATGTTTCATCACTCTTGTTGTAAAAAATGTATTCCTAGCCTGAATATAGTCAGTCTGTCCAGTCTGGATCTATGCTCCTTTCTCATCCTACTGGAACAGGCCCTGCTTAAAAGTCTGTCCCCATCTTTCATAAAAGCTCCCTTTTAGGTCCTGGACGGCTTCAATGAGGTCTTCACAGTCTTCTCTTCTCCAGGCTGAACCACCCTAGTTGTCTCATTCTTTCCCCATCGGAGAGGTGCTCCAGCCCTCTGATCATCTTGGTGGCCTCCTCTGGACCTGCTCCAACAGGTTGATGTCCTTCCTGTGCTGGACACCCCAGAGCTGGGTGCAGGACTGCAGGTGGCATCTCATGAGAGCGAAGTAGAGGAGCAGAACCACCTCCCTCAACCTGCTACCCATGCTGCTTTTGATTCTTTCTGGGCTGCAAGTTCACATTGCCAGCTCATATCCAGCCTCTCCTCCACCAGCACCCCCAAGTCCTTCTCCTCAGGGCTGTTCTCAATCCATTCAACTCCCAGCCTGTATTGACACCAGGTGTTGCACTGACCCAGGTGCAGCATCTTGCACTTGGCCTCGTTGATCCTCATGAGGATCTACTCAGACCCACTTCTTCAGGTTGTCCAGGTACCTCATTTATTCAAGTTCTATTTAGAAACAAAATTCTTGAACTTCTCAGATAAGATGTATTTTTATTTCTTTTACATGGGAACATATAAGAAAATAGAAAAGAACTATGGTGTAACCATGGCTACTATGCTTATGATTTCATAGGCATAATGGAGCACCAGAGCATTACTCCCGTGGTTAATACACATGCATGAGTGCTTGAGGATCAGGAACTGAAGGCCCTTTTCCCTGTGTCCACTCTGTTACATACTATGTATGTAACAAACCCAACAGTGCTATAGAACAACACAAATTGTAGAACAAATAATGCCACTGATAGGGCTGGTCACATGAAGTACACCTGCCAGTTCTGAGGTCAGACAGAAGAACATGCTCAGCTAGGATGTGGTTTGAAACACGTGCACCAAAATCACTCCTGCTTAAATTCTGCAGACAGGCAGGAAGGGTCCCAGTGGTGGCTGCTGTGAGGCTGCTCCTGCCTGAGGCTGCTGCCTGACCATCCCAGTGGAGGGAGAAAGGCTGGGGCAGTGCTGCTGGGGGCAGCTGCTTCAGATTTCCACTGCCAGCAATAGCCCCAGTTCAGCTCAGACACTGCACAAGGCTGGTGGCCCCATTCCTGCACCCCACCTTGTGCACCAATCTCCACCCGACAGCACCTCCCCAGACTTGCCCGGTTCTCACTGGAATTTTGGCAGATTATTGTCACCAGACCTGCCTTGCTCTTGTTTGGGTGCTGCTGGACAGTGACCCTTTTAACTGAAGCCACTGTCCCTGCATGCCTTGTCACCCACCATCCACCCCTGACTCGCCTCCCCCTGCGCAGTAACCCACCCTTGCTGCTCCATCACATGCGCCTTCATCTGAAAGCTGACTGGGCCCCTTAAGGATTTTGTTCACAGAGGTGTATTCATGAAGTGGTGGTGTTATGCCATGTCAGAGCGAACAGCACAAAAAAAATCCAATGGCAAATAATGGGCAACTTTTTTGTGTGTGTGTAGGGGAAGTTCTGCATCAGCAAAGCTCTCTTACAATAAGAGCTTATGAATAATACTTTTTACCATCTGTAGTTGGCAAGGAGACTATGTTCCATCCTGGCAAGTGAGGACATGGCCTCAGTAAAACATGACTTTGTCACCTCTTGGCTGAATTACAGCCGCACAAAACGAGGGGATATGAAGTCATCTGCCTTTATGGCTCTGTTAATACCAGAATGCAGCAAGCCAGCTCCCAAGCAATCCAAGAAATTATCAAAGTACTCTTGTTTCTTTCCTTATCTTCCAGGCAGTCAGTGAATTGGGCCATTACATCCTGAAGATTCCCTAAAGGACTGTAATTCAACATATTTGCTCCTTAAACACAGCCTGTTACCAGCTAACTTTCTTTCTTGGCACAAAAAAAGCTGTTTTTTGTTTAAAGAGTTGCAGTTCTTTGCTTTAGTAGCAAATGTGCATAGCACAGCAGATAGAAACGAATACAGTTTAAATGAAAAATAAACAGCACAAATTTACTTTTGGTTTTGAAAAGAAGAAAGAAGGGCAGTTGAGTACTTCCCTAAAAATGCACAGTAAGAGGGATATGACAGACATAGAAAAGGCACTCGACAGAACAGAAGGAAGTGGATTTGGCAGTGGATCTCTAGGAACCAGAAGGAGTTTTGTTACTGGTGTTAAGGGAGCGACATTGACTACAATCAATAGAGCACTTCAGATATAGAATAGTATCTTTGTTTTTACATTGAAAATTGTGTGAAATTCTTTGTTAATTTAGCTCTCATCTTCTTAAGATATGGATCACAAGTTCTGCAGCCACAGGCTGCTTGATCTTTGAGTCCAATTTATGTTTAAGGCCTTATTGCTGCTGTTAAATCACAGGATTCAAGAAGCAGTTGAATTTATTGCATCTCTGGAAAACCCTTCGGAGACAAACACAGACTTTAGCCTTGTTCAGCTTACATTTGCCCTGTGTTTGTGGGGATCACCTCGAATATCACGCTCCTCGTAGGAGTAGCAGCCTGGACATGATAAACATCATACCCGCATGAATTGTCTCTGCTTAAAAAAGAGATCTTTTTCTCACCTGGAGTGAACTGAAAAATAAATGAGACTTCAACAATATATACAAATCTCACTTTTCAAAGCGTTTCTTTTGTTTCTGTACTCTATACTTCCTGTACTCCAGTGATCTACACCCTCCTGCTGCTGTACACACTATGTAGTTGCAAGTTAGCTTTTTAAAGACATTTTGAGACAAAGCATATAATCTTAGCCAGTCAAATATTTTAAGCCTGCAGAGTTACACATTAGTGATGGGCAGTTCAAAAGAAAATGATGTTACATATTATGTCACAAATGAAGTCAGTGTTACAGATACAAATTTTACCCTTGAAATATATTCTGTCAAAAACACCCTCCATGCCTTGTTACATTTCCCTTTGCCAACATAAAACTTGGATGAGATCTACATTACTGGAATGGCTTCAAAACCAACTGCAGGCAGAAATTATTTATAAGTTATTCACAGCTAAAATAAAGTCTTCTCCTACATGGTGTTCTGACACAGCACAGTGCTGGCATAAAGCTCTCCTCAACAGGACCATGACCTTCAAAATGACTGCACACAATCCTGTGCTTACTGTGATCCACTAACACAGGAGTGTCTGCTTTCCTGTAGTTTCATTGAAAGCTAACAATAATACTTTACACAAAAGTACTCCCACTTAAGCAGGACTACTTGTAAGCATCAATTCCAGCACACAAGTAAGGGCTGGGAAGGAAGGCCAGATAGTAACTCCTTGGTTGCACAGCTGAACACTGGGAGTCAGACCTAAAGCTTTAATGTGTATTTTACATCAGTGCAATTCCCCTAAAACACACATTTTTACATTATAAAAATCTAAGTAATGCCACTGAAAGTTAACTGTTAACACTTCACAGAATGGAAAGATTTTTCTTCTTTTTTTCAGTAGAATAGGTTAAGTGTCTCTTTGCAACATGAGGTTACACGTAATTTTCCCCATATACAGATAAAGGCCTGTCTTTCAGTCCTGGCTGGCTTTTAGTTCACTAACAGCTATTTTCTCATCTCATGCCCCCAACTCCTTTCTCTAAGAGGTCATGCAGCTCAGCCCAAAGGAGCTGACCAGCCTCAGCTGTGTCACAGTCAGATGGCTGCACAATTGTCCTCAATTCCTCCAGCAAAGACTCAGCAGGTTTCTCTGCTCTGCTGATACATTTTAACATTGAAGTGCAAAATGCCTGTTGTGCATTTGTAAAAGATACAGGACTCTCACAGTGAGAAGAATTTTTAAGTTTGTTTTTTTTTTTAATAAATACTTCTAGTAAACAATCAGTGAGAATCCTGTTGACTCTGGAACAAAAATATGTATAAAAACTTATGCTATTGAGTTTCCTTCTGTTCATTGTTTGTCCCAGTTCCAGAGATGATATCCACTCAGAAAGTTATTAACTCCTATTGATTTTATTAAATAAACATAAATCCAATAATATATTTACATCATTTTCTGAAATAATCCATTATCTGATCCTGCATTAATTTCTTGGCAGTAGCAGGACATACCATGTTACATTATAAATCTGGCCTGCATACTGATAGACTGTCACAAGTCCTGTTTTCCTTCCAGTAGCTAAAAAAAACTAAAGCAGAATGTTACTCTTGCTTTCATTTGCTAGCTGCTTTCTCCCCCTTTAATGCTCTACTTTTGTTCCTTTTTTCCCTGTTAGAAATCACCTCTCAAACCAACTTAATAATCTAACGCTTGCAAAAAGTGATTTAATTAAGGAGTGAATCCATGCAGAACATTCTGCAATGCACACAAGTACGTGAACTGCAGTTTTGGAAACAGTTTGTTTACTGTAAATTAAACTTATGCTCTGTGAAAGAATTCCTCCTGAAGACAAAAAAAAATTTCCAAGTATCTAGTCCCTTCAGGAAAAAACTGCAGCACTTAGAATATTTTTAATGGATTTACTAGCAAATATTCCACTCAGATACAGTGTAAACATTTTTTCCCTTTACTGTTTAATTCTTTACATACTTACATTACTGAAAAGCATGTAAGATTCATTCAAGTCATCTTTAAAAATACAATAGCAGTTTTTTTAAAACTGATTTTGCAGTTTTTAGTGGCAGCACTCACATAATATCAGTACAGAATTTAATATTACAGAGTTTCAACAGAGGTACATTCTCATACACGTTTCCAAAGCCCTTATTAAAGAGGGATAGCATTACAAACAAATCCATCTGCTGTGATACCACTGTTCTCCACATTCATTACAAATAACGTAAGTCAACATTTGTTCATCTGGATTTGTGTTTCGCACCCAAGCTGGAAGAAAGAGAGTTCCTCTGGCAATCATAGTGACAGTGCAATCAAATTTTTCACAGCGTCTGCACTTTATTTTGTCTGTCTGTGTGCCATTAATAACCTGTGGAAGCTGATGTTCCTGAACAGATGATTTTGTGTACAGAGCCCTGAGCTGTTTCAGTTCATCACTGGCCATTTCCATCACTGTCATCTCAGCAAAAGCCTTTGGGCTCAAAGTTCCTGAAAAAAGGTTATGTTTTAAGTGACAACTTTTAGGGTTCTTAAGGTTAGAGATTTTACTTCTAATGCAATTTTTGTACTTTTTATCATTTTTAGCATGAAGAGCAAAAATATATTCTTCAATTTCTTTAGCTAACTCTAGCCATTTAACAGTTTCTTCTTCATCTTTGGCAGAACCAATCAAAGCTTTATAAAGAAGATCTGCACATTTACACCTCAGAGCTCTCATCGGATCCTGCTGCAGACTTGCTTCGCTAACAACAGATTTAGAATCTTCATGAACAGTGTGTTGTTCCTCAAAAGAAGAAGGCTGGTTCATACTGCCTTCTGCATTGTTACATACGGCATTTTTAACAGTTTGTGATGGGACCAAAATGTTGGAACTAGTACCATCTAATGCCTCCTGCTGACATGGTCCTTCAGACAGCAACTGCTCTCTAGGAACTACACCAAGATGTTCCATTTCCTCTTTCACATACACAGAAACTGACTTTTTAAGTTGCATTGACTGAGCACAGTTATTCTTGTAAAGTGTTTTCCACCTTGATAATAACTGCTTTGTTTTCTTTTTCAACCTTCCTGAAGGGCAGCTCTTGAGTACTCTATATACAGCCTTGGTAACTTCTGTCCCCTGAAGATATTCTACAGTCATGTCAACATCTTCAAGTTCTTTAACATGATCCTCAATATCTTGCAAATTGTTCTCAGACAGTAGTTTTTCAATACTATGGGTTCGGCGTACAATATTTTCCAGGTCAGACATTTTTAAACCGGAGAACAAAAGAAAGATCATCACCTTTCCTGCAGTTATGACATTAATTCATCTTCCGCATATTCACACAAGGTCTTCTTTTCATTTTATGCTATTTTACTCTATTTTATTTGTATATATCACTGGATTTGCCACCATTTTCTTGAAATGGTGTACAGAAGCCTGAAACACCATCCTGGTTCATACATGACCCCCAACTTTTCACTTGCTGTACAAGACATCATGCTACATCTCTTTCAAAAGTTTCTCCTTAGAGCTATCAGAGATGCAAGTCGGAGTAGTGACTTTTATCTGAGGTCCTATTGCTGCCCTTTCCCTCACTAGCTCTGGCATCGTATTACAGACGGATTATCAAGATGGGGCAGCTCAAAACCAGTGACACCGGCAAAACAGTTTCAAAACACTGACATCTACAAATTTTGAAAATTCTTAAAGGTTAAAGACAGATCCCTCTGTATTTTCTTGCAGCTGTAGCATTATTAAAGCATGCTCCCATATACTCGGATGCATAAAGGAAAATCAAAGGGGGTCGTCAAAATGCAGAATCTCATGGTTTCAATAGTATTTCCTTTTGATTCCTTTTCATCAAGCCCTTTGATCCAAAAATGCTCAGTGCATTGTTATTGCCAATTTGCATGCAGAAAAATGTTTATACTCCTAACATTATTTTTCTGCTGAAAAGGAGAATTAAATGTAGAATGCCAAAATGAATGGTGTCTTTTAAGTGTTGTGTTCTCTTTTCTGCAGTTAGTCTTAGTTTACGCACAAAATCAGTGTTTTGTCTGAAACTGCATACATCCTGATTCTACTCCAGAAAAACTCATCTGCCTGACAGAGACAAGGCTAGCTACACACGTCCATATGGGAAGGAAATCATAAGCAGGTTTCTTGCAGCATCACTGTTTCCATGATAGAAACTCCTGAGAACAGGGGCAGAGGAAGGACAAGAGATACAGCTGCGTAATTTGCACACTCTGTCGTTTCCATGACCACCACCAGCTAACTTGTCTTTTGCAGGACAGAAACAAGTTCAAACTTTGGGTAGGACCTCAGAGCTCCACAAAAGAGAAGGGCAGAGAGGGTAAGACTTTTTTCTACAGAAACAGAACCAACCCACCCTGCACAGCGAATGCTCTCAGCATTCCCTTAAGCTGTATTTAAACACTCCTGTCTTACGTTTTGAAGTCCTACAAAACCTCAGTAATGGCAATTACAGAAACTGATTTTATTACTCAAGAAGTTTCAAAATCAGAGAAACAGGATGCAGTTTTCACATACTTAAGCTGAACCCTATCCATCATCATCCTAAAAAGCCCATGTAAGTGCATCCACTCCTCTGTTCTGCTACAGGAACACACGGAGGCTGTGAACAAAAAGAAGTGTTTTGTCATGTAGGAGAGCCCTCACAAAGCAAGAACAGTTCCCTGTCTCCAGAATACCAAGAAGCTGACATCAGGAAATTATTATCTGCTGATTTACTGTTTTTCATGCAATCCAGGGCATAGCTGGTGACAGTTATATGTTAAGCCAGTATGATTCCCCTATGCCTTATAATCAGTTCTGCTTCTTCCAGATCGTGTGTCTATGTATGTGTTGTATTATGCTCACGCACCGTAACACTTATCTAAAGGCAAGATGACTTCATGAAGACTCAGTATTTAGCATATAGGACTATGGACACACAAAGAAATTATCACACACAAACTACTCTGCTGATAATTTGTCAGTGCATATACTTCTACCATGTGGCAAAGGTGAGGTATTTTCATATTTCATTGAGGACTATGCTTCATAGAAATTTTCCTCTCTAATATTGCAGGGTGAGGATCTGTAGGTAAGAAATCCACGTGCAAGCTCCATATGCTGAGTCTGTGGGTATCACCTGCTTCATGGTAGTGGTCCTTACACATCATTATCTACCTGACCCTACACAGCCCCCCAGTGTGGCAAGGTTCTACCTTAGGACTCTTACACTATGGCAATAAATTTAATTATTAGAAATCTTAAATTTTCTTAGTCGTGCACTGACTTTTCAAGTTCATGCCACATTAAATTCAAGTTTGTAAATGTTTCAGCAGCAGCTAAATAAACAAACTGAAAACACAATATGGACATCAAATTATAGGCAACTATTTTAAAATAATTTTGGAAATTAAACCACCTAATAGACTCCTCACATTTAAGTCAAAACAATCACTTCTAAGGAAATGCTTGTCTCAAAACATACAACTTATAGCAAAGAGGTAGGACTGAGGGACTCCCTTCAAATGTAATAAGCAAAGTTAGGTAAAAGTAACAGAAAAAGCAATTAAATATTTAATGGAGAGGGATATTCACTGGTAATTGGGAGAAGCATAAGAAACAGCAGAAAAAAACACTGAATAAAGGTATTATTGTTTATATTGCATTAGATTATTATTATCAGTGACATCAGAGAGGTTTCTGCAGGGAAATATTCTAGGAATGGTCCTGGCTTTGTTGTGTGTACCTAGTTAGCAAAAAGTTTTAAAATCCTTCAAGGTGAAAAGCAATATATACTTCTGAAATATTACACTAACGACTCAAGCATAAATTTCATCTTGATTTCCAAATTAAAAGGAAGTGTGATGAAAACAATAAAAAGTTGTTTGTACATTTGTTGCTCTATAGATCATGTAATGACCAGATTTATCACCAAGGTTGACACCATTGTTTTATGCAAACAGAAATTAAACAGAGATTCCTGAACTTAAAAGGAACATATAAAGTAACGCAACAGTTCATTTTACTACCACGGTTTCTTTCAAAGAATGAAGCGCTAAGCTCATTAATACTGGGAAATCTGCACTGCATTTCATAACAAGTCTGAATATCAAGCACCTTCTTTTCTAATCAAGACACAACATGATTGTGTCAGACAACTGTAGAAAACATGTTTTTCGCATTCTTATAGGAAGAAACTTGAAATTACTGATGCAGTGGTAATACTGCAGTCTTTTCTAGCCAAAGTTCACTGGGAACCCAAGTATAGTAAGCCTGAGTTCTTCTCTGCTCATACTCCTGTTCTTTGAACTCTGCTGTTTCTGTAATAAATCAGACAGAACGGTAAGCTGGGAGAAGCCCCAAAACCTTTTGAAGAGAATGCAAGCGTGTCACAGAAATCAAGCTGCAATTCCAAATGGAAAATTATTCTACCACTTGAGGGAGCTGCGGCATAGCAAACCCATGGGATCTTTTAAAATGTGCATGAGTAACTCCAGCCTGTGAAGAAAAAAGATAAAACAATTACCCTATGACCTTCAGGAGACTTCACATTTTTATGGGACGTATTTGCCTAATTTTGGCAAATAAACCATGTAGAGTTCATAGACGTTGGGATACAGACAGGAGGGAAAGAGTGCATCCCTTATCCAGCTATTGTCTGTATATTGCTCTTTCTTTCTTTAATTTGGAATTTGACCGCTTTTCTATCTGATTTAATGCAATTTGACAAATGCTGCTGAGCAAATATTTATAAAATTAACTGATTTGAACTCAGTCAGCACTGTTCTGCTGTGTTTCTAATTCCAAGAGACAAGAAATCCCAGAAAGACTAGGTTTTTTTCTCAAGTTATGAAATAAATCATGTATCTTTGTTAAGGTAGAGCTGTAAGAAAAAGAACGACCAAATGGTAGTGTCACAATTTTGTGCAGCAGAAAACAAACATCCTCATCCCTCCCACAACTGCACAAGGCATTTCAGTTTAGCAATGACAGAATCACAGAATGGTCGGGGCTGGAAAGGACCTAGTTCCAACCCCCCTGCAATGGGCAGGGATGCCATCTACTAGACAAGGTTGCTCACATCTAACCTGACCTTGGACACTGCCAAGGATGGGGCAGCCACAACTTCTCTGGGCAACCTGTTCTAGTGCCTCACCACCCTCTGCGTACAGAATTTCTTCCTAACACCTAATCTAAATCTGCCCTCTTTCAATCTAAAACCATTGACATCTGGTCTGTCACTATCTGCCCATATAAAAAGTCACAACAGAAGGTCACAATAAGGTCTCCCCACAGCCTCCTCTTCTCCAAGCTGACCAACTCCAGCTCTCTCAGCCCATCTTCACAGGAGAGGTGCTCCAGCTCTCTGACCATCTTTATGGTCCTCCTTTGGACCTGCTCTAACAAGTCCACGTTTTTCTGGTGCTGAGGATCCCAGAGCTGAATGCAGCACTCCTGCAGGGGTCTCATGAGGGCAAAGTAGAAGGGCTGAATCCCCTCCCCTCAACCTGCTGGCTGCGCTGCTTTTGATGCAGCCCAGGGTGCCATGGGCCTTCTGGGCCATGAGTGCACACTGTTGGCTCATGTCCAGCTTTTCATCCGTAAGAGCCCCTAAGACCTTCTCTGCAGGGCTGCTCTCAGTGACTTCTTCTCCCAGTCTGTGCTCATGTCTGGGACTGCCCTGACTCAGGTGCAGCACCTTGCACTTGGGCTTGTTGAACCTCATGAGGTGCTTGTGGGCCCACTTCACAAGTTTGCCCAGGGCACCCTGGATGGCATCCTGTCCTGCTGTTGTGTTATCTGCAAAATTGCTGAGGGTGCACCAATCCCACTGCCCATGTCACTGATGAAGGGCATCAGTCCTGTGAGAGTCCTGAGGGACATCACTCATCACTGGCTTCCACCTGGACATAGAGACACTGGCCACAACTCCCTGGCTGCATCCATCCATCCTTATCCACTGAATGAGTCCATCCATCAAGTCCATATCTCTCCAATACGGAGATAAGGATATCATGTGGGACCATAACAAAGGCCTCACAGAAGTCCAGATGACATTGATGAGTCTTCCCTTGTCAACCCTTGTTGTCACTCCATCATAGAAGGCCACCAAGTTGGTCAGGCATGACTTGCCATTAGTAAAGGCATACTGGCTACCTTGAATTACCTTCCTGTCTTTTATGTGTGTTACCACATCTTCTAGGAGGCTCTTCCTAGGCACAGAGGTGAGGCTCACCAGTCTGTAGTTCCCTGGATCTTTCTTTCTCCCCTTTTTAAAATGGAAGTAATGTTTCCTTTTTTCCAGTCACCAGGGACTTCACTTGACCGCCATGACTTTCCAAATATGCATGAGAACATCTGTTTGAATTCCAAATGTACACTGAAGGTTACAAGGCTCATATTTACAATGAGACTCTGTAATGCTGTGCTGATGAGGCACTTTCTCGTCAAATCATTACGAGCTCTCACTCTGACTGCATGGTATAATGAGTCACTTGTGTGTACAAGAATAAATGATGACAGTCAATAAAAACCTTGTAAGCCAGTTTGCTTCCAAAAAAATAAAGGATCAGGTTTAAAATATGGCCATCCTGTAATAATGCCAAGTTGAGTAAGAATAGTTTTAAACAGTAAAATGACTAAGTAAGAGAAAACCAGCAAACAAAAAAACCCTGGCCTGAGACACTTGCTGTTAAGTGCAAATTCAGTCCCCGGGAAAAACACTGCCCTCTCCAAAAGTACTTGGGGTAATGCTTTGTCTTTGTTTTACACCTGATCTTGTGCAAAGCCACAGCCCATTTTGTCTTAATGCTGAAAAACCACAACAAACTCAAAATGCATCCAAGCAAGTGTGTATGAATGTCTTGGAAGTCTTCCCTCATCCCAACCCTCAATGTAGGTGAGCTTTTCTACAAGAAATTCTATGTAACTGGAAAAAATCCAGACTACAGCCCAGACAAGGATCAGAAGTCGAGTACTCCTAACAGTGTGTGCTGGTTTCAGCTGGGGTAGAGTTAATTTCCTTCACAGTGGCTGCTATGGGGCTGTGTTCTGGACTTATGCACAGAGTTGATAATATAGAAATGTTTTTGTTATTGCTGAGCAGGGCCTACACAGAGCCAAGGCCTTTTCTGCCTTTCCTACTGCCACACTGGTGAGGAAGTTGGGAGTGCACAGGAGATTGGGAGGAGACACAGCCAGGACAGGTGACCCCAACTGACCAGAGGGTTATTCCAGACCATCTGACATCACGCTCAGTATATAAAGTGGGGGAAGAAGGACAAAGTGGGGGAACATTTGGAGTGATGGAGTTTGTCTTCCCAAGTCACTGTTACACGTGGTGGGGCCCTGCCCTCCTGGAGATGGCTGAACACCTCCCTGCCTGTGGGACACAGTGAATGAATTCCTGGGTTTGCTTTGCTTTTACTTTTCCTGTTAAACTGTGTTTATCTCAACCCATGAGTTTTCTGGTTTTTATCCTTCCAGTTCTCTCCCCAGTCCTGCTGGTGGGGCAGTGAGCAAGCAGCTGCCTGGGGCTTGGCTGCTGGCTGAGGTTAAACCATGACACAGTGGAATAAATTTTCTGCAAATGTTGTGTTAAAAAGTGTTAATGCTATAGCAGAGATGGTGCAGAGAATAATCCCGGAAACACCATCTTACTTTGGGCAACCTAAATCCCATATAAACTATGAAAATTATCAAATGCTATTTTATACTCAAGAGCCTAAGCAGAAATCAGAGAATTCTCAGCCAGCCTCTACCTCCAAAAACATTTCTCCATCCTATCTACAGTGGGAGAGCAGATATCAACAATGTCACCAAGAAACCATTTACTGGAGCTTTTATTGCATCTTGGCAAAAAGCAGAGCTCTTCCGGCCTCTCCACAGGACTGCTTCCCACACTAAAAAAATTCAGAACTAGGCAAAAGTTCATCTTCAAAGAACAGTCATATGAAAAAAGCTAAGTTAATACAATGAGAATTGAGGCAATACAACAGTATAATTTCCAGCTGTCCATGACCAGACACCTCGCTGACCAAGAGTCACCTCTCACTCACAGATCCAGAAGCAGTGGAGTACACAGTACCACGGAGAAGTAGCTTTGTTCTGCATCTTTTACATCAGTGACTGCTCGAACTACAGCACTTTCAACTAATCTGCAGCCATACTGTCTCGACCCTGTGTTTCTCTCAGTGAAATCATTCTTCCACAGCGTTCTTCCCAAATTAAGGAGTTTGAAGAGGAGAGGTGGCAGAGTGTACCATATTCATGTGAAGATGCACAGAGTATCCTCTTTTCAAAGGCCAATTTTTAATCCTTATTTGGAGTTGCTTCTCCTAGACCCCCCATTTTTAATTAAAATAGAATTCTTATATTCTTAAAAAAAAAAGAAAAAAGATAAAACAATCAATAGAGTGCATAATGAAATTCTCAAGCCTCAGGGATCAACCCCAATGCAGAGCTGTCAGCACATTTTTCTAATAAGATCAAACATGCATAGAGATAGGAAAAGCTGTTGTCCTTACCAGACAAGCTGCTTAGCCACTGGCTTTGTTTGACATCAGTATGTAAGCCAGAGCTCATGAAAATGTTCAAGATATTACAGCTACACCACACAAATTAAACCGTGACTTGTTACATGGCAAAAACTAAATGAGACAATACTTTACAAATTGAACAGCTGCAGCTGTTTTGAGTTCTAGGATGCTCAGCTGATATTAGAGGATACACATCCCAGCAGAGACATTACGATGCTAATGGCTCCTTTTAATAACTTCATTTACAGTTAAACTGATTCGCACTGGAAGATATTTTAGCTTTTCCTATATCCTGTCTTCCCTAATCACATGAATTTTTCTACTAAATGAAGTTAACTACTTGAAACACAAAAAATGTTACAAGTAATGCATTACACCACTGACATGAAATCTCTATTTCTAGTGATATTGTTGACCTTGTTAATAAAATAATTTTAAGGAATTTTAAAAAATTACAAAATTTACTTTTAACAAGTTACAGATTACAAGTGTAAAGTGGAGGTATTAGCTAATCTCTTCCACAACAGGACAGCTATACAGACTCACAATACATTCTAATACACTGTGATTCAATGGGGCAATAATGAAATGTATATATAGTTCTGTCATCAACAGTTTCATTGGTAATTATGTATAAATAACGTGGGCTTTAATTTCCTTTAAAATTTGCACCATTTCACATAAAGAAACACTTGTGTGGTTTTGCTAATCTACAACCAGGTTATTTTTCAATATTAACTAACTTTATTCTAAAATCCATTTCCTAGTTCGGGCACAAGGTCACAGAAATGTTCCATGGAGCTCTCTGGTTTTTCAAATCTTCATGACAAAGCCTTGTCAAAGCTGGCAGAGGAATCCCTTTTCTCTCAGCCACTTTCCACTACTTGTCAGTATGAGGTAATTGCTGGGGCTTCAAGCAGGTCAGAAGTCAGGCTTTTGACACACAGGGCACATTTTCTCAACAGGAACTCCCATTTTGGCCTCAAGTGACAAATACATAGGAAAAGAAGTGGGTTGAATGAAATTTAAGCCAATGACTCAGACATGACTTAATGCTACCTAGCTACGGTAGAGACACAGACTGTGCCGTATTTTGCGCTAATTAAGCTGAGCTGCTACAGTGAAGTTCATAACGGGATTAAGGCTTTTGGTGCGGCTGCACACAATTTTTCACAAAGCATACAATAATTTTGTGATTATATATTAAGAGAGTCTCCTGCAAGCTAAAGAGTACAGCTTACCATCTGCATAAAAATCCAACCTTGTTAGAAATACATCTGGCATTTTCCCAACACACCTCTTATCATGCAGAGCAAAACTTAAGCTAAGCCAAGCAGAAAATGCTATTACCACTCCTTTAACATCACCTGCTTCAGTACTGAGCCAAAACGTCACTGTGTGAAAAAAAGCTTTTTGCACTTTGTGGAATTAGGTTTTCATTTCCTAACATTCATGTTTTTCCAACAGTAACAGATTTTAGAACAAGAAAGAATTATTGTTAAATCTGACAGACAACATGAACAATGTTTCACTATTTTCCCACAGCAAGAGGATGCTATAAACATTCTTCCTCACTCAAGAAAAATACCTGGCGATAGAAATATGATCTAAGTAGATTTGTGTCTTCATTTATTACTTAACTACTTTTATTCAATATAGTTTAGTCTCCTAAACTGTTCATCTGGATGGATGCAAATGTTCATATTCACATTTCCAATCACTTCAGATAGCAAACCAGCCAAACAATTTCAGGAAGGCTGTGACATCTCCAAGTAGAAGCTAGTTTCTTCAACATACATTAACTGTATTGCCTTATACAGGTTACAGTGTCAGTTGATAAAATGTTTGGGTGCTCTCTCAACACCACCGGGATTGTATCACTCAGCTGCTCTGCTCCCTCTACTCAATGTCTGGGCACAAGAAGCACTCGCAACATTGTCCTCCAAACACTGGGAAATCATAATTCAAAATTCCCAGTACACTGAGATTGGCTTATACACTATAATGCTCTTAGAAGTAAAAAAATTAGAAACTGTTCTGCATTTCTTTTAAAGCTGTAAGCCTCTAGTCTTCCTGTCTTTCCACCGCAGACAAAATGATTAGGAATTTGTATCTTTTTGAAAAGGAAAGGTTACACTATTGTGCACAACATGGCTCCAGCAGCCGGTACTTGAAAAAAAAAAATCAGACTTCTACACATTCTATTATAACTACAAAAGACTGAAAATTCTTTCCCTGTTTACTTACAAAGATGTTACTTTTCATGTTCATTCTTGGCATTACAGCTTTCCTCCACTATTATTTTGTAATTCTGTCTTAAATTTCTCGTTCATTTACTCAAGTATAATTAGCACTTTTTAAACCTACTGAAAAGAAAAACATGTTGTGTGGTGCAGGTTTAACATTGGCTTTTAAGTAACAGAGCTCATCAAACATTTCTGGTGTGTCCCTCTATTTTTCAGTCTCCATAAATACTGTTTATATCCTCTTGCAGATGTACCAATTTGAAACCTGGACAACCTCAATCTAAACAAAGCTTTCCTAAAGTGGATCACACTTCCTTCTTTCAGTGCGCTCTGTATTGGCACAGAAGTCCAACAAAACAGACTGTCTTGAAGACAGAAGCCTAAATCAGTAAGTAAAAACGTACTTAAGACATATCCATCCAAAGTACATTTGTTTACTTAATACTTTACAAAGAAAATATGAGTAATTTTGGAGAGAAATAAGGAATTCTTTCTCTTGAACACATTTTCTTGACAAAATAGCTTTGAAGATTATTCTTATTCATATAGAGCTATCAAAAACTGCAATTCTAGCACACTACAAGCAAAGCTAAATGTTTAGTTTGCAATGTCTTTTTATGAAAAATTGTACTGACAAATTCATATAAAAATGAAACACATAAGTAATAAAAACATGCTTTATGAACTTCTGCAAGCTTTTCATCATTTGTCAAATGAACACTGTCTTTTCATTGCTTTAACATTCACTTCTTTAGTTAAGTCTTGTCTCTATACTATTTCTACTTGTCATGCCATTGCCAGGGCCATACTTAGATTAGATATCACTTTATTGTTGTTTTACAGGTTTTCCACTGAAAAATTATAAAACTTTTTTCCTTTAAAAATAAATCCTTTGTATGCAGGAGAGTACATATGCTCCTGAAAAGGCCATCCATCCTGAATGGATAAAGAGTATGATTTAAACAAATGGTATTTGTAAAGTATTATTAGTGTCTGCTAAAATGCCTTATGCTAAAACATGAACACTTAAAAGCAAAAGTAGATAATTTCTTAATACTTGAGAATCTTGATCAAAGACACATGATGTACTGATTCAAATAAGGGGTGAAATACACTTGAAATTAAACGGATTTTTATATATTTACCAAAATAACACTACATTTAAAAGCCTGAACTCTAACTCCTTTCTGTATTTATGCCAGCATATGCCTTATTTCAAGACATCAATGCTGCAGGGAGACCACTATAACAAATACATAAAGAATTCCCATAATAGTACCATCACAGATATCCATCCTGCAGTTTCCAAGGTCAGCCTCTTCTGTGAGTAGAATTACAGCCACTTTCGATATAAATCACAAGGGTAGTTACCGCAGCTGGGAGCAGCAGCCCAGCCGTGAGTATTTGGAAGCAGCTGACTTTCGCTTGGCGTGGAAGCCAGTCCCAGGTGACAGCTTGTCTGGCCGAGGTTCGGGGTCAGGCTCACGACACCAGCGGCTGAGCATCACCACTGGAACCTCCATCCCAGTCACCAGCCCACGAAGCTTGGGGGAGATCAGCCTGCAAATCTGCCTGCAGCCACTCCCAGGAAAGGGGTAGGCCAGTGCACTCTGTAACTGTGATCCAGAATGCCACAGGCATGCTAATTCTGTGGGTTTTTCTCCAAATCCTTCATTAAAACTTGACAGAATCAATTAGGTCAGAAAAGTCCTCTGAGATCAGCGAGTCCAACCTATGACCGAACACCACCCTGTCCAGCCAGCCCACGGCACCGACTGCCACGGCCGGTCTTTCCTCAAACACCTCCAGGACCGGTGACTCCATCACCTCCTTGGGCAGCGCGTTCCAGCATCTAATCACCCTGTCTGTGAAGAAATTCTTCCTAATGTCCAGCCTAAACCTCCCCTGCCACCTCATACACATCCCCGGACCCGTCTAGCTTAAGTTTGACCCACTGCTGTCCTGCTCAGAGGCCACCGCGCCTCAGACCCCTGGCAAAGCCCGGACAGGAGGAGAAGCAGGCACGGCCCTACCTGCCAACCCCCCGCTTTTCANAGTCCAACCTATGACCGAACACCACCCTGTCCAGCCAGCCCACGGCACCGACTGCCACGTCCGGTCTTTCCTCAAACACCTCCAGGACCGGTGACTCCATCACCTCCTTGGGCAGCGCGTTCCAGCATCTAATCACCCTGTCTGTGAAGAAATTCTTCCTAATGTCCAGCCTAAACCTCCCCTGCCACCTCATACACATCCCCGGACCCGTCTAGCTTAAGTTTGACCCACTGCTGTCCTGCTCAGAGGCCACCGCGCCTCAGACCCCTGGCAAAGCCCGGACAGGAGGAGAAGCAGGCACGGCCCTACCTGCCAACCCCCCGCTTTTCAGGGCGCTGTTCCCCGTTCCCCTCGGTCCCGAGGGCCAGCCGCGGCTTGCACGGCGCTGAAGGGCAAACCGGGGCTGGGGAGCAGCTGGGCGGTTCGTGCCTCCTGCGACCACCCCCCGACCTCACCGCCAGGGCCAAGGCAAGGGCAGCGGCTTCCCGGGCACCAACGAGGCGGGGAAGCCACACTCCTGCTGCCCCCGGGGAAACACAACGCTGCTCCCGCCCGCCCCGCACCCCGGCAGCCGGGCCGGCGCCCTCACCTCCGCAGCGGGGCCCGACATGGCGCCTCCCGCCCGCTTCCTGCTCCGCCGCCATCGCCGCGCGGCTGCGGCCCGGGCGGCTGCGCGCTGGCCCCGGTGCTCCCGGAGCGCTGGCGGGCACCGGGCTTGGGCAGCCCCGCGGTTGGCGCGGGGTGTCTCCGGAAAGAAAAACCACGTCCCGTTGTACTAGAAATAGCGTGGTCAGCAGCACCAGAGAGGCAATTCATCCCCTGTTCTCGGCAGTGCTGAGGCCTCACCTGAACTACTGTGCCTGCTTCTGGGCGCCTCACTCCAGGGAGGACACTGAGGTGCTGGAGCGTGTCCAGAGAAGGGCAGCGGAGCTGGGGAAGGGTCTGGAGCATATGGCCTGTGAGGAGCGGGCGAGGGAGCGGAGTTGTTTAGCCTGGAGAAAAGAAGGCTTAGGGGGGACCTCACCACTTTCTACAACCACCTGACAGGAGATTGTAGCCAGTTGTGGGTTAGCCTCCTTCTCCCACTCAGCTGGTGACAGGATGACAGGACATAGCCTCAAGCTGTGGCAGTAGAGGTTTAAGTTGGACATTAGGGAGAATATCTCCACAGAAAGAGTGATTAGATGCTGGAATGGACTGCCCAGGGAAGTGTTGGAGTCACCGTCCCTGGGGATGTTTAAGGAAAGACCGGACGTGGCACTCAGTGGCATGGTCTGGTGGACAGGGTGGTGTTGGGCCAGGGGTTGGACTTAATGATCTCAGAAGTCTTTTCCAACCTAACTCATCCTGTGATTCTGCTGTCGGATGACCATGGCAGGTGTATTCACTGTGGGCTCCTGTGCTGTGCCCAGGGCTGCCGTAGGGTGAGAGCAATCCGGAGAGGGCAGCAGCCATGGAAACAACTTGCCCTCCCATGCAGCCTCAGGTGTGAGGGCACAGTTTCCACTGAGGCTGCCAGCTGTTTTGGGCTGGCATGGATCTGGCACATGATGTTGCTGTGGGGCAAAAGGGACACCTTGATGCTGCTCTGCGGGTCCTGTGCAGGGCATGGCCTTACTTCAGTGTTCATCTCTGTGGTTGGGGGAGCCCCACCATGCTCCTCTCAGCCCTGAGATGAATGAAAAATAGATGATGTTCATGTGAGTTTAACCTCAGTCATGGTATGGTCCTTCTCAAGCAAACACGGCTTGGAAAGGCAGTGTGACACGCAAGGTAAATGAGTATCAGACCTAAGGCTAACAGAACAAAAAAAAACCCATTGTAAAATTTCTTGTTTTCAACATGGTACTGTGTTACTTTTGGTATAACCAACTAGTCTTTTGGATGATAAATGGAGTATTTGTATACACAGAGTTAAAGAAAATAAATATAAAATTTCACAGGGTTACAGCTTTTGGATATAATGAAGTGTGCTGGACATACCAGATTATGCAGTAAACATCTAAAAGTTGATGTAGTTTAGTCAAAGCAAAGGTATTTGTCATTGCCTTTGTTGCACCGCTTTCCTCTTTCACATATATTTTACATAGCTGTTCAAAATGTTTTTTTAAGAGATTAATACTTCTAGGATTTTGGCTCTACAGCAAGTCTACAGATGATGCTGGGGTTTATACTCCGATACAGTAAAAAGCTGGTATGATTTTTTTAATACATGTTTTTGGTTTTATTTACTTATGAGGTCTGTGTTGCCCTCTGCTGTCACTGATTTTACCTACCTGCAGGTGCCAAATATGTTTTGGCAAGAATATCACGTACTGCAGACCACTTTTTCCTTATTTTGATGTAATGAACATCACCATTACTAATCACACAGGGGAAGAAAGCCTTGCATTCTTGTATAGGATGTAAAAAAAACTAGATAAGCAATTTATTAAATTACTCTGGTGAACCAGTTGATCAGTGCTCATCACTGAGTGATCTCATCCTTGCTAGTGCTGCAGTGGTTGCTTTATAGATTGATTGCTAATGCTGTTCAATTTGTAACTCACTATGTGTTTGTGCCAAACTCATGAATTCATCAGTGATTGAACATGTGATGCAGTGGTTAGCCCTGACTAGCTGTAGGTCACAGTTGAAATCAGGCTTCCTTCTTGCCTTGTCTTTGTGTCTCACACCGCAAAAAAGTGTGGGACACAACGTATGCCAAAGAGTTTTATGAAACAAGAGATTAAGAATTTGAAGCATGACTGTCCAGAAATGGCACAGTAACATACTAATAGAACAGGATCAGAACCTTCCAGGTCCAAATGTGGCATGTCATCCAGTGGCCTATGTTACATATTTTGGAGTGTTTCTGCAGCATATATATGTCAGGAACTCAGCAGCAGCTTTTATTGGAAGAGTTCACAGTTTAGTTTCAGTTTGGGGCTCCAAGGCTTTAAATACCAGTTTTCTTTAATCTTTCTTTACCTATGTGATTGTGAGAACAGTACATACAGGATTCCTTATATCCTCAGCAGAAAGTGCCTTGCCTCCTACAGAAGCAGAGAGCTCCCTTGGCAGGAAAGCAAAAAAGGAGCATGGCTTGTTCCTTTTGATTAGCGCTCCTTAGAGAAGGGATGAAAACTGAGGATGGCCGTCCTGCAGACTGGTTTCTCACTCAAAGGACTGCTTGGACATCTCCATTAAATTGTCTTTGATTTAACGAATAAGGGACCATTATTCCAATTTCCCATTTATAGAACAGGTGCAATAATGCTTTCTCAATTACCTCTGATATAAAGAAAATCAAAACAAAAATAGGATTAAAATTATACACTCATTAAATTAATACATCTATGGATATGTGTGTAATGATATATGTGTCTATCTTTGTGTTTGTATTGTTTTCCAGGATAATATCAGTGCTACTCTAACAGTGATAACTTCCTTGAAACTTCAGTATTGGCTGTGAGAAGTATCTGCATTTCTAGGAACATAGGTTTCTATTCAACTAAGTGAGATATTCTGCCAGCTGGTAACGTATTAAGTATCGAGAGAACTATTTGGAAAAATGTTGGTCAATGTCCATCATAAGGTTCCTGTAGAGAATAGTGTATGCTTCAAATGAGCTTCTGTAATTTTTTTTCTAAAACAATGGTTCTGTTTAAAGAAAAAAAACAAAAGCAAATGCATAGATATTATTTATTAATAAATTTTTTTTTTATATTTTTACTTTATTTTTAAAGTTATGTCCTATCTTAATGTCATAACATGCCCTAGGACATTCATTTCATGGGACACTACTGTAATTCTTTCTGGAGAACTTTCGTCAGATTAAGGTTTTCTTTGTTTAAAGAAAACATTATCCTGTCAGTAAGTCTGAATTTATATTGATTTTAGAGTTCCCAGAAAAAAAGCCAAAATCTAGAAGTGTGATTCTGTTCATAAAAAGGCTCCCTACCTTTCTACTAGCAAGTGAGGAAAAAAATAACATAATATGAACATCATGAAGCAAAGCATTATAATTAAATAAAATGAAATTAAATAGGGACAAAGTGTTTTAAACAGTCATCTCCCTCCATCCTTAATTGTGGTGGCCAGTGAACACGCATTACAAGGGACAGAGAGTTCTCAGTAAGACAATTCCCTAGTACCAAAAGAACCTCCTTGGCTTAGGGCGACCAAAAAGGCTTCTCCCAGGATGTATTGTTCTGTTATGCTAATCGATCCCAGTCTGAATTCCCCAGCTGGCTGTTAGCCTCTGCCCCTCGTCATTCCCCCAGAGCTTCCCTGCCGCGGTGCCCACCGAGCGGCTAGCTCTG
>VZTI01004616.1:340223-379733 GCA_013397865.1 Struthidea cinerea | reverse complement strand
TCAGGGGGTTTTATACCCCTCTGGACAGGGAGGAGCATATATAAAACAGCCAATGGTAACACGGACAAGGGGCGTGAGCGGGGTGGGGGCACTTACAGTGTGGCCAGTGGGAATGGGGTGGGCGGGGAGGGTGAACGTGGGCCAATGGGCAAACCATGACATGACCAAGGGAGGTGTGTGCGGCGGCCATTGCGGACGTGTCAGCCTGCCCGTTTTTCCTGCCCTGGCCAATGACTTTTCCCGCTGAGCTGCCTGAGGGGCAGCCGTGTCGATGCCGGAGGCCATTTTATGGTTCCTGGACTTCGGGGGTATTAAACCATTGGACTTTCTGTCTTGTGGGGTCCAGAACACCGTGGCGAGAGCTGTAGCTCACCGCAACACTTCCCCATTGGTCCCCGTTCCCTAGTCCTGCCTTTTCCCCACCCCTGGATAAAACTGTGAGTTTCGGGATCATGTTAGTATTTGCCTCTGTACCCTTCGACAGTGTAGAAGCAATACACGGTCCTGCCAGATGGCACGCAAGCACCCTTCTCGACTCTTTGCTACCGACTATGATACTGAACCCACCCGTGCGTCTGTGGGGGCACGCGGGACCCCACGGAGCCGGGGCAGAGACAGTATTACTTAATGATATGTGGAAGGGAGTTCTATATAAATGTCATATCCATAGACTCTGAAAATCCAAGAATTGGGCCGTAGTTTGGGACTCAGATTTAATTTCATGAGAGTACCTTCTGTCACAGCATTTGAAGTGTGTTGATTCACACAAAGAATGACTACTTGGGTGGCTGTTCATTTCAAGAGTCACTTTCACATTTTTAGGCTCTGATCCAGTTCTGAGAGGGAGGTGGATGAGACCCTGGATTTCCATAGGCTGGAGTTGAACTGATGCTGCTTATGCATGATGAGATAAAACCTCCAGCACCGAGCAGTGGATGAGCTTGGCAGTAATGCTGCTCAGCTGTCCCGATATGGCTGGCTATGCTGTTTATTTCCATGTCCTGAGATACCTGTGCATTTTCTGTAACACTGGAATGTGCTGAATTTAGGTTTATGAGGATGATGCACATAAAGTTAACTGGGTAGTGTTAATGAGAGATATTTCCTATGTGTTTCCTGGCTCTTTCTTGTGGCAGGAGTTCCAATACATAAGTGGGGGTGTCATACCACCTGAAAGACCTGAAATTGAATTGCCGGGAGGATTATGAAGAAATTCTTCCAGAGTCAGTGGAGGGTAATGAAGCCATCTGAGTAACTTGCTTAGTTAAACACTGAAGAGTACTTCACTTGAGGGAAATTGAGATAAACAGCTGTCTCTCTCTGTGTCTCCTTTTCTGCTATGCATAGACAGTGAACCAGTCTGGTATTGGTGAGTCAAATATAAATTTGTTGTGGCAGTCCTGGGATTGTTTACATACACACAGTACTCTTGAAATAGTTACTAGATGTTAAAGAAAGCTCTCAAACTGTGATGGCAATGATGTGAGTCCATCGACTCTCCTCCTGAAGGAGCCAGCTAGTAGATCAACTACAAAGTGTTCCTGTGTTCCACCACTATATGACTTGGTGAACAGCAATGCCAATACAGGAAATACGGGAAAAATATATTGGAACTGGATCTGGACAGGGGGCACTTACATGCTTGATGTGCTTTTTTCTGTTTTTTTCAGTGCTAGTAAGTTTCCAAAAGAAAATGGACGGATTCTCAGATAATTTTCCTTAGAGGTATTAGCTAATTTGGAGCCACTGACTATATAGACATAAAGAAGGTTATTTATTCCTATTCCATTACTTGTGGTGACCCACAATTAATTTTCATATCCCATTTGCTTGCACAGTCACTCAGTATCGCAAGATTCTTTGCAGCCACCTTTCAGTTTAACTCTCTTGAACCATAAAGGCAAACATTATTATCTTGCTATTCACACCTTTGCATACATTTTCAATAGTGCACGTACTTGAGCCAGTCTACTAGTGCCCCCTTGCCCCTAGAAAGGGTGACTATTTTAACATTCTGGCAGTTTCAAAGAAGCCCAAGAAAGTTAGGACTCCCATATATTTACATCCTGGGCAGGAAGGTGATGCTAATGATTAACTCACTGTAAGCAAATGTGGCTTTCTTGAGTACAGTATCTGTTCTAGCACTTTTAAAATCAGCTGTGAACATTGCTTAGTTTGGAATAAAATTAATGCTTGAGGGGAGAATAGTTTTTTTGTGGGCGATTGTGAAATACATTGTTTCTGATTACTTTATGGCATGTATTTCTAAAATTTTTTATCATTATTTTGTACCATTTTATCATGTTTGTGACTTCTGGTTTTTTTATGGTATTGTATAATTGTATATTGAGTCATTTTTCAAGTGAGAAGACGAATCCTTATGCAGTACGCAAAAATACAATGAATTGAGATATCAAATACAGCAAGAAAATATAGTGCTGCAGTGAGTCAAAATACAGAGATTACAATAACTGTAACAACGTGCAGTGAAACAAACCCCAGGCATTTAATATTAAACTGCTATCAACCTGAAATCAAGGGCCAGACTCTGGTTGTTTGCTTTATCCACCTAAGTCAGATTTACTGACTGTGCCCCAGCGGTGTCCAGTTCAGCAAACAGATTTTGGGCATCTAAGTTAAGCACTGATGTTTGCTGTACAGCAGCAGAAAGCAATGCAGCAGGGCAGTCAGCTCTGGACAAAGATGTCAAGTGCGTGAATGAGCTGCTAACTTTGCTATTGTCTGTCTAAATAAGCAGCAGAAAAATAAACATGTCACCTCCTCCTCTACAGACCAAAAAAGTGGCACTTCAGCATGTGAGCTGCCTCCTGGGAGTGATTCTTGAGCATTTTGACTCCCGAGCTCTTCATGGGAATCATTTGAGGGAGAGCTTGAACTTGGGCCCTGTCAGAACATACCTAAGGAGCTATTTAGTGTTCCTGCAAACCATCCAACTTGTTGAAGAAGCACCCTCTTTTCATGGAAGTAAAAGGAAGCGTAAAAAAAAGAATTAAATGCTGTTTTAAGGCAAGTCTAGGGACATGCTGTTTGCTTTAACTCAGACCTTATTTCTATCAGCATCAAATACACTACTTGTTTATCGTATACTGTATAATTTTACATAATGTTTGGCTTTGAAATAGTTCCCTTTTGTTTTAGATTAATTAATAAAACACTCTAAATGTGTGATTTAAGTTAGCTTTAATCTGAGGACCTAAAAGGATCACTTTTAAAATGATTTCTCAAATCTATTGAAAGAGAAGTTTCTGCTCAGAAGTATATCTGAAATAGATACTGGTATAAGGCATTACAGAAATATTGAGAAATTGAGAGATTTTAAGAGTATCAGGCTATTTAAAAAAAAAAAAATCACTGACTCACAGAAGGCTAAATATTCCCCAGCTGATTATTCCCCGTATAAAAAAATTAATAATCAGTTCTCTTAAGGGTTGTATAATGTGCCCTTCCTGAAGAACTGGGGAGGGTTAGAGAGATTGCATGTTTAATTTTGTTGAAATCATACTTCAAAGTCAGGTATTTGAGAGTTTAGTAACTGTCAAAATTAGAAATTCTTTTCTGTTAAAAATCTTTTGCTGTGATGAGCTTTAATGTAACAGTTGCACATATGACCAAGTAAATTATTATTCATGCTGCTATGTACCTTTTCTTTAATATATTGTCATGAGTTACAATACTTTCAGTACGTGCAGGTGTATGACTGTCATTAACAATATAGCAATTAGGAAGTAAATATGAGCAGCAGTCATTGAAAACCTCTCTTCATTATCTTGACCTTTGTGATCCTGAAAAATTGCATTTGGGAATCATTTTTTAATATATAAAAATAACATCTAATAGCTGGAAAAAGTTTTAAGTTCCTGCCAGCTGCAGGTTAAAAGATAACCATCTTTTGGGAACATGCCTCAGCATTTCCATGTATTCACTGTTGTCAAAATGAAATGCTTCTGTTAGTTCTTCTGGCAGCTGAAGAAAAGTGATTCAAACCTTTTGTTACAACATTCAAGGTTAAGTGATCGCATCTGTTGAGTAGCTTTTGAAGGATGCAGTACAGATGTGGGCAATTAGCTAGAAGCTCTTTTTTTCCCATTAACTTGTAGGCAGAGTACCGTCTCTAAAGTGTGTTATCAGACTTGAGAGTTACTAATGATGTTATCAAAGTTCAAGCCACTTGATTACAGCATAACTGTAACTTTCTCAAATACTCCCAGTGCAGTTTCCTTGCTGTCTAAAATAATCAAGCAGATAATGGATTTCACATTTCACGGTAATGGAAAACTGTCAGGAACATTTTGAGGCATTAATGACTATAGGCATAATATGTCCTTTAACTGTTTTCATCTTAAGGAGAAACATGTAGGTTTTGCCCTTAGCAGTTCCATCTTCAGAATGAATGTTGCAAACAAATCCAGTTAATTTGCTGATGCGCTGATGTGGTTTATGTGATTGTCTATACAGAATGGATTTATTTTGTTGCTTTTGCGGAAGCTATCTTTGAATTTATTCACAACAAAGAAAGGTTTCAGTTTTGCTATTCAGATCTTATTATGCTAGAATTATCTGCTATGATGCAAGCTATCAGGTGTGTGATAATCCATTGCAGACAAGTGGGAAACCACTTCTGTATCTACTACAGAAAGCCATATGGCAGCTATTGCAGTTAGTTTGTAGTGATCTGTGCAAATCATTTTCTTACTCATTCCATGAAATGCAAAATCTTTTTGACTTGACTTTTGGATGGAATTCTACCACTAAAGTATTTGTCCCAGCAATGATTCATGGTGGGCTACGACTCAACCAACAATGAGTAAATATCAGCTCCATATCAGACCATGTTTGTTTGTTTACTCTCTGTTGTTAGTGTATTGAGTGAATATCCTTTAGATATTATGCCTTCCAGAGACAGTATTTGTCTTTCTATGCTATGCATAGTAACTGCCCAGCTGCACTTTTTTAAGTGGACTCAGTTTGCTCCACACATGTACCTCATTTGCACTTCAAACACTGCAGTGCTCAAGACTGTAATCATTCTTAGGCTTCTTAGTATTTAGAGGCACTGTGTAAATTATTGCTCTTTGAAACTTGACACAGAATTTTATTTCAGTAAAATTGAACTTTCATTTTCTTGATCTTCAGTAAGAACAGTTCAACTTCAGAGTCAGACAAGGAGGAGTGAATCCAGAAAAATACGTTTCACTGTTCTGCCTCACTGTGACCAGGTTATTCAGGCATCCTGAGATCAATCACAGTCAGCATCCAATTTGATACTGAAGGGACTTTGCCCTCACTTTGAAGCTACCAGAGTCTTTGCCCTGAGATTAAAGAGAGTTTGCTTTTCCCAAGTCCTTTTTCTGCAATTTCCTCAGCAACTCCAAAGACACCAGGAAACAGATTCCCATGTCAAAGCTGAAGTCCATGCACACTTCTCAGAGTATCTGTTTTGTAACACAAATCAGTTCTAACAAAAAACCAGCATTTCCTGGTTACATAGCCATTGTAAACTTTCTAGATATTTCAGTTTTGCCTACCCTTTCCTCAGCTGTGTGCACAGTGCAAAAATACTGTATTTCAGCAAGGAATCTCTCAAGCATCCCTGACTAGCTTCATAGGTGCAGTTCAAGGTGTTTGAACTGGGGTAGTGTTTTTGTTAAAAAACTTAGGTTCATATAGGCTGAATTCTTCAAAATTCTTTAGTGTTAGACTACGAAATTCTGTTCAGTCAATTTGGATGTCCCCTTCTTCATATGAAAACTAAAATAAGAGAGTCACTAATAATAAACAGTGAGCGGCCAGGGTGGAAGGGGATACACAGAGCTAATCAAGAGGAAAATGTATATACACATATTTAACTCCACATTGACTGAACCAGGGCTTTTCCATGGGCTTCTCTGTTCTCTTGGAACTCATGCCATTAGGTACATTCTGCAGTGATCGCAAGACAGAAGTAGTGTTATCTTCCACAGCATTGTCATTTGACTTCCTTTCAGAAATGTGACCTGGATTCTGGTCCCTTCTCAAATGTGTATGTGTACATGCACATACTCTGGTGTGCATGGGCAAGCACGGCAGTGGGTGGCAGCTCCTGGTCTGTAGGAGAAAGTTCTGCTCACCTTCCTGCTCCTGGGGATGGTGGATAATCTCCAGCCCTTTTTTTGATGTTTGAAGGGCCATGAAGGAACTCACAACAACGATTATTTTTTTCAATTGTGTAAGAGGAGCCTTATTTTGTGGCCACTAGGTCATACTGTCTCCTGGACAATGAAAATCATTCTTTCTCACCTCTAATGGGGTCAAAGTAGGCCTGCAATCCAGCAGGAGCCTTTTGTTCCTGAAGGTCAGTACATAATGTGAAGCTTCTTAAACATTAATAATGGGTCATTCTTTTTGCTCTTGTTTTTCTGTGCCAGTTGGTAACATCATTGTTAATGGTGAATATTAAATGCTTATAAAACTGTAAAGAGATAATGTCTTAACAATGATTCATGTGATTCAAAGACACTGATGACAAAGAAGGTATTTTACATACTTTATTGGTAATGAAAATATTCCTCAAATACATGAATCCACTTACAACTTGCTTAGCTCCATCAAAAGAGAAATGAAGCTCCTCACTTTCTTCCTACTTGTTCAATAGATTGAATATTTTCCTGATGTATAAGACAAATTATTTGTCAAGAGAATTACTTTTTTAAAGTTTAGGGCTTGATATGCGTCAAAGATCATAGACCCAGAGGGGTAACAGAATCTGGGAGGAAGTGTGTGCTACTGCAGGACATCCAAGATAAGAAGAAATTAACAAAGCCAGCTCAGCCCAGCTCAGCAATAATACAATAGTAAACACTGAAGGCCACCAGGCTGCCCAAGATAAGAAGCCAGCTGAGCACAACTCAGCAATAGTAGAGTAGTAAACACTGAATATATACTAGGTAAGTGGAATATATCAAGATTAACATTTAAATAGTGGTCATCATTTCTGCTTGGTGTGCTGGCTTTGTGGATTTTCCACCTAGTACCCATCTTTGCACAAGTATTTAAATAAACAAACAAATTGGCTCTGTGTATGATTGCCTTACTGCACACAGGGTGATGAATACTGGTTTTTTGAACAACATACCCACTAAATAAGAAAATTATGTCACCAGAAGTAGTAACATCCTCTTAAATACTGCTTTATCTTCTTGTGGAGTAGAAGAAATAAAATAGAAGACTAATGAATAGCCTCGAGAAGATTTTTAAGATATAAAAGCATGTAGAATTTGTAAAAAAGCTAGACAAATAATACTTCAGAAACCTGTCCTTGAATTATAAAATACAGTAGTATTACACTCAACACATGTATTAGAATTAGAATAACTCATAAAAAAGCATAATCTGCATCTTGCACATCAGTTTTTCTGTTTGCATTGTTGCATTAGGTTCAAGGCACAATTTTATAGTTTTGGGGTTTTTTTTTAATAAAGAAAAGAATACAAAAATACACTACTAATAAGGCAGATGTGAAAAATAGGATTAAATCTGGTATACTCAAATGTTCATTATCAGGTATCTGCTGGGCATAGACCAGAAATTAGTATAACATTGTCCACTCCAATTTCTCCAGTTTTACCCTTTCCACGTTCTGATTCAAAAGTGACCTGTTGTAAGAAAAGATATGCATTAAGAGTAAAAATGTAGTTTATCCAAACATTTAGCAACTCTTAATTAGTTATAATGCTATATATGAATAATATTTTATTACAACACAGGACTTAATGACTTGAATCTTTGCCATTTTTAAAACTTGCGTGCATTATTTGAACTAGATTTAAAATCCTCTGCACAGATTTACAGTGTTAAATGGATTGCTTTAATAAGATTATTTATTTTTATTGTAAAAAGTACAAATTGAGTGAAATCCTCCTATAATGTAGTTTTATCACAGCATGTGATGCTCATGCTTTTCATTTATTGAAGACATTAAAACTGTTCATTTTTGATCCATTTGGATCCTCAGGTTTTGTGTGTGTATACTATATGTATAAACTCTCTCTTATGTATTGAGTATAGTATGTGTACTATATATATGAAGAGGAGGTTTATTTTTATGAATAGGATGTCTGCGTTTTTATTTTATAGTCTGATTCTCATTTATTTAAGGGTTTTTCAACATCATTCCAGCTGTGCAAAGGACCTTGAAAAGGGCTTGCATTTCCTTTATATTGACTGTATTCAATTATACAGCAGAAGCCTTTACATAGCACTGAAAATGTTCCATCACACAAATGGAAAGCAGGCCCCAGAATTTCAAGGAGAAACTGGCTGAAGTCCTGATTGAGGCAGTTTTCAGGCATACATCAGTGCACTGTGTTCCCTGTTGGTATGTCCTGATCCTAAGGTGATGGCCCCCCTTGATTATACATGATGTCTCCTTTTGCTCTAATGGTCTGGTTTAGTGTGGTTTGAGAGCATCCTCTTCTATGAAATGGAAAATTTTCATCTTTTCAGGCATGTATGTATGCTTGTGTTGCATGAGATATTAAGGGCAGATTTGGATTACTTGTGTTAACTTATGATGTGATGCAGTATTTTTACAAAATGACAAAATTACTGGCATCGGTGTTCTAACCAATTGGGGTGATTCAGTTCTGAAATTACAATCAGGTGATAACTTTTATGCCCCCTAAAACGTGGGCTCCTGTTTCCCATTTCAGATAAGCTTTTTGATTGCTGATGCCTATAAAACAGTTGGTGGAACTCTTGAGGATGAGGAAATTAAACTGGCCTGTTAGTTATGGTAGTTGGCTTATAAATTGTGTTATACTTACACTGTTGGTTGTTTCAGCCCCCTGAAATATCTCTATTTTTCCAGTTCTCCACTTTTCATCTTTTCCTTTGTTCTCTTCCCAGACAGGAGCAGTTTTTTTGTTTGCCAGGAACACTCGAAGCTTTCCCACTTTCTCACCAGCAAGCCGATAACTGAAAATCAAGCAGTAGCTGCTCTTTGGTTTGAGGTCAGTGAGGAGAAGTTTTAGACGCCCCATATCGTTCTTGTGCCCCACAAAAGCTGGAACTGCCATGTAGTAGCCATCGCCTTGTAAAAAGAAAATAATTTTTAAAACCATAATCTTTAATGCACTTGTGTTATTTATTAGCAATTTGAATACATGTTTGCTAAGAAAATAAGGGGAAGCTGAAGCTTGTTTACTTGAACAATTTAAAATCACGCTGGAGAAAAGCAGCGGGGAGTGTACTTTGCAAGGAACTTGTACTGTTGGTAGTCAGATCAATTTACAGAGGAGATGAGTTCATATTTCACTGGCAATTACAGTCATTCTTCCTTGCGCTGTCTTTCAAAGGCAAAACCATCTGGTTTTCAAATGCAACAGTCTGAAACATGTTGCTGTGCCTCTGTGATCAGATTTTTTCAGTACTTGAGCTAGCTCAATATTCTCTCCACTGTCCTCTGCATTGATGACAAACTCACAAGGGAACTGACAGCTTATTTCCCAGGTCCTGGAAGACCAATGAAGTGACAGACACACACAGTCTTAAAGGAATAAAACGTCTGGGCCCATAAATGAAGTCATAATCAGCAGATGTAAGTTCAGGGAGACAGGATAAGGCCAGGGTAAGGTTTTCCTGGGAGTGACAGCACAGAGAAGGGATTTAGGGAATTATATGGAGAAGGAGAGGAAGGATTAGTAAGAAAGACTAACATGGAGAGACTCTGAGGAAGGAGAGAGAGAATATGCATGTGGGAACTGGTGCAAGCAGCCTGCAGGATCTGTAGGATCCACTGATCACTAAGGCAGCAACTTCTGCAACATTTCTGTGACAGGGGAAAATACATCCTTTCAACCAAAATTGTCCATCCTTGTCCACAACTTTTTATGTACACCCACCCAGCAGTCCCAGATTGCTCTCATGGAGCTCTTTCTCAGGTTTTAGCAGGCTCCCATTGGTACCTGTTCATGTATTGGTTGTTCTTGAATAGCCCCTTCCCCTTGGCTTATTCTTAGTTTGTCTCACCGAGTTTGAGATTTCTGAGCAGTTATCCCCATGATGTCTAAGCTATGTGAGCGACTACATTGCCACATCCATCTAAATGACAAATGTGTGATTAAATGTCCTACCAATCTTGGAGAGACACAACGACACAACACGTAGCTGATAAGGTTTCCATTGCCTTGTAGTTTGCAATTCTGAATAGTTATGTTCTAATAATTTTTCTTACATTTTGATTTATTTGTGTTGAAATATGTCGCTGATTACCATTTGCTACTGGATATTTCAAAGAAACAATAGCCACTCCTAGCGTCCTCTGCCTCCGTTCTTCTTTTATAAAGAAAACCCACTGATAGACAAGAAAAATCCCGGATTCTGTTTCCCCCCACCACCCCTTTTTTTTTGGAGGAGGTAAGCTGTCAAATCAAAGCCTATCTAGATGACACATAGTTAAATACCTCTATCTCGATCAGCAGGATTCCAGTCAAAGTCATCATCAGTATCTTGTTTCCAGTCACACACCCCTCGACTGAAGCTGCAATCAACTGAAAAAAAACCTGGCAGATATAATAGGAGCACTATATCCTAAATACTGTTAAAACATTTTACTCTTTATTAATACAGTTATTAATATACAGATCATTCTAAAATTATTTATAATCTGAATTCAGTGTTGACCTAGATGAAACTGCAAAAAAGCAAAATATTAGAATTTATGTAGTGATTCTTTCTTTAGCTCAGTGTCTTTTTACTGCCAATCTTGCATCTGCACATGAGTTTATATGCTGTGACTTCTGTATACCGAGTGCCTGCAAATCCCTGAGTATAGGTGGAGGTGTTAGTGTTGAACTCTAACATCAGGAGTTGTTTGAGATCTGCCAGCTTTAGAGCTCTCCACTCCCCATTTGTTCCACTGCTGTAATTGCAATCAGCTCAAGTTCCAGTTCTATCCATTTAGAGAAACCGGTCTCCCATGAGAAGAATCCCTTACATCAGCACCTGATACTCCAACTACGTGGTGCTGGGAATAGCCCAAATCAGTTGACCTTTAGAGCACACTGAAAAAGGGTGTCAGCCAGAGCACACCACGGCCTTCGTGACTGTGCAGATGAAAAGCATTACACAAAGGAACACTGTGCAATGCAAGCATGACAGATCAGATTAAGAGTAATACGTCAGCCATCTGAATTTCCTCAGAAAGAAGCATCCTTCTTGTTATTTTAATGTATTTTATCATGAGTCAGAGACATGGCATTTTGAGAGCTTTGCTGTATAAATCCGTTGTTTCTGAGACTACTGCTTTCTAAATTGGAAAAAATGTCAACCAGCACATCTGTCTTTTTTGTTTGTTTAAGATTATTGTGTGCTATGCAATGTGTTTTCATTTTATACACAATAGAAGCTAATTTATTTTTTCATGATCATGAAATTATTCAAGTGAAATTCAATTGCAAGTCAAGTTCTAATGTGGGGAAACTTTCTGTGCATGGGTTATAAACAGGAAAACATTGGAACTGGTAGCATAGTTTGGCCAGATACTCTGTCTATCGTGTTCACAAAATCTTTGGTTTATGTTAAAGGCTTTTAAACTGGTTCTGATTTGGCTAACATAAGTTGTCACAAAAAGATACAATACACAGGAAAATACTGTATAATAAAAATAAGCCACCTTCTTGCTCTGGTCTCGACACTGGAATTTTCCTCTGTGCCAGGTGAGGGCCAAAGGCAGCTGCTTCTTTTACCTTGGGAACTGGGGAAAAGAGCTTGTCAAGTACTGAGTCATCACAGGAACAGAAAATAGAACTTTATTCCTTTATACCAGCTGCCATTATTTATTTAAATAAGTCAATATATGTATTTTCCACTCCACCACCAAACCCATATTCCTAAGTGCAGCTAGATATTCTGAATTTTAAAACTTTGCTTAAATTGCTGTTTTTCACAGCACTGAGCCTTCTAACCTATAAGCACTGGAGGTACAGCTCCATTGAATTACAGATGCACAAGGTCATAAAATGTTGATCTTTCTTTAGTGGGCTGATGTGCTTTCTTGCTATAATGATCAAATTGCACTGAACTCTACCAAGAGTCAGTGAGAGAACTCTACCAGAACTCGGCAGAGACAGTGACTTGGCAGCAATTTGCCAATAGCAGCCTCAAAAAATGGGTAATGTCAGAGACTGTAAAAGCCATAAACATTAGGGCATCAAAGGCCCACAGGCCTGTATTCAGGGCAGTGATAGCTGGTGCTGCTGTGACAGAAACCACAGAAAGTTATTTTTCTGAAGCCACACTCTCTGCTAGGGTGCACGTTCTCCTGCATACCTGATCAGCTGTGCTGTCTTCTGGGAAGAAAGGCTCCAGCAATGGCCCTTCCCCTTCCTCACCCTCCCTGCTACAGCTGGTAAGCACACACTGGTGTTTTGACAACCAGTCCCAGTGGAAACCCCTGAGTGAGTTATTTTGTAAAAATTGGTTGATGTGTCTGGTGCCAAACTGGAAGAGTTGGTGAAGCAGCACAGCCAATGAATGTTAGGGACGTTCTCTAAGATATTGGCCTGAAAGAGGTGGTTACTCAATAAGCAGCATTTCTCAGCCTCAGAGGCCAAGGGAAATACTCTCCTGTCTGGTGAGATAGAAGCTTACATATTCTTGTTTACGCTAAGTAATACTCTAAATTACTATAAGTATTTTAAAGTTCTATGATTAAGCTTTTTTTGTATTATTTTAAGTGATTAATAGATAAGTGCACTCACTCAAAAAATAATCATCTCAACTTCTTTATTCATACCCTGTGTAAGTAACTATCACACATGAGATAAGGTATTCTGTCCTTTGCAAACATATAAACAGGTTATACCTGTAATATATTCATGCACACCTATGAAAACAGGAGGAGCTTAAAAGTGCCATTTTAGAGGAGTGAAGGAGAAGCCTTTGGATTACTGCTTAGAGAATGTATTATTGGAAAGCCTGAAACACTGAAGTTCACTTTTCAGCCACTCCCTGTGGGCAGCTGTGCTAAGAAAAGCTCAGACTTCCTCAAAAATGCCAGATGATAGGACCTATGGAAATTACTTTTCCCTACTCAGCATTGTATCATATATGCAAATGCCAAATATTTTAAAAGTCATTACTTTCCCATGGATGCACATTTGTTCAGAGGGGAGGTTTTTTCCCATGAGTTTGACTAAGCTAGGGCCTTCCATTTAAATACTGCAACATGCTCACACATACTCAGTTTTAAGAATATACTTAGAAGTTACTGCAATCCAGAGCTTCTTAGCACCATAAAAGCTATGCCATCCACTTAACCTTTTTTCTCCTTCAAAACTGTCAAAAATTGCTCTGTGTACCCCAGTGAAACACACACTAACAAAGAGGCCCTGGAGGCACTTCCAGAGGTGCGGAATTGAGCTGAGGAAGAAGACTCATGCAATCTTATGAGCTTTCTGATAAATTGCCAGGAGCATGTGCTCTCTTGTTGTCCTCATAGCCTTCCCCTCACCCAGACCATTGCTTAGATCACCTGGATAATATTCATACTTAAGGCAAGGATTAAAATACATATTTCTCCAAATTAATATATGTTTACATATACACATTTAGGAATAGGCACATAGAGATTAGGTGTTACGTTTACTGTCATGCCATAAACTTGGCCTTGTACTTCATGAAAGAGGGTCAGGCTATGAAAACCCTTGCCAAAATGAAGAGAGCTATTAAAATATGATCGGTTCTGGAAAGAGTGGAGTGATTTAACAGAAGACAACAGCTGCCAGAATGATTTATTTGTTAAGTTATTGAATTACACTTGAATTCACTTGAGAGAGATACATGCAGGTGTAGGTATGTGTTATCAAGCAAAGAACTTTCATGGACAGAAAAAGAGTCCAGTTTTGTTTCCAAATCTATTTTTGTTTTCACTCAGGCATTACAATCAGGTTTTGCACTCACTGAAAGATATCAGCTGCATATTATGAGAAACTCTAAGGTTCAGCTTACAGAAAGGTTTCAAAGAAACCTTACTGCTTGAAAAGTGCCTACATTTTACGTCAGACCATCCTCACACATAGCCAGGATCCAAAGTTTACTCCTTCATAAGTAATAGGCAGGAGTCAGAATTACTCTTTTTAGCTCTTCTGCTGTCAAGTGGTCTTACAGAAAGGCAGGTCTCATTTCATGTTCCCTAAGAACAAACTCTCACCAACAAAAGCACACATATGTCCCACTCTAGGCACAGCAGAGTCCATCCTTCTTTCCATACTGCAGATGCCCTTCCATCTACTTATCTGCAGCAATAGCTAATATGTAATCTCTACATACAAACCCCTTCATCTCGTGGTGCCACATGTTCTTAACCACTGATGTCATCAAGCCCATTAAAAAAAACCAAAAACCAGAAAAACAGATTGGGCACTGTAAAAAAATCAAGCAGAATATAAGACGTAGTAAATTTAAGACAAGCTTCCTATGTATGCGGAATGCTACTATTTTGGACTCACAGGAATATCCCATTTCTCTGCTACCACATCCTCCTCTGAAAGAATTACATTTGCCAGAAGTCTGACATGTATAGCTATGAAATGAGCTGTGATCTGAGCATCAATAGCTCACAGAGTGGTGTAATTATCAGAAAATAATAAGATTAAGAGCAAACATCATGATTAACTGAGGGAGTTCTCTTGTTCAGCATTAAGATCTGTGAAGCCATAAGGGAAACAGTCTACTTTTAGTATTGCCAAATAAGCCAGAAACCAAACCCTCTTTATCATTCTTGGTGCTACCAAAGGAAGTGTCTCCATGTAATAATGTGGCTGGCTACGTGATACTACAGGAGTTTTAAGCACAATGGGAATTTCATAAACTGATGAAGTACAGAATATAGAATTTAGTTGCAGTTGGCAATACCATTCTGGATTACCAGTGGTAGCTGAAAAGCACTGAAATGTTAGAAACTGTCAGAATTAAGGTTGTGCTTAATTATTTAAGTGCACCTTGAGTGTAGCATCTCTACAATCATTGCTTATATAACCAAGTACTTTGGTCCTGCTCTCTGTGACTTCTTCCGTATGGAGAAATGGCATTTCTCATGTAATAAACAGCTTTCCAATACTATGGTTTACTCTCATTTTCTATATATCTGCAAATTTTGCAGTAAATAGGACAGATGTATTAAATTATTTAATAGTAATGAATAAATAATTAATGATTAATATGAATAATCATATTGATAAATAATTAGTATATTAATAAATAAATATTCCTATTTATTAAACTGGACCTTTCACAGCAGGATGGGTCCTTCCTTCACATTGAACAATGCAAGAATCCCACAGAAAATAGTAATTTGAAGTAATTTCAGATTGAATCATAAGATACAAAAATATAAGAAAAAAAATTTAAGTTTTCATTGATGACCTTAATTTTGACATTTCTTAAATGTTTTAAGCTTCACTTTGCCATCTTTAACTGTTGTGTGGTTTTTAAAAGAAATTGGTGAGTAGCAATTCTTGCAAAGGTCCAGTATTTTGGTTGTTGGGCCTATTTTAATAATTTCCATCTCCATGTAATATTTCCTTTTTTTTTTCCTCTATAATATTTTTCTCTGGCTCCCTATATGTTTAATCTGTAGTAAAACTACCATGATAAAATAGTACATCAATTTAAAGAGACCTTTCTATTTTTCCTAATTAACTACTCTTCCTGGAAGACAAAAAATACCAGTATTAATAATACAAAAGGCAGATGCTATGTGAATACTTGAGGGGATTATATGGAGGAATTTAATGTTGTAGTAAAGGAATCTGCTGAATAGACATCAGCAAAGAAAGGAAAAAATGTACAAATTTATGCGCTGTAAATTTGAGCTAATGATGTTCTCTGAAGGATCACTCAATATCATTAAAATTGAAAGCGTTTTTATAGCCAAATGTTCAAGCAATTAAGCACCTGAATCATGACTGAATTTTTATGATAACAAGGATCAAGTACAACACATGGAAATTCAAAAGGAAAGAAAACACAGTTAAGCAATGTATCCTGAAATGAAAATGAACATGGCACAATGCTTTAAGTCCTTGAATCACAGTTGTTATCAAACAAGAAAGCCACAAATAACACAGAGTTCACAAACGTAATGAAACTACGTCTTGCGCATACGGCTTTCTCTGCATCAAGTACCACACCAACTTTCTGCCAGTATCCCCTAGCAAAATAAAATCTCTCAAGCAAGTTCAGCATATAAATCTCTTATATCTATAAGGGAAAATTCCAGCCAAATGTGACTGGAACAAAGACAGTATAGGAAAAAATACAGATGAACCACAATGCTTTAATATTTTCATATTAAATAATTAAGTAATATTCATTGTTACTGCTGTCAGATGTAGTGGTAATTTTTGTAGAAACAAGTAGACTCTTCCTCTCTGCCTAGCCCAGGTATATGGTGTTCAAATGTCCTGGTTTTGTTGGGAAGGTGCTTGAAAAATAATCTCACCAATCATCATGACAACAAAATAGTTTTTGGATTTTCCTATGGGCAAAGGATTTTCCCTGTGTGCCCTCAATCAAATTGAAAGCTGGAAAATAAGTGCACTCCAAATAGAGTAGCACTGAGTACTCAACTGGCAGGTTGCATAATCCCCCCTTTGCAATTGCATCAGGTCATGTAACCCAGTACAGGAGACCAAGTTCCCCTTGCATTACCAGGCAGATGGAGCAGAGCCCTTTGTCCTTTTAACCAAAACACAGGGTGGCCCTACCCTAGGGGCAATATTCCTGGCAGTCTTTCCTGACCTGTCCAAGCAGGCTAAAAAAGACACGTGTTGTGATGTCTGAGTTCCATCCATCCATCCATCCATCCATCCATCCATCCATCCATCCAGCCAGCCAGCCAGCCAGCCAGCCCTCCCTCCCAGAAAGGCAGAAAGGGATAGAAGGGCTGACTTGGGTTTTGTTTTTTTTCAACAGGCTGCATTGCCTCACAATTGAGGAATCAGAAAAGGCCATAGTCCTTTATGGCATAAAATTTTGAATAAATATATCTATAACTAATAAGAGTATTACTTGTAAGTATTTAATGTATTATTTACAGTAAATATTAACAGAACCTGTTAGTACTATGCCCCTAAAAGTGCTAGATCAGCAATATACCCACAATTCTGTTAAGAAATAAAAGCTTTTAACCCTACAGAAATCGCAACTGCAGGGGAACACACCCTTGCCAAGGGTAAACCTCCTTTCAGGTTCCACAAGCACTTTGCTGTTAATTAGTCAATCTTTTTGAGTCCTTCCCAGTCTAATCACACTCATTGACATATCTGGTCAATTCACGCCACCCTCTTGGCACACGCAAGCTCCCCACTAGCTTACCTTCATGAAGAAGCCCAAGTACCTGAGAACCTAATCTTAACAAACGTCAACATATATATTGCAACTATCTTCTGCTCACTTTCTCCACAGTTTCTGCAAAATTATGGCCAGCTTTGGATTAATTGGCATGACTGGGAAGAGTTACGTCCTTCTTCAGGGTAGTATTTTGGCAGAAATGTGTGTGAAACACAGTTCTCTAAATGTAAAAGTATGGCCATCATAAGACGTGTTTTATTGCTTCTTGTGAGAGAACAGAGGCAAGTCACTTAATCCTTTGCCCTGGGACTCTCAAATGCATTTGGCAGTACCAGCATGGCAAGGATGAACCCCAGGGGTAGTTTACCATATAGTGAAAACTTCAACCCCAATTCTACATCAGCTCCTGCACCTGCTACCTCTTTTAGGTAAGTAATTTATGAAGGTTTCCTCAGAAGAGAGAAGGGCCACTTCTTCAGAGGAAGTGGCACATGCTAGGCAGGTGTGAAAGGCTGAGTAAAGACATAGTCTGGGGCTTAGGTGTGGCTGGCTAGAGGGAGAGTGACATCCTGAGCATAGGATCCTCCACTTGGGAGACATGGCACCATTCGTCAGAAATTTGTCACCGTTTCATCTGGTTAAAAGCTGACAAACAGAAGTCTCTTTTTGCATGCGGCTAGGTAGCAGCTGTTTTGATTTTTTAGAAATATTACTGATTCCTGACTTGTGACGTTATATGCTTACAGTACCAGAGAGAAGTCCAAGCACCTTCCAGGATGCAGGTCTACACACACTATTTCCTAAACTACTTCGAAATTCTTGGTTGAAAGCACAGAATGAATCACAGAATAATGTAGGTTGGAAGAGCCATTTTTAGTTTGCCTAGTCTGACTTCCAGATCAGGGGATTGCTCAATGCCCAGTTCAGTCGTAGTAGGAATATCTGCAAGGATAGGTATTTCACAACCTCTCTGCATACCTGTCCCAAATTTTGTCCACCTTCATGGTGAAATATTCTTTTCATTATATCTAATGAGAATTTTTTTTGTTCCAACTTATATTCATCACTTTCTGTCTGATTGCTGTATATTTTCAAGAAAAGTCTGTCTGTTCCTTCCCTATAACCTTCCATTAAATAGCTGAAGACATCTATAAGGTCTCTTCTCAGCCTTCCCCTCTCAAAGCTGGAAAAAAAAGTTATCTCAGGCTCTCTTCATGTTCTCCAGGCCCCTGACCCTGGCGAAGCACTGCTAGACTCGTGCCAGTGTATCCTCATTTGTCTTGTAACGGGAAGTCCAAAACTTGCCTTTTACTGCAAAGCTTCTTCCTAAGCAGTCATCCCAAATCTATAATGTTGCACGAGGCTTTTCTCTCCCCTTCCATCTGCTTTTGTTGAACTTCATAAAGTTCCTGTCAGTACCTCCACAGCATGGCCAGATCCCTCTTAATAGCAGTGCTGCCCTTCAATGAATGGGTCATTCTCCCCATTTTGGTATTGTCAGCAAACTTGAAACATGCCATTAGCACTCACTGTTAATATTTGCAGGAAGGGAGGAGATTGGTGAGCAAAGTGCTGACTTTGTTCTGTTTGTCAGCTACCTAGCATAATTTGAGGAAGCAATATTAGTCTATATCCTTAGCTTAAACTGAAACAGTCCAATTACCACTGAAAACAAAAAAAAAGAGGCAATTTTAGGAACATGCCTTTGGCAAGGAAGTTTGTATTCTCCAATGTATTAAGTGAATAATTACATTTTTTCTTGGCTGTCTTACAGTATTACAATATTACAGACCATTTTTTCCAGAGGACTTTAAAATGATCTTTCCTTTAAAAATATATATACTTATCTCTCTTTCCAAGTTAAATAGCAATAAATTGAATGCTAACTTTTTTTTTTTCATTTTTATTATTATAATTTTAATTGCTGTGGGATATTATTGATTATTTTTCCATACTTTGGAAAAGAGAAAATATAATTAATGAACTATTGACAGTGTGTGTTTTTCATACTACATATTTTTGCCACTACCTTGAAGAATGTTTGATTGAGACAGCTGTACTAAACACGAATTATAATAACAGAATTGCTTGGGTTGGAAGGGGTCTTAAAGATAATCTAGTTCCAATATGCTGTGCAATTTCTTGCTGTGTTTTTTAAAGTCTTCAAATGTATTTTCAAATGCATTAACTAGAAACTAACCTATGATTCTGATTCATTTTCTACAAGGAAATTCTGATAAAGTATCTATGTTCTGTGAGGATTTTTTTTAGTGTTAATATATATTTACATTGAAACCAGACTTTTTAAAAAACAAAGAAACTTACAAAAGACATCTCCTCTAAGGCTTCGTTCATCAATTTGATTTTCAAAATCTTCCTTCTCCTCTTCATCGGACTCTTCTGCCTCCTCTTCTGCAGCAGCTTCAGTTTCTTTCTCTTCCTCACTGTAGCTCCCAGCAAGACCAATACCACCTTCATAGTCCAGTAACTGCAAGTGGGTCTTAGAAGGTGGTGTCTCAGCTGCTTCCGGGATTGCATTCTTGATTGTTTCATGCTTTTTCACACTGCTTTTATGTGCAAGAAGTTTCTTAATTGTGTCCTTAGGTGTTCCAGGGATTCTTGCAATTTCCTTCACTGACTTTTCAGGGATAACTAGAACCAAGAAGAAAATAGAAAATATTAATCTAAGGAATCATTCAGCAATGGGACCATGGTGTCCTTTACAAGGTCCAGAGACCCACAGAATTAAACTCCCTACAACGAGATACAAGTTCAGTTCTGCACAGAACCTAACACACATACACATGTTCAGCTCTATCGTATGGACAGCTCTGTCTGAGTTCCAGTGAAAAGACCAAAGCAATCCTCTGTAATGATCTCTTTGGACTCCCGTGTAACACAGGAGTAACACAGGCCATAGAGCCCCTTACTTAAATTATTTTTACACTGGAGCTTGAGTAAAAAAAAAAAAATCCTGCTTCAATTTGTGGATTAAAATTGTCCATGGAGCTGGGATCCCCTGCACAACTGCAGCCTAATAATAATGAGCATTTCTCTTGGCTGTCTTTCATGAACTTCTCTGGCCTAACTTTCCTTCCATGGCAGGCTGAAAGCTACTGAAATGGAGGATATTTTGAGAAGACATACATCAAGCTGCTCCATCATATTTCTTTTAGCTCTAAGGGCTATTTAATTGTAAGGGGTAAACACCACAATTCAGAGAAGCACCCAAGAATGCCAAATTATTACCATCTTGCAATTCCAAGATGGACTAGAACATAAATGTAACATTTCCTGAGAATTTACCATTTTATGATTCCTCTTGGATGTGAAATACTATAGCTTATCATTTTGGATAAAGTGGTATTACTTTAATTATTCTGGAATTAGCCTTTTGGATACTACTGTCAAATGTTGTGCACAACCATATCATAAACTACTGACAGACTTCTGCAGTTTGAGTCCTTTATGTGAACTACCTAGGAAAATGAAAGCTGAGCAGTTCTAGTGTGCTATAGAAAAACTCTTTCATAAAGAGAGACTGTTTTCATCAGTGCATCAGAATAGCCTCATATACTGCTTCCCATCTTTGATTCTCAATCAGTATTGATGCTGCAGTACCTACAGTCTTTTAGGATTAAAAATTATGGTGGAAGACAGCTATTTTTATTTCCCTCTGCTTTTGCTGTCTAATGATTGTATTATCAGGGCAAGAATATGTTCCTGTTTTGCTCACTTTGTATTTATGAAAGTTTTATAGTAGTACTTTGAGACAGATGGACTGGACTCGGAACGTTGAGTAGCACTATTTTCTCTGTGCTTCTTTTCATGGAGACACAGCAGAAGAAAAAACACCACTTAATAGAATAGAACTGCAGTCTATTAGGAAAAGGGGAAGGTTCCCTGAATTTATATTTACTCCTGGAAAATACAATCCTATCACTGTGAATTTGTCACATTTTATTTATGGCAAGTGCAGCTACATGCTATTTAGTATGTCAGGAACAGAATCAGACTCTTGGTGTGCTCACTGTAACATCCAGGTGTTTTTGAGATTGCTGTTGGAGTAAACACGACAATAAAATAAAAGTCAAAATTGAGGATTTGTTCTTCCTTTCTTTTGGATAAAACTTGTAGGCTTGCTTGTCAAATACTTGGAAGTAAACTCCTTACTAGTACTCCACTAAGAATCCTCTGGAGGATGATGTCATGAAGGATGTAAGGTTCCTTGGGTCTAAACTCAGAATTCAGCAATAAAAATTAACAGGAAAGCTTAATTCCAAACAAATTTCCTCTTGACAATCAGTAACAAGAAACTTCACACTTTTAATAAAGAGGCTATGGGGATTTTCAAGGCCACAGGACTGACTGCTCAGCAAACCTGAACATCTGCTTTTAGTTTCTGCTTTGAAGTTTTCCTCATGAAATGAAAAATTCTTACAGTTCAACATAATAACCTCTGTGGTGTCAGAAAACCAATCTCCTTGTATGTGCAAAATTTAGCAGTGTGGAAAATCAACTGACAGGAGTGACAAAAATAGGGGGATGAAAGTGCATAAATTCCCATGTGCTTGCAGACTCCAGTTTGCTGCTGCACTATGAAAATTCCCATGCTTGTGGAGACAAAGAGACCCTAGACACTAAGCATATTTTAGGAGACAGCACTAGTCTCCTTCTAACCTTCATTCAGCTTTAGAGTAGCCAGAGGTGGAGATTTAAGGCTTTTTATGTCTACCCATAAATTGCAGGAGGACTAATGCAATGTAAGGATACACCACTTTAAACTCAGTCTGTTCTTTTGAATCTGTGGCCTGTGGACTTGCCTGAATGAGCAGCTCGCCTTCTCTGGCATTCTGGGGTGCTACAGCGGAGGCAATGATTTTTCAGGACCCTTTACCTCAAGACATGTAGATAATGCAGAGATGTTGGTCACAAACATTTGTGCATTTATCTGTCCATGTGACTGCAGAGAATTTTGGAAAGTGCAAAGAAATGTAGTGCATTCCACCCCAGCTCTCCCTTATGTACCTTCAATCAGGAAACATGGAGATTAATGCCTCCTGCTCGTGCAGTTTCTGTTTATTGCCCTAATATGAAAATATCACAGTTTTCAAAGGTATCTTCTTTATTTGAATTAGAGAGAATTAAGGCAAGAAGTAGAACAACAAAGGCAAACGGTGGCTGAGGGCTAAAAGTAAAACTTTTCTGTCATCAGTTGCTATATGAAATTATAAACCCACAGAAACTGATTGGTGTAGGATGTCTAATGACCAGGTTGTGAAAGTTGAGTTGAAAAAAATACATAGAGAGCGTATGCCAACCTGTTGACTCTGTTCTGCATTGTGTAAAGGGAAGTGCTCAGGGGATGATACAGGAGAGGGACAGACAATGGTCTGTTTTCCTTCCACACACCCTGTGACTGCGGCCAGTGCTGACCCTGAACGTACAGGGGATGCAGTAGGAGACAGCTTGCTCTGCGCTCCAGCAGGCACCCCATTGCTTCCACCTTCACACCTCACAGAGTATTTAAAACCTGCTGAGAGATAAGCCTAGCAGATGGGCTTACAAATCCTTTCGTAGCTCCCTTTATAGCTTCTCTATATAAGAGTTGGAGCAGTGGTGAGGGAGACAGACAACCATTTACCACGTGTAGGTGGAGTCTGTAGACTTGAGTAAAGATTAGATTAGCATGACATACTTTCAGAAATCATTCTAAAAGTTACCAAGCTCTTTTAGATAGTCTTAAGAGAGTCTGAAAGCTTTCGTAGATAGGTTAAAAGACATATCCTGGGCCATTATTTTCTTCTAAGCACCATGGAACATCATCTACCAATATGTAGATGATGTCTACATATGTCCTACCCTATTTAATTTCTAAAATTTTTACTGTCTTATTTAGGAAAGGATACTTTGAGAAACCAGGGCAAGTTTGTCATGCTGGACTGTGCTTAATACATGACTACACCAGCCAGCAAGGCATCCAGTATGAAATGTGTGGTGATAAAGCCTAAGCGTTACTCTCTAAAGGATGACAGCAGTATTTGACTCTATACTGAATTAAATTTTAAGAATATCAGCAGTGATATGACCACAGTCGCTTCTGAAGCTTTGAAACTTTATTATGTCAAACCAAACCTTTCTCAGGACTGGCAAGTTAATAAGAAAGCAAAATCATATATGGGGTTTAAGGGTTACCCTATCAGTAAAAATGAACGAGTCATACAAGAGGCAGAGAGAGAGCCAGCATGAATTTTTACTGACATTTAGATACCCAGCAAAGCATAATGAAGAAGACTAACCTCTGCCTCCAGCCAGGCAATAACAAGAGTGTCACTGCTGAGCCCCTTAGAGTGATGCCTATAGACTTTAAAATAGTAATCCTTTTTCCTGTTATTTTGTAGGGCCAAAACAGTGAATCGAAAATAAGTTCATTTTTTTCCCCAGGAATCTTTAATTGCGTATGGAACCTTGTGAGACTCTATTCTTAAATAAAAGCTGAAATGCACATAGAAGCATGTGGCAGGGGAAATGTGGGTTTTCAATGCACAATAGGAAATCAGGAAACACATGAACCTGAGAACAGCAACAGATTGCAGCAAGATAGAGGCCAGATGTGGAAATGACTAGGACTTTTTTAGGGATCATTCAAATCAATACATCTCTATGGATTCTCAAACAACATGTGTGCTACAGACAGTTCAGAAATAGTCTCCAACGTTTCATACAGGAGTGTTAAATGGCAAAAGGGTGCCTTAATAATCACAGGTCATATCCATACCAGCAGCAGTGTTTGCAGCCTGATGTTTGAGCAGCTTTCTCCAAGTTAGTGTACTGACATACAAATTGAATGAAAGAATTTCCACCACCTTCTGTGCAAAGGTGTATTATGTATTACCTCACTTATTAGGTTATTTGGTGGCATGAGGAGTTGTAGCCATAGGAGTTTCATTATAAACAATGTGCTTAGTTGCTCTCCTTTCATACTCCAAAAATTAAGTTATATATTGAAATGGTTTTCATTTTTTTAAAAAAGCAAATACTGCTTCCATGGTAGCCAGGTTTTGTTTTGGTTTTTTTTTTTATACTAGAGAAAATTGCTATAAAGAACTAATGCTTCCCTGTGAAAACAGGATTCCAGCTCTGTGGGAATAATTATGTGGAGTACTGGAGACTTACTTAAGAAGCTTTTTGTTCAGCTGCAGCACAAGCCCAGGGCCATCAGTTGGGAGCTGGAATGGACCACAGGAACTGTAGCCATTGTCACCAAAAGAAGTGTGAAGCCACAGCCTTCAGCCCCTAAATTCCCAAGACGGTGTCCTCATCCCATTAAACCCAATAGCAAAATTTCTTTTGGCTGCAGGAAAAAGCTAAAGCTTTTCCACAACTGCCATATGACATGGAGAACACTTAGTGTTTCACTGTAGGCTGGTACATCCAATTGTTTGTGTCACTGTTTGAAAAAACATTTTCCCCAATAGCAAGACACGTCCTGCCCCCATCAGTTACACTGGTCAGATGTTCTTGGGGATAGGAGTAAAAATCAACTATTGAAACATTCAGACCTAAAGGAGTCTCCTCCTTTTTCCTTTTAAAAAAAAGGTATATGTGGGAGAATTACCACCTGAGAAACCAGTCTCTGTTTAGCACCACTGCATTTCAGGGTTCACCTACCACTGATTGTATTTTAATCTTCTATTATTGTTTACATCTTTCTAGCTGGACCCTCACTTTCTGACCTTCTGCCTATGGCTCTGATTGCTCTCATTACTGTATGTTATTCCTCTATTCTCTCTTGTACTAAATCTCTTTTCCGTCTAGTGTATTCTATTAAGTTTAGGAATGGCATGGAGCCTTCCTCTGCTGAACAACAAATGGACTTCATTAATTGGAAATATGACATGAGGAAGTAGACAGAGGGCAAGCTATGTAAGAGAAACAGCAGTGAGAAGACAGGAATCATCTGACTTCAGAACCGATTTTTTTTACAGAGCTAGACATAAAAAAAAATCTCTCCACAAGTGAAAATATTTCTGTTATTTGTATTTAAGCAATCATTCTTGTTGAATTGTTCTTGCTTGACAAAAGAATATTTTATACATCGAGTTAGTAAAAAAGAAAATTTCCCTGGAAATTTTTACCTTCTCATTAAAAAGAACTAGCCAAATAAATGAACAAAAAAAAACCCTGACTATTTTGATCAGATGTATTTGTTTAACATTTCATCTGTGGTACATTTTGTTTTAACAAAACCATGTCAAGATGAGTTATGTCAGTTTGCTTTGATAGCCAGTCAAATGCATCCTTCCATTTCAGTGAGCAGCAGTGACATATCACAAGGGATGTGGTCTAGCAAGGAAACTGGCTCATAACATTGAATTGAGTAGAAGAATGTTCTAAACATCTCTGCTGTGGTAATCTATGTCCATATCAAACCTTTCAGTAACAGTCAGATTTTTGTGTGTTTATTTTTGCTTGTTAAAAGTCAACATTTTTTTTACTGGAAGTTGAAACTTAACAAAATGGTGCTCTCTTGTGCAGGGCCAGGAGTTGGACTAATGGGTCCCTTGCAACTCAAAATATTCTGTGAAAATATTAATTTATCAATGTGTATTGTAATTTTCGATTACTATCATAATTGGAGTAGGAACATGAATAATAGAGGAACTCAGAGAACATCTGTGACCATGAAGTATAATCATAATACACAGCTGATCAAGAATTACTTGAAAAGATTTATGTATTATGTAGACTTCATCTGCTATAGACAAAAACTTTTAAAATGTTTGAGCAGGAGTCAAGTGTCCTCTTGAGGAAAACATTTTTAATAATGTTGCAGGAGAAACATCTGCCAGGTTTAATAAAGGTATAAATTAAAAAGTTCATTTTAAATACAAAGACAAGAACAGACTTTCTTTCTTTCTTCTTGGAGGGTCATATTCAGTTAAAGTGGGAAATGACATCTTTATAGGAGGTCTTCCATATTCAATAGACAGACAAAGGCAAAATTTTAAGTGAAAACAGTTTAACACAGAAGTCACGGCTTTCCTCCTTTTTCTCATTTTTTGTTAAGTTAGCCTGAAACTCTTCTGGGAGGGACTGCACAGCCCTCCAAGGCGTTAACCTTGGGAATTCATGGAAAAATCACAGTAGATTTTTAAAATTATTTTCTCAGTTTCTTCAAGACAAATTCACTTCTCTGTTCTACTTGCAATTCCTAGAGATATTATGAGACTTGGAGACTTACAGGCAAAATTAATTTGAACAAGTGATACTTGTATTAACTATATTATGAGTCATACAATTAATATATTATTTTGTGGAGAGGTCTTCCTTGGTTGGTATTGCAGCACTGTTCAGCATGACGTTTCTGAGAACATGCCTTGTAATGATCAGTTATTGGAGAAAAACAATACAGCACTATTCCTGACATCCAGTGGTACTCACCAGCACAATCAAATCCACTTCCTCGGTAGCCCTGTTTACATTTGCACTGGAAGGACCCTTCGGTGTTGAGGCACTCTGCATGGAGGTTACACCTGTGTGTATTTGTCACACATTCATTGACATCTGGGGAAAGATAGAAACGCTTCGGCGAAAACTGTGTTGAAACCCAAGGTTCATGACAGCCTGTTTGTGCCACCCATCTGTTTCCAGGTACTGTAAGCACTAATGTTAGACCATGACAGTGCAGTGACCCTCAGAGGCAGAAGAATTCTTGCCAGGAGAGAATGCTTGGTGTCAGCTCCAAATGCACAGATGCTGGCATATGCATCCATGGAAAATGTAGAGCATCCCAGTAAAGACAAAGTGAATGCAGTGATTTTCTGACTGAGAACAGGATTCAAACTGTAGGTTGTACACACTGTTTTATTAACAGAATGCCCAAGGCACCAAGAGAATGTGTGACATCAATTAAAAAACTGTTCACCAAAAGTTTCTCATTCTTTCATTCACTGTAGAAAGAATGTAATGGAAAGTTACCCTGAGCATGCCAAGATGTCAAGATCTTTAATCTGCCTCTAACATTCCAGCATACATATGATGCTGCATGAAACAACGTATAATCAGGAAAATTCAGTAGAAAATACTATATTCGACTCACAGAAAAACATACAGGCACCAAGAGTATTTGATGTTGCTCCATCACAAAGATGTTTCTGATTTCTCCCACATGAGGGAGTCATGTTGGTGCACAAATGTTTGCACCACTCACATTTTATCCAGATTGCATCATTTCTAGCAGCTGACAGGTCCTCTCATAATGTAAGTCAGCAAACGAACAAGTAGCAGGAAGACTGACTCAAAAGTCTGGTGTGTCTGAGAGTGAGATTTAGGTTTGCAAATAAAATCCTGACTACTGAGACCTTTCCATTTTTTCCCCCATGCACGCATACTGTATGAGAAAAGTAAATATTTTTCTGCTTTAAATCTCCCAGGGTTTGCAGACAACATGAAATGCAAACTTAAGTCTCCAAACCTGCCTTATGATCTCCCTGCCACCCCTCACTTCTAATATTAATTAAATATAAACAATTCACATTAATTCCCTTTTTTTATGCACTTATAGTAGTTCTAACCCTTCCAGGCCCTTGTGTAGTCAACAGCTTGAACAATACTCCCACAGCACCTGCTGCAGTAACTTATACTTGGCTGTCCTTCCAGCATGCAACTAATGGATTGAAACATGAGTAAGGGTGTTTTGACGTTTGTTTTAACACCTGAGCATGTCAAGATAACTTTTTGCCTGTATTTATTTTTGTTAGGGAGAAACTTTGTCATGCAACAGAAACCTGAAAACCTACTATTTTCATTCTTTTTCCCCCAAGTTCTGTACTGTCCATCCAAATAACTGTTTTTACAGTCATGAAGGCACTTAATTCACATTCCTCAATAATGACATGAAAAAAAGGAAAAAAAATATTGTGGGACTGCTTATGCATCCCAGTTTGAAAGCTAAGACAACAAAAAATAGTTCTTTAACTAAACCTTTACCAGAAATAGCTTTTTTTTTTTTAGTCAACAGTTGCCAACTGACAACAAACTCTTGCACATCTTGACTTGGTACAATGAGGCAATTTAAATTGTAAGTGCCGGTGATTCAGTTTTTCAGAAGACTACAAAAAAAAACCAGAGAAAAATTCAAAGTGCCATCAAGAATATTCTTTGTGTGACATCTTTTACCCATTTCTGAGGCAGCATCCCCAGGACAGGCCAACATGCTTGAGGCAACGACAGGGAAGATGCACACTGTGGGAATAAAAAGAACAAAGAAGGAACACCCATGGGCTCTTACCTACACAGTTGTAGCGGCCGCTGGTGTATTTTAGTTCATAACCAAGCTGGCACTTGCAGTAGAAGCTTCCAAATGTGTTGACGCATCTGCGGTTGTAAGAGCAGACAGCTTTGCCAGTGGAGCATTCATCAATGTCTACAGCAGGAGAAGGGATGCTGGTCAGATCCACGACAAGGTAAAATGGGAAAGAAAGAACTCACTGGGATTTGCATGGGAATGGTTTGGGTTTTATCACAAATAAGCTTAATAAGTAAGTCCTATAATTTCACACTTGGTGATGGCTTTCGCACGTGTTCTTATAAGTGAAGCAGTAAAATGTGAACTAACTTTATGGAAGAACACAGTACCAAGTATTATAAGCAATGCGTTCTTCATCACAGGAAACTGAAAGGTATATGTTAAGGCTTCTGGAGAAAAATTGAGAAGTTTGTATTGTGGGTCATCACAATAAAAGAAAGCCCCATCCAAACAAAATGCCCAAATCCTATAACACATTATGTCAGCAGGGCAGCTTCCTGCAAGCAAAGCACTGTATTTAATGGCCTCATAGCAATAGGCAGAAACTGAATCTGTTGATGACTCTAAATCATGTCAAACTTTTGAATTATGTATTGGGGATGAGACTTATCCGAAGAATTACATGGCCAATATTACAAGAAAAATTATTTTTAAAAAAGCATGAAAACTTTACATCACGCTGAGAATAACATGAAGCATTATTTAAGCCAGCAAGGAGGGTTAAGTACTTCCTAACCTTTCCCCAGAATCTTATGGCTTCGGGGATCCTGCAGAAAAGAAGCTGAGAGTGAGCTCTCTAACCATACCAATGCATGTCCTTCCATTTGGTCCCAGCTGAAGGCCACCTGATGGACAGAGACACTGCACCTGCCCTTTGACTTCTTCACATCCATATTGGCAATTCACCATGGCACATGTCCTAGAACCTGAAAACAGTATTTAAAGTAACAAGAGAGCAAAATTCTAGGCTGGAATCACACTCTTAATTTTAAGTTAGATATGGATGAACACAGAAATTAATTAGAACAACAAAATTCCATTCATTATAAATAAAGCTGTTCATACATTAACATATTAAAAATTCAGGAAGCTATGAGATATTTTCTACAAACAAAACTCTGTCACTGAAAACTAGAAGCTTCCTCAGGTCTGAAAAATCAGGTTGGCTAAAAAAGCAGAATGCTTTCCACTTCATGCTGGCTTAAAGACAAAGAAGAAATACCTATTTTTGCAACAAGTTTAGATAAGCCTTAGATCACACCACAAATGTTTGCAAGAACAGTTTTCATCAGCTGTGGAAAGCATATCAACACAGATAAAATAAATCAGTTGTGAAGCACAGAAAGGTAAAGCAAGGAATAACGGCATGAAAGTCAGCATAGTAAAAAGTAATCTGTATTGGTGCTTTGCTTGAATACATTCAGTCATCCTTACTCAACAGATGAACTGGCAGGACTATACACCGAGATCATACTAGCTGTTCCTCATCTGAAGAAACACTATCAAAGACTTTTACTTCTATCAGGACCCAAACACCTCTGAACACCAAAATATAGGTATGATCTGTTTACTTTACCCAGGAACTACCAAATAGGAAGCCTCTTTCAGCTGTGACAGTACCAGAGAGCTGGGGCAAAGACCCTATCCTGAATAAGCTAAATCTGTTCATCACAAGAAGAAAATCTGCTGGGATTAAATGTGATTAGATGATTTTGGTGTGCCTGTTCCATCAGCTCTGTTACTTACTTGCACATGTGCCATCTGGCATGAGCATGTACCCATTGAGACAATAGCACTTGTAGCTGCCATGTGTGTTCATACATCTGTGCTCACAGGGACGTGGCTTCAGTCCACATTCATTCAGATCTGCAGAAGTCATTGGAACTGAGTGAGTGCTGGGCTTTTATACATATATTCATGCATATAGGTGGATAATGGTGCCTAATGTGTTGAGTTCCCCAGAGTAAAATCGTCTGGATGGAAAATGAGCCAGCCCCTTGCAAGATGAGAGTTTAGCAGACCATCTGGCTGAAAGACTGCTAGTAAAACCAACATACACAGACTTCTACACTTGAAAAATTAATGCAAACTCTGGCCACATCTGGCAGCTTGTTAGGATGAAGTGGAGGGGTGGAGAGAATTGTAGCTAATCTCTTTTTGGGAGTTATTTTTCTGGATTTCTCTGATTATAGCCCTCCAGTTGACCTCTGTACTAGAAAGGCAAAAACATGAGATTAAGAACAGCAAAACAGTTTGAGATAAAGTGAAACAAAGATTTTTACTTTAATTTTTCTGAGCTACACACTGGCACCAAGGTTATCAGTAGCGGAAATGAAATACAATATATGATAATAATTATGTGACTTTAAAAGGACCAATCTCAAAAATCTCAAAATCCTGAGAATAAAACATCCTAAATCCTTCTCAAAATCCAGGATTTAAAGACTTTTCAGAAACTAAATCAATTTCAAATTCCCCACATCTATCCTTCACAGGGAGAAAATGAGAATTCTAGAATGTTTGATTTTTGTGGTATAGGGCGAGCAGTGCTGACCATGATATTTGGCCTATGACAAGGGGACATCTGTGTTTTTCACTTCCATTAACTGACATCTCTACCTCCTGTAGTGATTTGTAAACAGACAGAACTCATTTATAGAATGCACCAGCATACGCAGCCTATTCAATATGTGTTTAACAGCACATATGACCGATAATATAATTTCAGTAAAGATGCAGCTCTCCAGGCAAGCACTGAGCTTGTTCATCTCCACTTCTAATGGGAGAAGCATCTGTTCTTGTGTCACACCCTGCAGACCACAGGAAAAAAAACCTCCAGGCCATTCAAAGCATAAACTTTGTGGAGGTGCACAAGTGTTTGTTACAGCTCAGTCCAGGGAAGAGAGAGGGCTGCATTCTATTATTTAAACATAGGGTCTGTTCAAAAAAGGACAACCTATCTGCTTGCAAATCACACTGGATTTTTGTGCTACTGTGACTCCACTAAATAACTAAGACTCTCTTAGCAAAGAAATTAGAGAGCAAACTGGACAACAAAAGTTATTCCACTTAGACAATACATTTTCAAAAGTGCTTATCTGCACCTACCTCTCACAATGCACAGATAGCATACACAGCTCCAAAAAAGACCCTATGGAGATAAGGCTAATTTAGCTCAGACTTGGTGGCAGACTAATACAGTCCCCTTGTCTCCGTTATTTTAGTTAGCTCATGTTGAGCTTGCTCAGCAGGACATTCTGCTGTAAGAACAGACCAAGGCTACATCTGCCAGTAAATTAAAAGTGGTTTTTAGCACTCCTGGCTGATGGAACGTGACCACCTGTATGGCTACACTGTTGAAACAAACAGCTCTTGGACACTTCTGGCCTGTGCCAGCCACCACTTCACTGAAAATATCCTGGCCATGCTTCAGAAGGCAGAAAAGCCCAGGAGCTAACAGGGAATTTGCATGTGTAGGTCTGTGCAGTGCTTCCTCCAAGCCTCAGTCTCTGAACTTACTGAAGTGCACAGAACTGATCTGATTGCCTATGGAGAGCATGTCAAATGCACGTGGAGTTACTGCACAGAAAACACCTAAAAGCTGGGGGCTTCTTTGTTGTCTTTTAGTAACATTTAAGCTGCCAAATAATTTTTGAGGTTAAACTTCTGGGTTTAGGGGCTGAAGTTGTAAGTGGTATCTACGTATCTGTTACATATAAGCACAGCTGCTGTTTCCCTCTCCTCTCTAGTGGTTCTGAGGAATAAACTTCTTTCCCTGTGAGAAACATCAAAAGTGCAAAAGATGGATTTTTCCAAAATACTTAATAGTACATCTTTAGAGTATATTGTTTGAAAGATACTGTGTAATAAATGGGCTGTTTTGACTAAAAAAAATATGTATTTAGCATGTCAATGCAATATTTTCAAGCAAAGTCTGCAGGAGCTTAGGAAGCCAGCAAGGACAGACCTAGTCATTTGTGTGGCCTTTATGTCATGCTTCCATCATAGCTCCTACAGTTCACTCATCTACACTGCAGTAGGATGGCCTCTCCATGCACAGTGACCTCCTCCTTTCATCTGATCCAAACCGGGGGTCTCATATTTTGGAACAGGAAAAAAAAAAGCTGAGTTCTTACCAGTGTATTAACTGAAATATTTCCATGTTGAATTCCAAGTTTGTGGAGGGAAAACAGTGCATTTAAAGTTTCTTAAAATTCAGTTTTAAGGACTCCCAATGGTGGTTCTCAGAAATACCATCAGCATATACAAACCACCCGGGCAGCTTGATAAACTACATGTCTAGCATACAATTGCATGTCTTTCTGATTAGAAGATTAGTTTAAAAAGAAACACGGGTTGCTAGTTAAGAAAATAACATGAGTTGTGGAACTGACTTCCCTCTCTTCTGGTACTTTCCCATATAGTCTTTCTGTGTCTTAATCCTCTTGACTATAAACATGACAGTTTGCACTTGTCATCAGCCCATAAGAGATACACAATATAGGTTCAAATTTTTGTTTGCTGAAGGAGGCTTAGCACTTGCCTGGGATGCCTAAGATGCAAAAGCCTAAAATTCTTAAGTTCTTCTATGTAAACAAGAAAATATCCTGGTTTACTATTTTGGAAGATGACACAATCCATAGTACAAGATAAGGAAACAGAAAACCAGCAGTCTCCTTTCTGAAGCATATGCACAAACCTTGATTACAGGTTTTCCCTGTGAACCCAGGGAAACATTTGCATTTGTTTGGTCCCATGCACTCGCCATACTTGCAACCATGTCCACAGGTAGCTGGTGGAGTCAGGCAGAGAAAGAAGAGAGAAAAATAAGAAGTTAGAAATATTCTATTGGAGAACTTTTGCCCTGCTTAGTTGCCTAAAAACTTTTGTACAAGTTCAGCATCCTCCATACCTCTCCCTCTAGTCTGAGCATGGTAACTACTGATTAGCACTTTATTAGGGCTTGAGAATAGTGGTGCTAACAAAAAGTACAAGAATTTGTTTTTTTCCAGGTTTATAAAGACAAAAGGTCTCTCCCTCATATTTTTTTTCTGCAATGGTTACAACTCACATTTAGTTTTGTACTCTTGCCTTTTTCCTTTTTTTAAGAAGCCTATGGGGGAAGCAGCTGGCCAACAGCTTGAATTGCTGTGCTTGGCATCTGGAGCAGAAAAGAGGTAACAGCACTCTCCTAGAGCCAAAGGAGACACATAATCCTACAGGAGCTTTACGGTCTTGGATCTCCTCATTTACAGCTGAGGAACATGTCTATCCCGTGGTGGAACATCCAGAGCACATCTGTCATTAGGCAACTGTCCTTACCACACATCCCAGTAAGTATAATTGCATCAGATTTACAATAATTTGAGAGGGCTACATTTAACCTGGATGCATTAAAAAGCAACTCTAAGCCCTCTGGATCATCAATCAGAAATTAAATGCTGAGTTTTATAAGCCTCAAGGCTCCTGAAATCACTGTGATTGTCAGCATGGGGGTTATTCAGGAAGAGCAAACCAAACATGCATTTAAATCAGGACTAGCTCTGGAGAAACAGTGAAGGAGTGTGCACCAGGATGTGAATCTCAATTCCTTATGTAGTTAAGCTGGTCTGCAAACTATAGGAAAATTTAGTTAGTAGATAGTGACTGACTTCAAGTATCTTCCCTCTATTAACAGATCCATTCAGATGTACTGAAGGTACTAACTCTGTAGTTTGAGGCATTTTTCAACACTTCTTCCATCCCTGAATACAACGTGGCACACTGCAAGACCAGCTTGTTCCCCTGGGATCCCAAGGATTCCTGCCTGGGATGTTCTCCCATAGGATGGATACATTCCTCTGCTATAACTGAGGAGATGCAAGACTGCTGAAGACCAGCTTGCAGTGTTATAGCACTGAAGCAGAGAAAAACACCACATCTGGATTTACAGTGCAGAATTACATTATAGGTGGTTTAAAGTGATTTTCCAAAGAAGAGTCTTCAAATTTTATGAAAACCTATCACTTTAAAACAAGACAACCTACTCCACTGGCTGATCAAAGTTACATTTGCCAGTTGTCACTCCAGGTATTAATTTGCATCAAAACTAAAGTGCTATTAAGCTATGAAAGAAATACTACAATAAACCCTTTTTCCTTTTTTAAAATGACATATAATATATACAGAGCAGAGACATTTTAGCATCTTTCCCTTTTTGTATATGGGTTTTCAGCAATGAATAATCTTAAGCCTCTACAGAAATTCACTAGATATAGAAGGCCAAACTCTCTGGGACAACAGGTGCAACATCTGAAAAAGATTTCTAAAACATGTATTTTATGATTTTATTGTGCTTTGCCCAAGTAGAATTGGACAGAGAGCTGCCACACTGCATTCTCCTTGGGATATGTAGACCTTTTACAAATTAGAAGCGTCTTAAGAGTCATTGTCTCTTCATTAAGCAAACGATCCACACACCAGAACTCTAGCTGGCTACCCAAGCTCAAGTCAGGGGCACTTATTGCTTGAGTTTTATTTATATTTTTAGAAAGTTAAAACCTTCTGGTTCTCAGAGGCTGTGTACTCTGAAGATAAAGGATACCAACTGATATGAAATCATTTTAGGGGTCCTTATGTAGCATTGGAAAACACTGCATTTGTGGTATGTACTCAACAGCTGTAACAGGATAGCCACTGACCAGGGCTGTGCAGGAGGTTAGAACAGATGGTGCCTTCTGGATCTAAGAATTTTTGAACATGCAAGTTACAGTTTGGTGTTATGTACCTAAAGATCTGCTCTTTTTTTGAGGAGATGGTCTCAAGCATGTTTTACTTGCTCTCTCACAGAGTTAGGAGATTTCACTCCTCAGAAGTTTTCTTTCTGCAGCTTCTGGCAGACATGTAAGAAACCCCTTTATTAGTACCAAATATGCAGCCACAGAGAGGAAACAAGCAGAAAGTTAATGTTACCTTCACAGTGGCCCTTGTTCTTCCTCCAGCCAGGACAGCAATCCAACCTGGAACCGTAGCGACACACCCCAGGCTGGCTCACAGCCCCCAGGTGCCCATGAGCTCTTGAGCTGCATAAGGAAGGAAAAACACTAGCTCCATCAGGAAAATGCACTAGTCCTTTCCTCTGTACACCCTGTGGTACATTTCCCTTATGTTTTATCCACTGTCAGGCATTTTCATTTCACCAAACCTGGGGCAGTGCTTCTAGACAGGAATGCAAACTTGCATTTGATCAGAGAAACAGGGATGATGGAAATGTTTCACCTGCAATAAATTAACTGTGCAAGGTAAACCCTTTCTAATGAGAAACACTGCAAAGGCAAAAATTACAGCCAGCTCCCTTGCTAGAATGAGTCATTGTAATATCAGTGAAGTCAATGGGGCTGCCTCAGTTTGTGTCACATGAACAACTGGATGGAATATATGATGCCATAACTGACAGCACTATTGCCTCGGATGATGAAAGACTGATTCTACAGAAAACCATGTTGTGAACATCATTAATCCCCATAAAAGCTAGTGACTTGCAGGCTCAAAGCATGCTCATAGCATGCTCATACATGCAAAGTGATTGCGTAAGTGCAGACAGTCCCAAGAATTCTGGTTGCCTGAGACTCCCTGACCACACAAATTAATGTTAATTTCACCTGCCAATAAGCCCAGGGGGTTCAAAGGCATTGTGCAGATCAACAGCTGGAAGAGTTGGAAAACCTGCTATGTTAATTGCCAAAATTATAAATCTGATGGAAATCCACCACTGAGTAAATCTTCTAGACCTCCTCTGTGCTTTTGTGAGTGCAGTGGCTTTACTTTTATTCTGCCTCTGCTTGCTGTTACTGAAGTTGTCCATTACCACAGCCTGTCCTCTTTATGAAATTCTTTCCTTTATCCAAAATCCTCTGTCCCCATTGCTTTATCCAAGCCATAATTTAAAATGCATTTTCTTCAAAGAGTCCAAAATGTTGTTTTTGACCCTGAAAATACCTTTTTGGTGAGAGCTTTATAGTAAGTGATTTGGGGTACTGAAGGGGGCAACACACTGCAACAAAAATCTCATGATGGAAAAAAATAGTGGGAAAAAATCATCTGGCATGAACTTTTGCATTTTTTAGTCTGAGGCACAAAAAAGGTAATACTTTATCACATTACAGAAGTGCTTTGCATGTATCCTCATGTGCTTATCTGTAACAGTTGCATTCACATCAAAACAGTTCCTTCAAACATCACTGAGACAAACTAGTAGAACGCGTATATGCATACACTTCAAAGATACAAGGTGTTACTCCATTGTATCATTGGAAAGAGAAGGGAGCTCAGAGGAAATGCATAAGCTCATGTATCTGAGATGCTCTAAACAAAGAGATGGTCTTCATGTCACCTGGCAAGTGAAAAAGCTTCAGTGTTGGAATAAATTGTTCTGAAGCCATCCAACCTTTGCCATCAGCCTAGTGATGCAGTTTACAGGAGTACATGTACTCGTACATGTACATCATCAGACAGGTGAAAAAGTGTATTGAACAGCTATAACTCCTCTGTGTGTGTCTGTGACAAATCAGCACCCCACCTCTGCATCTACAGACAATAAAATAACCTTTTTCCATTTTGTTATCCAAATGCTGCTGGCTTACATCACTTGCAAATACAAGTTAAAGAACATATGTTCTGTTTGCAGCAGAGAACGTGGCCTTGAATTCACCTGGATAGTAAATGTACATTCTGCTTACATCCCAGAAAATCCCCTTGAATGCATCTGGATAGTGCTATGACTCCCTGGAAGGTTAAAATGCCTAAAGCCTGGAGGAAGAAGGATCTCATTCCTTTCCAAAAGGTGCTCATTTTCACAGGAAAAACTTATTCAGTTATGTTTTATTTAATAATTCACTTTAAAATCAAGAAAACAATGTCTTTATAAAGTGTACAATATCTCTCAAGATTTCAGTACAAACGTTCCTTAAAAGTGGGAAATGTTTCATAAAGCTGCAAATTAAATTAACATAGCTGAACTCTATAGATATTACGCTAGACACGGTCTTTCACTTGTTCTGACTTCCACAACAAGCATCAAGATAAAACTTACCTTTGGCAGAGGAAAAGATCAACTAGATCCCAAAATCTGGGAGGAAAACCAGTTTTGCCAGGTTAGTCCCTCTCACACATGAAGAAACAACACCCATCAGCTTAGCTATTTCTATCAGGAGTTCAGCATTTTTTGAAAGAGAAAGAAATTTAGAAAGAGGAGATTCTTTCAGGCAGGCAGACCCTTTCTGGGAAAATGCCACATGCACCATCCTGGATATTGGGGAAGAACTAATGTAGACTGGAGGCACAGGGCACTTCTGACCCCTCCTTGTCTGATATTCCTGTAGGATTTCAGAGGAACTACCTAAAGTACCTGAGTGAGATGGCTGGACTTGTCACTGTCTGCTCAGTGTGCAAAAAATTCCTGGCCTTGAAGAACCTGCAGCCAAAATATGTGACCAAAGAAGAAAGGCAAGAGAAGGCACACCCTGCAGGTCGGATCACAGCACAGGTCAGTGGAAGAGTGGTGACTGAAGAACTCTGTCCTTTGAGAGGCAGCACCAGTGCTAAAGGTAACAAGTGGCTACTTAGCAGTCCAGGGTGCCCAGGCAGGAGAGAAGGAATTGATTTTATGTGGCTGTGGTATTGCTGACAGCAGTATGTGACATTTAGCAAAGAACAGTGAAGATGAATAGTAACCACAACAACCCAGGGCCGCCTGAGTTCGAGATGACTGCAAGAAAGAGCTGGCTGCATTAGCTGTCACAAGATTGCTGTGAGCCCTTAGAACCATTTTAAACTAAGTGGGACTAAGTTTCACTGCTGCAGTAACATGTATTGCTATTGTGGTTTAGGAATGGTATTCCTCAGTTCGGTCCCCCCACCAAGACTCTCCACAACCACATGCCACCCTCTCTTGCTTCCCCAATTTCCCCTCACCCTTCCCCTTGCAGCAGGATGGAGTTGAGAATTGGGGGCACAAATACGCAAAGATCGCAGGTTGAGGTAAGAACAATTTACTGGAAACAGCAGTGAGATAAGGAAATGAACAGTAATAGCAACAATACTAACAGAAGGTAGAAGAAAAGAAACATTTCACACGAAAATACCCCAATAATAGACCAGACAGGCTCCCTCCACCACGTTTTGTTGACTGGAAGGAACCCCTTCTTCCCAGAAAAGAGTCCTTTTTCCCCACTCCCAACAATGGTGTGAGGTGGTATCAAATAACAAATATGTTTTCTCTAAGATATAAGAGCAGGTCTGGAGTTCATGAACTTCCAGTTCCTGAGGAGCTGACCACTCAATAGCCTCACATGTGCTGGAACAGCACACTGCCTCTTGTTGGTGACAAACATTTCCATTCACAAATCTGATACTAAAGAAATAAACCACACAACATCTTGAAGGCTTCATATGCAGTTGCTGCGAATTCTCCCTTTATGAGCTATTCCCTTGCTGCAGCACTTCTGCTTCTGGAGAACTGGGAGAGGGAACACTGGAATGGCTTGGTCTGGAGTAAGTGGCTTTACTGATCCTCTCAAAATCTCATTCTGTTCCCAGAGCATACCTGTCTCCATAGAACCCAATAACTGTGATGACTGGCTGCTTGTGAAAGGCCCGTTTGTGCTGGCAGACCAGGAACTGGAGGCGCTCACACCCTTCCACAGATGGTGCAGCTGTTCCCCTAGTTTGGACCGTCACTGAAGCTGCCGCCTTTCCCAGAGCACGAGTCCCCGGCTCTGGTGTGAGTACCTCGGGGAAGCGGCTCACGCCCGCTGGAGCGCCCGAACCGGGCGGGCGCGGTTCAGCACCACGGCCCCGGGGACCGGGGC
>VZTI01004616.1:180358-339915 GCA_013397865.1 Struthidea cinerea | reverse complement strand
GGGGCGGACCCGCCTCCGGCAGCGCTCCCCCGCGCCTTGAGCCGGGGCGGAGAGGGGCGGGTGGTCCCGGCCGGATCAGGGCAGGCTGCCCCGGAGCCGGGCATGGAGCCACGGTGATGCTCCCCCGGGGAAAGCCGTGTCACTCCGGCGGGCGGTACGAACCCCGGCCCCGGCCCGAGACCGGCCGCTGGTGGAGGGGTACCCCGTGCCACAGCCGCGGGCTCTGCCTCCGGAGACACCCGCTGTCCCCCGGGGCAGCGCTGCGGTGAGTTTCCATCACCGGGAAACAGCATTTGCACCGAATGTTTTCCAGGCTTCGCCTTGCAGGACCATCCCTGAACAAACTTTTTCCAAGCTGCTAAGGAAAGTACTTGGGTATAAGGAAAAATCTTCTTTACCCTGTGCCAGGTTGTTGTCATCTACTGCTGATTTCTTCAGACTTCTGAAAGTACAGATGATCCTCCAAAGTACGTTTAAGTCACCTTGTAGAGAGGAGCAGTGCAAAGTAACAGGTACCAAAAGATGGCAAATTTAGCCCCAGGATTCAAATGACATTTAATTAAAATTCAATCTATTTAAAAGAAACAAACTTGTGGAAATTTGTACTAATTATGTGTTGCACAGGATGGTAAAGACTTTTTTTTTTCTGGATGCTGGACACAAAAGCCATTGTTGGTTTGCAGCTGTGCTGCTGTCTTTCTGAAATGCAGCAGTACCTTGAGACTCTCCAACTCCCTTCATTAGACTTGTCTTCCTGTAGGGGAGGAGTAGGCTTTTGATTTTAGTTAAATCAGCATCATGTAGAAAGCATTCTAATTACTTAAAACTCTATCCAAAGACTCACATTTTTATTATGCACATTTATTCCAACAAACAGATGTGAATGTTTCATTTGATGCTGAGCTTGCCAGTAAAATATTGATCAGTGTTCAAGACAAGTTTTTTTGGTCAGAAGACAAATAATTTCTGAATTGTGATGCATGTAGTCTGTGAAAGCTATAATTATTCCCTCAAAATCTTTATTTTTTACAGAGTGACTTGTGGATAGGTCTGTCAGCCCTGGTGGTCCCTAAGTAGTATTTCACATTTCCTGCTGGAATGGAACTGGCCCTGGGTCTCCCCCATTCCCTGTGATTTATTCGGGAAATGTTTACTGAGGTTGTAGTCATGGCTGTCTCCCAAGTGAAAGCTAATGGGCAGTTTCTGGACTATTCTCCCAATCTTCCTCTGAGCTCTCACAGGAGCTCTTTCATACCAAGGTGATATAAGAGTGGCCTGTGGCTTCTAGGGTCATATATAACATGTCTTACAGGAATGTCCCTCAGCTTTTAGGAAAATCTTTCTGTACTTCATACAATCCTTATCCCAAAGCACACTTCATGGCTGCTGTTTTTCATATATTTTCTTAATATCTAGAATGCAAAACGGGAAATTATTGGGATGACAATTATTAATCCTACTGCTAGACTGAACACAGTTCTTGTTATTGTTTCATGAAATGCTGCCCCTAGTTTTGGGTCTTAGCTATGTTTTGTATTCCAGTTTGTCATCTCTGGACCAAAGTGAGGCCCCATGATAAGACCGCTTTGCCCACTGAAGACGCCGTTTCCCATTTGGGGTGAATGGACATAACAGCTCAGAACTGGTGTGTGGGGGGAGTCCTGCTCATCCCCCCTCATTTCCTCCTTTGTCTGACATGCTGGGTTGTATCAACAAGAGCATCACCAGCAAGCAAAGATGAAGAAGTAATTGTCCCTCTCTATTTAGCACTTGTCAGGCCATACCTGGAATACTGTGTTCAGTTTTGGTCCCTGCTATACAGAAAAGACATGGACAGGCTGAAGAGGGTCCAGAGAAGGGCCGCAGAGATGGTCATAGGAATGGGAAGCTGCCATGTGAGGAAAGGCTGAGAGAACTGGGTTTGCTCAGTCTTGAGAAAAGAAGGGCCTGGGGGAGACCTTAAAATGATGTTTCAGTACTTAAGGACTGGCTACAAGGATGATGCAAGCTTCCTTTTTACAAGCAGTCACATGGAAACGATGAGCGGTAATGGATACAAGTCACTCCCATTGAACACAAGAGGAAAATTTTCCACAATGAGAATAGTCAGTGATTGGAATAATTTCCCCACAGAAGCAGTGGATTCCCCAGTGTTGGACACTTTCAAGATTTGGCTGGACAGAATGCTGGGCCATCTTGTCTTGACTGTGCTTTTGCCAAGAAAGGTTGGACCAAATATTTCTTGAGGTCCTTTCCAACCTGTTATTCTGTGATATGTACAGGACGCTGCCTGTAAAATTGCCTGGTCAATAACAACATAATGGAAAGACTTACCTTCATTTGGTTTGCAGTTCATAAAGATTGCAATTATTTACAGTAAAAATGTTAAGCTAAATGATAGATATTTTGCCTTTAGGATGAAAAAGTTGTCTTAAAGCAACTTTAGTATACAGATAGGCCATTTTATCTTTACCAGAAATAGTCTTAAAGTAATACTGGCACAAATTTCAGAATCAGCTGTCCTTTAGGTAATCACACAGTTGCTACAAGTATGGTTAAGTAGGTTTCAGCCACAATGTATAGATCAGATTAACTAAAACACAGTCACAGTTCTTTTATACCTCATCATCATTGGCTATCATCATCATTATCAGTGGCAACTGCTGCTAAACTGGGACTGAGCTGGTATAGAGAGAGCATTGTCAGAATCTCTACAAAAGATACCTCTTGGATTCAAGAACCTAAGACTCCCTAGGGTCCATATTTCAACCACACTTTTTGAAAGCAGCAATTACATGATTTGTAAAGGCACAAGTGAAACACACGTGCTTACCTTTAATTAAATGCTAATGTTAGTAAAAGTTAAAAGTTAAAGTTAGTATCTGTTTCCTGTTTGTAGTTGGAACTCAATTGCTTTGGCAGAGGTTTGCAAAAGCTCTGACTGACCTCTTTTGCCAGAAACTGGTCAGGTTCCTAGTGGACAAAGAACCAATTTTTTTGAAGATGTTGCCATTTTGGTTTCACACTGCGTGTGTTTCATGGCTCCAGACAAACGGTAGTTCGGTAGCAAACAGAAAGAAAACACAAAAAAGGAAAACAAAATGAAACTGAAGTTAATAATTTTTTAAAAGTGAAATTATTTTGGGAGCTTTTTATGGCTGTCAATATTCCTGCTGGTTTTTTCACCATGTTTTAAAAACCAGCTACGCTACAATGTAGCTATGGTAATTATGAAAAGGCGTGTGTCTCTCATGTAACTGCTTCATTCTATGTAATCTCTGACTCCACATTCTGGGTAGAAAAGTTATTTCTTCGGCTCGATACAGCCAGGCAGTAAGTCTCTTCATGCACTTCAGTCTCTTCATGGCACATTTTGCAAAGTGCTGGGAAATCCACCAGATTTGTATATGCTTAGGTTTTTTCTACTTGTCCCACTTGCTACTTTCTCTCTGAAAGTTACTGTGGAACAGCTCTGTAGGCTCATGGACCCTGGAGCTTCCATGCAGAGGAGGAGACTCGATCTCCCGAGCACACTGAAAGTACACGAAGTAGAGGCATGACACAACTCTGGCTGTACCATGATTTAATATGCTTTTTTCCTCTGAGGCAGTAGCTCTAATAAAAGGATGGAAGGGTGGGATGGAAGACGGTTTACGAGGCTATGGAAGAGCAGAACTAGATTTGCCCCTTTCTTTTCTACACTTTGAGTGTCCCTTCCCATGGAAAGGAAGGGGTTACATTTTCAAATTAAGCCTTGAACTCTGAAAAGTTCTGCAAGTCCCATGTGAAGAACCAAACACCAACTACCTAATACATAATGCCCCCCGTATGAGCCCTTGTTTCCCATCTGGCCTATCTTAATTGATCCCTACACAATCCATGTGTGCATCAGGGATTGCCATTTCCAGCAGCTTTATGAATGAATGTAACTGGAGATCACTGTGTGGTTTTCAGGGAGGAATTTTATAAGTATAGCTTCCTGGCTTTTGATGTGATTTTCTTTAGTTTCAGGTCTCCTGCCAAAAAGATTTAGACATTTTTTTCCCTCATATTATTTCTCTACATGTTAACACACAAATCTTTAATTGCTTGACTACGTTAACCTATAACAAGAATAATTCAGTCACTGGTGATCCTCTTATATATAACACTTTCCATATGGTAGCCCAATAACATGGTGCCTCTTAGTAGTTTTTGGGGTTTTCTTCTGACAGAAAAAAACACAGTGATTTTATAGATTGTTCAGTCATACTATGTTTAAAAAATGTGAAGTTCATGTAATCTATACCTTTATTTTGTCATATTAATAAATGTTAAATATTAATTGACTGTCCTGTAATTCAGTGCTTTGCAGCTTTAAGGTTTGACAGTTTGTCCTTTTTATTTGAATTATCAAAATGTGACAGTTTACCAGGTGGCAAAAGAATGAAAAAAAGTAGGGATTAAACCAGGTGGGGTCTGGACCTATCTTGCAGTTATCATGGGTCCACAGTCGCTAATTTTCAACTTTTGCTAATTTGCTGCTGCCTTTAGAGATTACTGTAGGGAGAATGGCAGTAGATTTCTGTTTTACTTGGATCCCAGGTTCTATCCTCATTTGTTCCCCTCAAGCATCTCAGTGCTGGCATGCTCAGTAATAAAGCAGAAACCTTAGCCTAGTGGGGAAGCACAGACTGGGTGTGACTTTATGGAACCAATAGGAGGATCTTCGTGGTTTCACATCACAAAGGTATTTTGTCCTGAATTCTAAGATTGCACTTCTGTTATCATGAGTTCAGGTTCTCTCTGTGTCTTAATATTTGGAGTTGGTGTAAGATTCTGACTTTTCTTATGCTGTTAATATAAATTATTCAATCTCTAATTAGGAATCACAAAGAATTGATGAAGTTGAAATATAAATACTTCAGCTAAAACATTTACATTAAACATAGATAGAGTGAAAAATAACTCAGAGCATTAGGAACTGAAATATTGCTATAATAGCAATCCTGGCTATGTCCCCTTTTTTTTAGTTAACTGAAGTTCCATTTATATTGCCAAGTAGTTTCAGATCAAGTTATTTTATAGGTTTCTCATGGAGTAGAATCAACAGAGAAATAAAAGCAAACCATTCATTTTTTTTTCTCATGAATCATTTTATCAGCTTTAATGACTATTTTGAAACACTAAAAAGCCATGAATGGGATTTCTGAATTGGAATTCCCGAATAGAATCATGATTAAAAAATCAGTTGAGTTTATTTTTTGGTTTGGTTTGCTATTGCTTCAGGATACCTTGAGAAACAAAATTAGGTTTGAAGTTGAAATTCTTGCAGTTATTTTACTATGATCTGAGGCTTTAGGAAAACTATCAAATATCCAGAGATTTATGAGACCTAGTAATATTGCTTCACTGAGACTATACATGTGAAGGAAAGCTGGCAGACTAGATCGCTAAAGGCAGAGCACCAGGATTAACAAACCTTTGCTACCAGGAAAATTTAGTTTTAACCTCAACCTGTTTTCTAGCTGACATTACAAAATACTCTCAAAAGTGGTCTGTTTATATTCCTTTGATATTTGATGACATTTTTCAGGTTGCTACCATGGTTAAACTCAACCCTGTGGTCCATGGGGCAATGCTTGCTGTCCTTTGTGTAGCAGAGAGTAGGAATCCATTGGCAGCATCACCACAGATTCCAGATATCCCTAAGAAGGGTTCAGTGTATATCTAACCAAATTATGGTTTCTGTGAGGGAATCCTTATTTCTGGCCAAAAGTAATTGCAAGCATAAAAGCTCAGTGTTTAGGAAATGCTTTATATTGTATTATGTTTAAATAATTAAAAATCACGCACTCAAGATAGTGGGTGGCCTAACACAACATGAACAAGAGCCTGTCAAAATTATACCATTGGGCTGGAGATCACTTTTCTAAACATGTAAGTAAGAGGTTTCACATGTTTGGTTTATATTCCACAGCCTGGAGTTCCAAGCGAGGTTATAAATTTATTTGGCAGAAGCAACTGAGCTGAAGGATATATGTGCCTGTTTGATGACTGGTTCAGGAGAACATGAAGAAGGCAGCAAAAGCTGAAGAAGTTTATTTTGGCAGCTAAGACAAAGGTTATTAAATGAAAGGAAGACAACATGGAACTAATGAAAAATCCAAGGGCATCACAGATGAAAATATGCATGGAAATGTCTAGTCAAGGTTTTCTTTGCTGTCATTTGCTTCTCTGGCATGGATATTCATTACTGGTTCAGTTCTGTCAGGTCTGCTTTTAAAGTGTGTCTTAAGGTTTCAGCTAAAATCCACTAAGTCCATTTCACATGGTGTGCAGGAACCTAAGCACGTTGAACAGTCAGTCACAAGATTTACTTTCAAAGTGCAATTCTAATTTGAACTAGAATGCAGGTGTAGAAACACCATCCGTGTCTGCATTACGGACACTACTGGTATTATAATAAATAAATACTGGCTTTTTGGAGAAAAATCTTTCCAAAGGGACTCCTTCAAAACCTCAAGTTTTTTTATCTGACTGTCTATAGATCTGACTGATCTATCTGTCACTTATTTTTAGTTGACCTTTTTCATAAGCTCTTTTCTCTTCCCTACACCTTAATCTTCAATGCTTAAAAATGGGGGTATATGACTTTTCTGAAAATACTCCCCTCCTGATCTCTACTCCTAAAAGAGCCACCTTGCCTCATACATGTGTAGAAAGTGTTTTTCACATCTAGATATCTTCTTAGATGAACATTTTAGTCTGTTTTCTCTTTTTGTCACAAGACAGTGCCTTCTACTGAATGAGAAATGATTTCTTTCTTTGGTTGCTTCTCTTGTTGACCAGAATAATCTAGATATGGCTTTTTTTGTAGTGATCATCTGTTCCTAAGCAGAAACTGGCATCTCCAAAGGTGTATCCTACTTGGAATGAGATTGTGTATCTTCTGTGTTTCTGATAATTTTATATGTCTATAACCTCCTCCAGAACAGGATGTTTTATTCTTTCTGTGTCATTTTTTCTGTGATATCTAGATTCTAGCCCTTTGCTTTGAAGTCTCCCACTGACTCTCTGTTCTTCAAACCCACTAATACACCTCTAGACACCATGCTTGTGATATTCATTTTTCACTTCTGTGGTCAGATTCTTGTAATTTGTTCCTGGATCTTTGCTGATATTACTGGGGTCGTCCCAAACATTAGGCCAGAAGAGGTGTCTGTCTGGGGGTGGATTGTGATGCATTGCTCTGATGGGTGCTCAATTTTTTAATTCATAATTATTGTGGGCATAACAGAAACCATTGGTTAATATTTTGCATGTTTTCTCCTTCTGATTTGGCTCAGAAATATTGGGGAAAAAAAAGGTGTGGGGGCACAGCAAGGCAAAATAAATAATATCTCCTAAGTTTCCTAGGCTCCTAGGAACTCCTGCAAAAATGTCTCTCAGTACAACAAAAATGGCTTTCTAGTACAACATACTTCATAAATCTTCTTGTGGCATCTTCTGCTGCTTATAAAACTTATAAAAGTTATAAAATAACCAAACATTCGTGTGCCCTCTCTGAATTATAAAATAGAAAAAGACAAAAATAATCCAAACATTTTCTGATTAAAATCATACTTACAGAGGAAGAGCCTCACAGAGATTTTATCACTTTGATGCTCTCTCCACTACCCAGCAGCCATGCAGGTATCGAGGAGTCTAGAGTCCAGTCAAATATGGTACTGAAATGGCAGAAGAAAGTTTTGGAGGATATATTCTTACTCTTCAGATGAACAGTCCGAATTCCACCAACTGCCCTGAACTCATTTGGTCAGTGTCCTTTGCCTCTTTTTCTCATAGAAGTTATGAATACTCTTGCCCTCATACAAATTTTAAGAAAATCCAGAGAAGATCCGACAAAAAACAGAAGTAATGCAGAATTAAGTCAAATGAAAAAATTACTAAATATGCAATATTTTATGAAACTTAGTTTATTTTTCAGTAATGACAGTCCACATAAACATTTGGTGGATACAGTTTCATATTTGCAAGTGCACACATTTCATTCTTTTTTGCGTTGGTGCTTTACAACTGTTATCATTGGTTTTGGTCCTAGCCTGAGATCCAGGTAGATTTTTGAGCTGTGTTTCTTTCATAAGCAAAACTGTCCTCTTGAAGTTGATCTGCTATCTTGCTCCATGGGCTAGAAATCTTTGCAGGCTTTTGGAGTTGAACACTGTTATTTTCCCTGGATAATGCGGACATCTTTCACCACTCAGCACTTTTGTTCCATGTCACTCTGTCTTCCAGGTGGCACTTAATCTCACTTCTGCATTTGAGAGGAGGCTCCCAAGGAACCTCATTGGGGCTTTCCAATACTCAAAGAGGGATCATAAAAAAAGAGGGAGAGCAATGTTCTTTGTGGACAGATAGTGAAAGGACCAGGGGGAACAGATTAAAACTAAGAGAGTTGTGATTTAACTTGGATATTAGGAGGAAGTTCTTTGCTGTGAGGGTGGTGAGACACTGGAAAAGGTTGCCCAGAGGAGTTATGGATGTCCCATTCCTGGAATTGTTCAAGGCCAGGTTGGATGGAGCTGTGAGCTACCTGGCGTAGTGGGAAGTATCCCTGCCTATGGCAGGAGGGTATGAACTAGAGGATCTTTAAGATCCCTTCCAACCCAAACCGTTCTATGATTCAGTGATTTGCCTTTCTGAGTAGACATCTGTCTCCTTGGTTTTAACCACTCTGTCTTGGAACCTTTTCCTCCAATGTGTATTCCTCTCCTTTAAATTTTGCATGTGACCACATATTTCCTAAGCTTATTTGGGGAGACGTATTGTTATGGATATTTTTACAAATAAACATCTGTTTAACATCTATATGTTGCTAATATGCAGTGTAAAGTTAACTGTATGCCTTAAGTCCCTCCTGGAAAATAATTTTGCTGCTTTTTTTGCCCCTTCCCAACTGTGTACGTATTGTAAATAAATTTGTACCCTGAAGCCATAGTGTTTATGTCCAAATGCCTTTCTCCCTCATCCATCCCTCTTCTCCTTTCCTTTCCTTAAAGATGGCTATGCAGAAACATCTGCTTTCTGTTACACTCTGTGTCAAACAGAAAACAATAACAGTGCTCATTAGGAAGTTTCCATGTTTAACTTTTGCACGGCATCTTTCAGAGAAAGAGGACCTCCCAGTTTTTTTCTTGAAGGCCTTTGTTATTTTCTCACCATAAACTCTCCAGAAGGGTTTTGGCAGCTCTGTCATGATGCTCAGTTTCTTGCCTATGGAAGCCTGACCTCCTGAAATATTCCATTCTTGCACTCTTCAGTCTTCAATAACATGGGGTGGTGTGCTTACCACAGTAACTGGAAAATGACTGCTGTTAAAATAATAGCTGTTGTTTCAAAACTTATAAAATACTTCAGAACCTCCTTGTTGACACCACTTACAAACTGTTTGTTGCCATGAATGCACAGTACGTAAACTAGTCCAGACAGATAACAAAAGCTCAAAAGCAATCATTGTTACAGCCTGCTTGGTAAGTGTTCTTTAATTTCATTTACAGTTACCTGTGGTCTGAGTTCAGGAAGATGAAAGCTCTGCTCTTTCCCGTTGCCCAAGAACTGTTGAGGAAAATGTGTTATAAGACAAAAATCCTGAATAGGAAAAGAAGTTAATAACATTATAATGATGAATATTAATTTCTAGATTACTTTACTATCTGGTTAAAAATATTTTGAACTCTTTTAAAACCTCATAAGACAGGTCACCCTTATGGATGTGGTTGTATGGTGTTAGTATAGATGTTATACAGAGAAATTTGTTGGTGAGTGATATAGCAAAACAGATCAGGTCTAAAAGGAAGGGAAAGCTGAAAGTTGCTTGCAGAAGCTCTGATTAAGTTGATTTTACTCATACTCATTCCCATTTACCAAAGGCACCAAGTGTGCCTGAGTGGTCTGGCACTGTGTGGGACACAGAGGACCAGGGAAACTAGGTACTGAGTCCTTGTCACAGCTCTGGGGTTCTACATGATTAGCAATGATTAATTACTTTTAAAAGAAATATTTCATGTCCATTGAGGAATAGTGTTTGTTCTCCTGCTGTGATAAGAGGAGGGAATGGTGTGTATGATGTTCTGCAGCCTCGTTGCCATCCATTCTTCTGTTCTCAGAATGTCTTACATTAATGAGTAATTTCTGCTGTGGTCTTATCACAACGTGCGTTGTCTGGGTTTGACACATTCCTCAGTGTGATTGACTGGGAACTGCCTTGTGCATTACATTTTTTTTTTTAACCCTTGGTATGCTTTCTTCTGGTGCTCTGTCATTTTCTCACATATGTTTCCATGCATAACTAATTCTTAGCAACCTCAGTACCTTGGTTACAAGTCTTTCCATCCTGGTTACCGTGCTAGGAAAACCTTGGAATTACAGCTGTGTGGGACTTAGGCAGTGTGAATAACCGGTGCTTTCCCTGTACCAGGAAAAGACAAGAGTTGTGTGTGGTTCATTATAAGAACATAATATGGCAAACAACACAACCCAGGAAGATGCATAACTCTAAAGCTTATAGGAAAGCAGAGTATAACAAACCCCACACCTTCTCCTACGTATAGCTGCATAGTATTTGTCAAGGAGAGGCCATCTCTCTGTCCCATTCAAATACTGCCAAGTTGTGTGTCATAATGCCAAGACTAGGAAAGCTTTTAACCTTCGGCTTGAGGATTATCTTTCTTTTGAGGAGAAAGAGAATGCAATAATTATCCCTTGAGTATAATGATTTTTTTTAACATATTTATCATGGGCTCATGTCAGAATTCTTATTCTTGAAAAAGAAATTTATTTTTTCAACTGAGTAGGTGTTTCCTCTGTATCTTCTTCTATATCCCATCAATAAAGTCTGAGATCTTGATGCTACTGTGTTTGAGGAAGCAAGGACCCCATAACATAGGTTTGAAGAAAATAAATATTGTAGGCTAACACTGCAAGACAATACTGACTCATGGTAGGATTGAGTAGACAGCTGTATACCTGCTGGTTTTGTTTTGAAATGTCATACCCTGCTGTGCTTAAACATGTAAGAGTGTTCATTCAAGCTGAAACTTTTTCAGTTTCAGCTGTGGACTGAATTCCCTGCTTCTCTAAATGGGATTGTTTCCATTTTGAAATCTAAAGTACTTCTCTATTGTACAGCATTAATATTAACTTTCTGTATTCAGTGCAGATGGATTTACATGCTGCCTGGCTTTTTTTTTTCCATTACTGGTTTGGCTAAGCAGACGGGTGGAGGTGGTTAAGTGTATGTGCAGGTTGAATGGATGCCAGGTACAGAAACCATCTGTGTGATGTAATCTGCAGAGCTCCACAGTACTAGTAACAAAACCAGACTCATATCAGAAGTTGCAACCATTGCCTTGGTGTGATTTTACTGAGCACCATGTGTTTCGGGTATCATCATTCTTGACCATGTGTAGTAATTTTAGATGGTTTATAAGAATGAGTTCTAGCTAATCCTGCCTTGCTAAACAGAAGTCCAATTTAGGCTGAGTGGAATTACAGACTCTTTGTCACCACTCTGTCCTTGTGTCTGTGCTGTGTAATCACAGTTCCTGTGTAAAGGGCCACCATGAGAGATTGGACACTGGGATATTCCTTAGCAAACAGATGCCTACAAACATTTTAGATCCATATGGGCATGTGTAGTGTAGGATCAGTCTCACTGTAACAAATGTTTTCTAAATGCCGCCTCCTGCAGGCCGATAGTGCGAAGTTATGGCATAGGAAGTGCACAGATTTCAGAAGCTGGCAAGATGAAACTGAGGACTGGAAATGTTTACTGTCTTCAGCTTTCACTGTACTTCTTTTAGCATCAATTCTGCTTTCCCACTATGGGTCTGTGAGTACACGAAGGGCAAATCTGAAGTATCTTTATGCAACATTTCAAAGTAATTCTGTCCTGTGTGACTGTGGTTCCCAACGTTTCTGCACCTTAACCCTACCTGGGTTATATAATCAATATTTTCTGGAAAAAAAATCCCCAAAATAGGAGTTCTTTGTCCATCAATCATATCTTGACAGAAGTATTCCGATAGGAGATGAAACAGGTGAACTGCTCCTTTTCAGAAAGTTGAATCAATCACCTACCTTGCTCAATAATTTGGATTTTAATTTCTTTATCCTTAATTTCAATCAGCATAATGAAGAAATCTAGTATCTTCTTGCTAGAAATAGCAGAAATTGATACACCACGGTTTGAAATTGCACTAGTAGCTAATGAATCCTGCTGGGTCTGTATGATACTGAGTCTGTCAGAAAGCTGTCTTCCATTTCCAATACCTTTATCAATAAAATAGACGTGTTTATTACGCTTAGACACAAATAATGTAATATGCAGTTTGTTAAAAAGCAGAATCTGGCCTTTGGGGGGCATCCAGTGCATGAGTGGAGAAAAGCTGAGCTCTGGTGACAGTGGAAGCTGTGTAGACCCTGTGGGCTATGCAAGCAGCAGAACGCAATGAGAAGGAGGATTGAAAGTAAAAAGATGAGTTATGACCCAGAACTTCTAACTGCCCAGTGCATCTTGCTGAGAAAAAGGAAGGAACCAGTAAGCTTTAGAGTGTTAAAACATTTTGTTTCAGTGTTTAAAGAGGGCTGTCTTTCTCATTGACCTTTCTGTAGGATATGGACTTTCCTGTTCTTGAAATCAATGCTGTTTAGGGTGTAAGTCTGAGCAGTTAATAATGTACAGAGAGGCAACTTTTGTTTGCGTCTCTTGGAACTGGAAACCAATGGACAGTGCCCTGTCTCTCCACAGCAATCTTTTTAAGAGAGCAGAGTTACATCTCCTGCCTAGAACAATAGTGCTCTCTGAAGAAAATAGCTTCTTTAGAAACAATTGCATGGCTTTGTGCCACAGAGTGTTTACTGCTTTCTGAAGGCAGATTATAATACTGAATAAATGCCAGTATCTTTCTGTGTTTTTAATGTGCATAATTGTGCTGGTTCTCTCTATTTAATTGAACTTTTATTTCACACATGTGCTGCTAATTGATAAAACAGCCCCATGTGAGGAAAAATAGCAGGAAATACAAAGTGGAGAAATCCCAGCCATCTCACAGCAAAATCTGTGCCCTTTTGTGCTGCACACAATGTGTTACATTCTTTTTTCTATTTCATAACTCCATGTGTTTTATTTGCCTAGAATGGAGCTCTTGATTTAGAAGTGAGTAGGTCAGTTCCTGTGTGTTGGGGCTTTCCTCAGAAACTTCAGCCTTTAAGCCCTGGTCTGTGACAGGAACTAAGTGGCTGAGCATGGATGTCATGACTCAGGTCCATATAGGAATGTTATGCTAGATTTCTTGAACAACTAATTTACTGAAGAAGTGTCTCATTGGAAAAATTATTTTTTATCTTTTATCACATATTTTTCTTTTTGTTATTTTCTCCTTAAGGATTAAATTGACCTGTACTTCTGGCTGAGAAGGATTTCTGCAGGGATTGAAAATATGAAGTCCTCCTTGTCTCTTCTAACAAGCCTCATGTTTAACAAAACACAAAATTAAATTGCTGATGACCTTCTGTAGTACACGCTCAGCTTGGAAGTTTGATATTTAGGGAGTGTGTACTGCCAATCATCAACTGTTCTGGCTATAAAAATGATGTGGGCAACCAAGGTGGGAACAATCTGTTAGACAGGTATGAAGATATACGGAAGTTACCATTTACTGTAGCAATTAAAGCATCCGAAGGTTTTTTCAGACAGGCCAGCAGCAGAAATCCCATCATGACCATTCCTCACCCGTAACAGTTTGCTGCTTGTGGTAGCCTGGAATTTGACATATGAAAATGTGGCCAAGATGAGTCAATTGATACCAAAAAAATAAACATCCACAAGCTGGGAATGATGGCACATAGTTTATGCATAGGCTGGATTCTTCCCTTGGGGTGGTACTGCCTGATAATGGTGTGTAGATACTCAGGGTTGGGTGGCAGCATAAACCAGCAGATACAGTCTGTACTACCTTCTGATTTGTTTCTGAAACAGGTATTGATTTTGGCTTACAGGTTATGGTCACAGACATATCAAAGATAAACAAGAAGGGGTCCATTTCCTTCAGTAGGCAGCTTAACCCAACATTTATGGTCATGATGACACCAAACAGTGTCTCTGCATCACACTGTTAAATGACATTCCTTGCTGAAAGATGAAGAACTTGCTTTGCATGGCAGGTCTTAATGCTACTGTTCCTTTTCTCTACCTTCTCTGATTTAACATAACCTAACTTGGTGATTTTTTGGTATGATTCTGAAAAACTTGCATTCTTTTCCTGCTGGGACAGTGGCTTTGTTATTAGTGACTTGAGAAGAAGTGGAAATAACTTGGTAACTTGAGAAAATTCTCCTGTGGACATCAAAACATTTGTTTATGTTTTTGAATTTATTTCTCTCAAAAGATAGCACAGCACATAGAACAGCGAGTGAGTAAATGCCTTAAACAAAACTGATATAAATCCCAATGCATATAAATAACTCATAATAAAGAAATTGCATTATAATATGTCTGACACTCCACAGCTCACTTCCTCTACTACGTGTTTCCAAATCCCAAAATAGGTCACCCTGAAGATTATCTCCTTCTCCATTGCAATGAAAACTCTGGGTTATTATTTCTCTTGTCTCATTCTTTCATAATAAACACAGCAATAAAACTCACTAATCTGTCCTCCCACAACACCCTGCTAAGCTGTGTAATTCATAAATGATTCCTTTCAATGACACTAAATTTGTTTCAGGGAAAGAAGGAAAAAACAAATCAAAATGGGAACCTAGGGAACAACTGAATATAGCTTTTGCATATCTTCAGAGGAAATTTTTATTACTAGTACTAATAATAACCCCCAAATTGTATTCTGGAAGAAACCTTCCTCTTCTCACACTATCCATTCTCAGACCTTGGGTATAGGTTGTGTGTTTGTATTAATAGTTGGGTAGATAGATAGATAGGTAGATTAATAGATAGATAGATAGATAGATAGATAGATAGATAGATGATAGATAGATAGATAGATAGATAGATAGATAGATAGATAGATAGATGGATTGACGGAGGGATGCTACTGGTTACTGCCTGCCAGTGGGACTGTGCACTACTCATCACAACTCCTTGAGACACCACTCTGTCCAATTTCCTACCTGCCTTTCTGGCCACTGGTTTGTTAATCAGGGCATTGTGGCAAAGGCTGTGCTTTGACCAGCCACCAAGGTAACTTGCCTTTTCACAGAAAACAATCAGGTTGCTTCAGTGTGATATCCCTCTGCTCTTTTGTAACCTGTCCCAAGACAAGCCTCCACGCACTCAAGCCACTCCTTTACATACATTTACATATACCTATGGATATAAAGAGATAAATCAATACACATAAACACAGATGAGCTTGCATTTAGGTGCCATGACACTTGTCTTTAGCAAAAGAGGGCACCTTGGCATGGTTCATTTCTAGACCATAAGAAATCTAAGGTGTTCAAACCTAGCAAAAAGTTTTGCTGTCCAAATTTTGTCAGTCAAATACTCTTCTTAAAGGATGCAGAAATCCAAAAGGTGGTGGGATTTTGGAATTGGGTTTTAGTTCAATACATCAGGTAAACACTGGAGGCAGGTCATATTCTCTTTTCAACCTGCTTGCATTCATGTTGTAGGACTTAAGAACACCCCAAATCCTGACCCCAGGATTTAGGCTTATAGGAAGTTTCTAACTTTTTGAGCACTTTTGGACAGTAATTTGATGTGCATTTTTCTGTCTGCAGTGTTGGATTGAACATTCCATCTGCTCATTTTTCACCTCAGAACCACTCCATTGTGTTGTTGTTTTACCAGAATCTGAATGCTTTTTTGCTATGAGGTATTGATATGGAGAGTCAGGTCTGAGAGACAGATTAATGAGTTTTCTGCTCAAACATATTTATATGCAAAGTTCTGTTTTGTCTATTTTGAATTGGGACTCTGCTCCATTACTAAATGACGCAAAGAAGACTGCCAGAAGCATAAGGAAAAGTACGCACTTTAACACTTTCATTGCTTCCATAGTACCAAAACGGGAGAAAAAAATCTCATGGCGTCGAAAAACAGAAAGCCTTAATTAGCTATGACTGCAGTTTTAAATGTATTTATCTATTTATTTATTTATCTAATTGATGCCTTTTCCTGGTGTTAAAATCAAGAGTCACAGTTAGAAGGGAAAAAGGGATTTTACCGTGGTATTTATTTTAAGGATCCTTAGGTGCACTACATCCAGGTCAAATGCCCCTCAATGAACACCACAATGCCCCCTCACAAAAGATCTGGTAAATCATTATAGGTCTTACTAATTAGCATATCTATCAAGGATTCCCCAGTGAGAGGCTCGAGTGAGCCCCGCTCCCCAAGGAACCTTCCCCTGGATGGTTCTATCTTAGTTTACAAAATGTGCTCTGGAGAGCACCTTGGGGTCTGGGGCACACTGATCCCTAACTACAAAACCTCTAAACTGCTGAGTCTCCTAGCTTGACAAACAAGTCCAAGGATGCAGGCAAAAAACACTAAGAATACAGAAGTTGTAAAAAGGTATAAAGGGGTTTAAAAGAAGAGGCAAAAAATCATCAGGGCATCATAATTTCTTTTCCTGTGGCCCACTTAGTGAGCAAAAAGGTGGATGTGTATGTATTTTTGTACATATACTAGCTTCACTTTGTGGCTTTAAAGACTTCAAATAGATGCAACTTTCTCATTAACTTCACTTTGGAGAGGCACTGGGGGTAGCTTAGGTGTAACAGAGACTGAGAAAAGGAGGAAAACCATTTTTCCTTTGTTGCTGAAGGGGCAATTATTATTACCTGACTTCTTCCACATCTCTCTCAAAAATACTTATTTAGGGTTTTCCTAAATGTGCCAGTTGTAACAAAATACTCTTGAAATTTGAGAGATACTAAGCTAAATATATTTTTTTCCTTTTTTAAAATCTTCTGTTCAAATTAACAGTAAAAGGAATAAACAGTGTTGTTTCTTCAGCTTTGAAAAATTACCATTAAATCTGTCAAGAGGAGTATTACAGCTACAAAGCTATTCCTTGCAAAATGAGTTTGTATAGTAAATGTCACCTTTGTAAAATTGGAGGCATTTTATAACATCAAAGTGATAACATTACAATTGTCAAATTGAGATAATCTTTGTATTAAATTTGGATTATACATGTTGAATATATGCTCCACATTTTGAAAGTGTGTTTGTAAACCTGCTCCTACACTATTGCTTATCTCTGTGTGGATTATTTCTAGAAAGACTTGAAGGGCTGGAAAAAGGAAACGAAGGGTGGAAACAGATTTTACAGCTCAGCAAGCTAGCTTCCACTTTTGTAGACAGATCTTAAAAATAACTTTTTCTTTGTATTAGAATTGCCTCCCACAGCAGAACTGAGCCTATGTTATCATGTTATGAACAGAAATCAAAATTTGAAATTATGACTAGGCAGCTTATGAAAATGGACATTGAATCTGGTCTGAATTCAGAGTGAAGGAATGTTCAGGCCTGTATCTGGTTTAGTAAAAGGAGGTAGACCATTTTGCTCAAGCTCTTGGACTGAAACTTTGAAATTTTATGGGTTTAGAACCTCACTGTAGCATTTGTTTCTTATATGATGGTGGGTAAACCACATGAGCAAATTACCCATGCTATGTGGTCACAAAAGTCTATACTTTGGTCCAAGAGTTGATAACGGCATGGTTGCCTAAATGCTGTTCCATTATGTCTAAATTCTGTACAGACTGATATTTACATCATTTTATTCCTCTCACAGTGCTAAAAACCAGTTATCTCTGTATTTTTAAAATTGAAACCAACTTGTCTTTTTTAGATTATAATTCTTAGCATCCAAATTATTTTATAGTAAGAAAATGCTATAGTTAGCAAATGGTGAATCATGCCAAAAATGTCAAAAACTGAGCTTATAACAGAGTTTTAGATTCCTTTTCCTTTCTGAACAGTGACAGCAGAGTAGACCTATTTTGCTTTTAAAGATGTGCCAATAAAATGATGTGTTTAAGTATGATTTTTCTAAAGCCTACAAGGTTGTTAGTCTTCTTGTTCCTCAGTAAAAGCAAGCACATACCCTTACTACCCTTCCTTCAGGATACACGGTGACAGTGTGTCCAGAGCACAGTGGGAATGTACTGCAGATGATGAGCTAAGCAAGGACCCAGTGTCCTGTGCTCTGCAAGGCTGAATGGTGGATATTTGGCCACAGTGCCTGTGTGTTATCAGCTTAGTGACACGTTTCAGGCTGAATCTGACCCAAGTCCCACTAGTTGTAGACAGAGTTGCTTTGCACACACTGAGCTGTCTGAGGAGACTGCTACTGTGAAACTGTGCGCAGGGACATACATAAAATTAGATATATGGCTGTGCTAATCCTTGCTCCCTGCTCTGCTGGGCCACACTAAGCCTGTCAGGGTCTGCCAGAGCTCTTAATGGGTCTCATGAATGCAGCCTCTGCAGAGGGGGACGCTGCTTCCCTCAGCTGCAGGATAACTGTGTTTCACGGTAATTCCGAGCACATGTTTAATATCACAAATGTCTCTGTTTCTGTGTCTCTGTAGTAAAATACAGGTCTCCAGGTACCATTTACCCTCTCTTAAGCACGAGAACAGGAAGGAGTGTGTTCATAGCATTACTGATTTGGGGATATAAAAATTAATGGAAAGCAGTTCAAATACATTCAAGTTTTTGTGCAATGTTCATTTCTTGAGATATTATGTTATGATGCTGGTTAAGGGTGTCTGTGTGTTTGTATTTTTTGTGCACTTGCTTCACCAAATTAGGAGTTAATTTGTATCAAACTTCTAAAGAGAAATGAAGCATTATCATTGAAATGTATTAATTCCACACAAGTTTGGCATGTAAGGAGGGAACTTTGGCAAGTAGTAAATGTTGTTCTGGTTCTAGTCCACCCATTAATAGCAACCAGGAAACCAGAGAACAGAAAAGGATCAGATCCTACTCTGGGATGCATTATGGCTTGTCTTCTCAATGGGAATTAAGTATGTGCATCTAAGGGAGGAACTTGGCCTTACAGCATGGTTTTTCAGACCTGGCTGTATGACCAACCTCCTGAGACAAATATATAAACTATACTGTGTCTGTTGTGAGACTACACTTCTTGGGAAAAAAAAAAAAAAAAAAACCAAAAATTGCTTCTTACCCCTTTTCTTGTTTGTGAAGTCATCTGTTCTCCAACTTAGTAAAAAGGGATTTGAGACACTTCTTTGTCTTTTCTGTTTCTATTGCTTTTATGTCTCCATCGTGGTTAGACTCTGCTGTATTATTCTGAAACATAAAACTCTATTTCTTTTAGCTCTCGAAGGTTCCTGAATATTTGCCTTCTGTATATTGCCAGAACTTGTTTTGGTAGCCCAGAAATGTTAGCGGGACTTGCAGACTCCAAAGGCTGTTAAAAGGAACCTAACAGACCATTCTTCCTTCCTTAAAAGTATTGGGTTAGATATATCATGCACACCAATTACCCTGACTGAAAGAACTTGTGGGCAGGGAGCTCATTACCATTGCAAAGCCATCATATGAGGAGACACCATTCTTTAATATTTAGGAGTTTTTCTGAAAAGAGGCAAGTGAAAGTTGCTACCTGATACCTGGTTTTAGCTGGTGGTGGCTCCACATGCTTTGGGATGTGAGTTTGACTCTGTTAGATTTGTGTTGACTAATGGCATTTTGCTGTGGCTAGAAAAGAAGCTGGAGTAAGTGAATCACAGTCAAGGTGATTGCTACAGGGTGCCTTATGCTAAAATCATAGCTCTAAATTCATCAAGCCTTTCCTTGAAAACAATTAGAAGTGAATATTTGCAGCACTGAAATACTTTCTTGATCTCAAATCCTGCAGCACTTTGTCAGAATATGTCTTGAACCTTAGTGCTTTGGACAAAGAGAAAAAGTAATTGGTTGTAAGTGTAATAGGCCTGTGAGGTACTATAAAAAAATCTAGTGCCAAAGAAAGAAAGCTGAAGCTTGTTACTCACCATGGGCAATGTAGGTCCTACCCTTGGTTTTGGGGACAAAAGCCTGTTGAACTTCTGTTGTTGAAAAGTTCCACTTATGTAAAACGCTGGAGCAGTACAGGAATTACTTTCTTCTGTTGGAATGTAAATTAAGGAACACACATTGAGCTTTTCAGTCATATCATTTTGGCTTTGAGGTTAGATTAAGCAAATTAGTTATGCAGAGTCAAGTACTTAGTCATACACTTAAAGACAAGATTATTAAGTCAGCAATGGGATAGCTGAAGAAAATCACTGCATAGATCCATAGTACAATAAAGGTTAAAAGCAGAGATGCACATTCTGAAGAACTTTGAATTTGCTTGTACTGCAACAAGAAGGAGCCTTCAGAAAGGGCCTCCTGAGGACCTGTTTCCCAAGTATTTAGAAGTTTCTGACTGAGGTAACAGCTGAGTGATCAGGTAATCACTCAGTTAATCATCTGGCATTCATTATTGAGTTCCCACACATGTTCTGTTAAATAACCCCATACTTCTGCATGATGGGTGGTGGTTTGATTTATAGGAAGTTATATGGAAACATAATTGCAGGAAAAAGTGCGATTCACCTTACCTAACTCCATCTGACCAATCTTAGGCTGGGATGTGGTTCTCTGAAGGTGACTGCGTCCCTGCTGGGAAGCAAACGAAGGATGATCTCCTTGTGCACAGGCTTTCAGACACCCCAGACTGGGCAGACAACTCTCAGCTGCTGCTCTCCTTCACTGTACTACAGAAAATGTTCAAATCACCTCCTTAGGCATACCAGTTACCTCTAACTTTCTGGTAGAATCAAATCATCATAATCGAGATCATTAGTAAATGAAATAGTCTCATCTGGCCCTTTGGGCAATGTCTGTCCAAAATCCACAGAAGAAAGCAGGCTTCTAACATATTCCAGATATACCTTCTCTGGTAAAATACAGCAAACTTATGCTGATGAAGAACTACTATCTCCTGCAGAACAGCAGTTTTCCAGGCACCAGACACTTGCACCTAATTTGTGATAGAGTTATTAATGATTTTCAGTAGCTGCTCAAAATGCAGCTTTTAACTTATCTGATCTTAAAACAAGTGGCAAATGAAGCGACTATACACAAAATAGTCCTTAAGGATGAAGTCAGAGTGGTATTATCTTATTTCTCTGAAAGAAATGTCTTCACTAGTGTCACTGTTTTCAGTCATGCATAAATGGCTGTAGGTGTGTTTTGATTTGATTATAATAAAATATATATAAAATACTCAAAAATTCTATACTTTTCATGTACCTTATATTTCATTTAGTTTTCACAGTTTTTCCACTGGACTGGACCTAAAGGAGACACCTTAGGATAAGGGGACACACGTGAGATAAATTTGCTTTAACATTGATTAGGGAAACACTAAATAGCTGCAGCAGCCTTTGCAGTGAAAGGGGATGGTGATGGAAAACTGAGAGAGGATTGCGGGATTTGAGCTGGGCTGTGGAAGTGTAAAACCAGTTATTTGAACTGGTAGCATAACTAAAGAAATTAAAGTCTTGTCAGTGCAGTGCTCTTTGGTGGCTGCAAGAAGAAGTGTTGGTTTTAACATTTCCTTACTTCTCACTGATTAGCTAAGGAATGTTAATATTTCTACCAAAGCTTTCATGTGTAATTCATATGCTGCTGAAAAGTACTTTGACACTGTAACTTTATGAGCAAAAATATATGATCATGCAACTTGATATCTGAGGATATTTGTGAAATGTTTTTCAGATAAGAAGCCCTCCTGTCTGTACAGAGCCAATTTGTCTTTACTGCCAGCTGCTCCACAGGCAGAGTATCATGAAATTTTAACAACAAATAGACTTTTTAGGAACGAAGAACTACCCAGAACCTGAGAATGACCTGCAATTGTATGCCTTCAGCTCATTATTCCAGTTGTAATATTTTGTTAAAGATTGGATGTGAACATAGCCTGTCTCTTAACTTAAATGCAGGAAAATTTGAGCTCATTTATAAGATATTTGAAATAATATGATTCCCAAAAGCAAACACAGACACGAGTATGCAACACACTAATGGACAGTAAGTGAGTCCAGGTTAGCTTGTAAGTTAAAGCTTGTGAAAGGGGAGCAGGAAAATCAAAAAAGTAAAAAAAGGAGCACAAAAAGCCGGAAACACTCTGCAAAAGCGCTTTGTTTAGCAGGATAAAGAATAGAAACAATATTTGAACTGAGTACTATCAGGAAAAGGTGCTTGAAACAATCAACAAACCTTAATTTTTCCTGAGCTTGGGAAGCCAGAACTTTTGAAATTATTTGCAAATACTTTTACAGAATTACATGGTAGCAACGTCTGTACATGTACATTCTACCTAAATGACATTGAATACTTTTTTTTGGCTAGTTGTCCTTGCCTAGAAGCAGGTTGGGCTTGTGGGAAATTGTCAGCTGAATTAACCCGAGAAAAATAATTCGAACTACAACATTTAAAAGATAGACTTTTACTGAGTGTGCAGAATTTTGTCCAAAGAAACATGTTATCACATTTCATATCAAATGCTTTGAGAAGATGTCAATAGTGCTGAGCATTTTTAACAAAGAAAATATAATGCTTTACATTGTAGAAAAAATAGTCTGGCTATCATCATAAAATGTGACTGTACAGCACAGAGAACATATTTCCCACACTGTACTTGGCAGCGTGCTTCAGCTGTGAACCATATCAATCTCTGAAATGTGTCTTTGATCCAGCTGAGCATTTTCAGCAAAGGAAATGTTGATAAAATATTTTTTGCCCAGCTTATAAAACAACCAGTAATATTTTAGAATTAGTGGTCTGAAAAATAAGTCTTAGCTTTGGGACTTTCTCAGTCATGTAAAATATATGTAAACATCTGTACCTCTTTTCTGAAGTTAAATACTTTCACCCTTCCCTTTCCCATTTGCCTTTCCCACTAGCTTGCTGAGTTAGTGTGTGCATGGCTATTATCAAGAATTATGCATTTTGGGGCCTGTTTCCAGTCAGAGTGCAGCAGTCTGATTTCAGATAGGTCACTCAAATGACCTGATAAGACCAAATATCTTTTCTGTTTCACAGCTATAGACACCTGATCAACTATTGGAGATAACTGCACTTTACAACATGTATCCTCTTACTGTGTAACTGCGTAAGAAAACAGACAGATGTGAAATAACTGGGATGAGTGAGATTTTATTATTAATCTTTCTTATTATGGTGGTGCCCTTCAAGATGGGGACTGAATACTGTGCAAACACGCAAAACTGAGTATTTTGCATTTCTTGTGTATTGAACCAGCTGACTGTCACCAGACCTGGAGAGATTAATTTTGTGCTTTCTAAAGGATTGCTCCTAACCCAATGATCCTTAAAGCCAGAGGAATGACTCCTTTGTAGATTTTGTTGATTTTGATTCAAGTTTATAATGAAACTGTAGCTTTGCTGTTCATGCTTTCAGTAGAGAACTGCACACAGGAAGAACATGAATGTCTTCTCCAGTGAATGTCTTCTCCCAGTCACCTCCACGCTGCTCTTCTTTGGCTTTCAGCACTGCAGAAAGCAGCTCACAGGTCATGGGACTGGAACACATAGATGTGGCAATTTAGGGACTACCAAATACAGACCTCTATGACACTCAAGCCACCTCCTGCTTAGTTGTTCTTGTCAGATACCTTGGCAGTCTGCTCATTCAGAGTCATGCTCCAAGGCATGGATAACAATAACCCCATGAGATGCTATGACATTATCACTGGCATCCAGAGAAGAATTGCTGGCATAAAGTGGAGAAGCTAAATCTAAAAATGGTCCTGGAATTGTGCATGTGACTAGAAAGATCATTGATAGTTTAACTAGAAAAATGTAATGTAATTCAATTTCCCCACAGCAATCTGTGAGTGTCTCTTCTTTCCTTTATACTGCTGCCTAACCATGTCTGGTTTCTGGAGAGGGGTGAGAATGAACTGGGAAATATTTCACATGTGGGAATATACAGCATGTATTTCAACTCTGTGTTCATGTATGTATGTTCATGTATCTTTTGCAAGTGTAAGGTTAGTAGTTGTCAGTTACTCACAGACACATTCTTATCTTTTATCACTGTTCACATCATCTTGAAATTTAAAGCCTGGAAAGAATGCATTTTGGAACAGCAAATACTTTCCAGCTCCAGGTGCAGAGGAGTGTGTCCAGAAATGCTCAAGGCTAAGTGCTTTTGAAACTGCAGTTTTGTTGCCTTGGAAAAAAAGAACTGACCGTCGTTTAAGGAAGTTGACTAGAAGTTGCCTTTGGTTCTTACTCTGCTGAAAGACGTGCTGTAACTCTGGATATGTCACTGGAAACCTATGTCCTGTGTACAATATGAGAAAGAGAAGGAAAGTCACACAGTGGATTTTCATGGCTTCACTCAGTACTACACCTGAATAATTTAAATTTTTCACAATTTAAAAAAATGTTATGATTGGCACTGCGCAAGGCTGTTTCCTCAGCTGGTCTGTAGTTCCAGAGTCTGCCAAAAATGCTGTAGGTGTGTTGAAGAATAAGACTGAGAGGAATTACACATTCACAACACTCAGGTGATGTTAGAGGAGCTACACAGGTTTCTTTTTGCTAAGTAGTCAGCCAGTTTCCTTGCAATTAGCTTGCATATCATCTTACCCTAGAAGCAATTCTGTGGAATAAATGAATTAAGAGTCAGTGGGTATTTATTCCTTTTTTTTTCATCATTTAAAGAGGCCAGTAGTGATCTGTATTTTCAATTTTTTAATCTTGTTTTCCTGAAACAGAAACTATATTCACAGTGATTTTATCTGAGGGTGTTCTTTTTTATTCTTCTCTTAGAGTCATTACGTTGCTATGTAGAGATAACAAGTTACTGAAATGTTCTGACATTTACAATGGCCGTTTTCATTAAGTTCTGTCCTTGAGTATTGTTCTGAATTTTGCTTTGCAGACATGGTGACTTTGTCGATCTCAAGGGATCCTCTTTTACATAATTTCTGTATTCTATTGCTCTAAGGCCAAAAAAATTTAAACAGAGCGAGAACTGGAAATGTAGCAGCTATAGTTGAAACCACAGGACTATTTAAAAATTATATATGATAAAACCGGAGTTATATCTGTTGAAACCACAAATATTCAGTGTTACTTGTAAATATTGCCTATAATCTTTTGGGTCAGGTATGAAGCTTGGATAAGATTAACCCCAGTTTTTACTACTGTGTCATTGCCAGAGGTTTTTACCATCTCAGTTGTAGTCTGGATATAGAAAGAGTAGCATTGGGGTTTGGCACATTTAAGGGTGTGAAGACATCTGCATGGGAAAAAGTAGGTGGGAGTTAAGGCATCAGGCAGCTACCTGAAGTGGATCTTAGACTAATCTATTAAATCTGAATTATTTCTGAAAATTATTTGGAATTTTCTGTTTCTGCAGTTGTCCTATGTGTCCAAACCAGTCGGTGCCCTGAGGGAGCATGAACATACAGTGAGGGGAAGACATGGGAATGGCTGAAAATGATTGTCTAAGGCTAGCTAGTGACCATTCACAAAAATTGCAGTTAAGAGAACAGTTTCTTGCTTACAGTTCTAATTGAAACAATGTTTTATAAGAGTGGAAAAAAAAGTTTCCATGCTTCTTTGTAGACTATGGCTGAAACCCACAGTATCTCCATCATAGTTCTGAAATATCTTGCATTTGGAATTTCTATTCCCAAAGCTACTCTCCTTAGAGAATTTAGACGCTTACATTTACAATATATGTTTGGAAAGGGTCTGTATTTTACCAGATCTAATTAGTATAGAACAGTAGATTATATATATGATATAAATATCATTCCTTTAGAAAGCTTTTTGTCTCAGGAGAACTGCATATTGTACCTTTAACAACCTTCTCCCCTTCTGATATATTTTTGTGGAAAAAAAAAAAAGAACATGGTTTAAGTTTTCTGGCTCACATATGGTAAATTCCTGAAGATGATCGACCATTTTTTTTTGCTGTAGGAGATGGCACTGGCAACACTGCTAATCAAAAGTAGAATATCATAGAAATTAACACCAACCTAAATTCACCTTTGAAAAGAGCATCAGTCAGTTAGCAATATTAAACGAATGAAGGCTTGCACGTGGCCTGCTCTGTCAGTTGTAACATCATCAGGAATATTGCGCATTCATCAGATACTTTTTCATGACTTTGGCAGAAAAAGTAATAAATGGAGATGAGGAGTTGGCATGCCTATATCCAGCAACGATTTCATGTACTTACATGCAATGCTGATATGCTGACGGCTTGAATCCCATAGCAGGCACAGCAGGTCAGAGCAAACCCTGCATCCTATTTTCTGAGCCTTATTGCTCATTTTCCAGACTGCTGGTAGCTCTTACTACATGGAAAGGAAATTGCTGATAATCTATTTTTGGTATGATTAATCTTTGGTACTTACTTCAGATTCCTTTTTGCAGCCCATAATTTGTCTGCTCTCAGTATGTCCTCAGGAACTCTTAAATTAAGGAGCCCACGGTTTATATGAGCCTGTCTGCTATATTGTCAGATGTTACCTTTTTGCCCATTAATGTCTTTTGAAGCTCTTGATTTCTAGCCAAATATCTGACAGTAAAATCAGTATGATGCTTCTATCCCATTTGGAAATAAGTTAATTAGACTCCCTTAGGGCCCTGAAAAAAAGCCTCTTATCTTTTGTCAGTTTAATTTCTGCTGTATCCATTTGTGTTAGTGCTATGTGAATGAATACTCCTATTCTACTGCTTGTTTAGTTTACCTTTTTATTAATTTTTGGTTGCTCTTCACAGACTTCAGAATTTGTCTTAAAACCAGTAATCTCTGAGGAATTAGAAAACAAGTTCTAAAAAACTTATTTTTCTTCATATTTCTCTCTTTCTTAAACTCATGACTTGCCATGTAGGGGGCCTATTTGGGGCAATTATGACCTATTGCAGAGTTAGTTATATGAAATTGAAATTAATATGAAACTGAGCATAACGTCTCCTCCCATTTACTCCCTAGTCATTTGTTCAATCTCTTTTAACAGGACAATATATTGCAAAGAAAATTTGCAAGAGAAAAGGGAAGTATGTGAAAGAACTGGGTTGTGAAACAAAGGAAAATTAAAGTGTGTGCATAGGACATATAAGCATATTTATATTATTTTTATTTATACTTATTTTTCTATAAATACACATAGATATATTTATTTTATATTTATAAGCATATCTTTGTGCATGATAACATGATGTCATCATGTTATCTCTAAAACACTGAAGTGCTAAAGTGATATAAACTTTCCTTACATTCAAAATCGTACATTAAAGTTTAGTTTTGAACTCGGCTATTCAAACGGGAATTGTGGGTCTGCTCACACTGATATTAGTGACAGTTTATTCATTTATCAATAGGAGGTAGTTGGGGATCCCACTGACAGTAATACTGAGACACATTAGATTTCCCGGGCTCCAGCTGCTTACAACATTCTGACATATTCTTGTCAGTAACATGAAACTCTAACATTCATGAACACATTGTGAATGGAGAGCAGTGCTGTGGAACTGGTGACAGGAACAAACAGGATGAAGCTTCACGTGAAGAAGGGTTCTCCTCTGTCGCTGTTTGGTCACAGTTCACACAGAGTCCCTGGGTGCTGCTGTTCTGTAGCTCAGGACTGCATCTTGTCAAAGCATAAACCACAACAACTATTACAGTGAGCTAAGCTTATGTCAGAGGCAATTATGAGAGGAAAATTGTGCAAGAATCAAAAAGAATGGGAAGCAGGAGAGAAGGAAGCTCCTGAGTGTTAGCACTTGTTGTCATTGCACAAGGATGTGCAATTCAGCTTTCAGAAGAGTCATTTTTCTTTCTTGTATTTATACAGCTCCTTGCAGTTTAAATGAAATGGTGATTTGCTGAAAATTGATACTGATAAAAGCATAATAATGGTTTACAAGGTTCATGAAAGGCAAGTTAATGAAGTTGGGCTGTTTAGTCTCTTCATTCTGGTCACTCTGTACTCAATAGTAAAATGCTTATCTGTAGCTCTGCCTTGTCTAGGAAATACGTGCATTATTGTATTCAAAGACATGGTAATTTGGCAATCAGACACACACCTCATGATAGCTGCAGTTATTTATCATGCATATTAGAATTATGAATAAAGGAACATACAGTTAACTCCAGTATAACCAGTTACTCCAGTAACTTCCTTTTTTATATAAAAAACCGAAGCCATAATCTACAGCTATGCATATTGTACCCTTTCGGTATGATAGCGGATGCATTTCCCTTGTCAGGAGCAGCAATGGGCCACAGATATCTATGAAAGTGAAAGAAATAGCACAAGTGGAAATCTGTTTAGAGGATTCATGTAGTGGTAGTGGTTTGTTTGTCAGTCTTTATATGAGTTCATCCACAGTAATGCAAAGATTAGGAGTCCTCAGAAGTGATGTTTAAAAATACCCTGTGTCTAAATAAGAAGGACATAGAGTTGAAACAAATTCGTCTGAGGGGAAAATGAACTAACTTCTGAAACTAACTGAAAATACAGTGACTAAAGAAAAAAACAGTAAGGAAGAGAAGCATAGAATAAACTTGCTATGTTTGATTTCACTGTAAAAAAATTTGCAGTCCTCATACCAGTGGGCTGAAGCAATTACCAGCTTTCATTCTGCTTCGCTATTAAAAGACTTCCTTTATATCTCAGCTCTCTGTGGCCCCATTTTCTATGATGAAACAAAGCCATTAACCAATTGATATCTCTGCCAAAATGTGACTTTCTTCCAGCGAGGAGCTCTGTATGTGGCTTTTCAAAAGTGAGAACTCCCAGGAGTTCTCAAAGTGCATTCAATTGCCCACAATTGCTTTGAAAAGGCACAGTAAGTCTATAAATAAATTTCCAGAGATCAGAAAACACAACATCTCCCACACCTAAGAGTAGTGTAAACTGGACTGGGAAGGACCCAGGAGGGCCTTATCAAGTTCTGAATATTCCTGAAATGCAGTGCTAGCAGCTGCACTGCTGTGTGAGTACAACAGAGCAGCGTCTGTTGGCCAACACCTTGAGTTACAGAACAGCCAATCTCCTGGGAGAGCTCTTTGCTCTGTTTTTTTCTGGGCTTCTATGGCAACATAATCTCAGCTACAGCTTTCCTCTCACGCTGACATAAAGCAAAATGCATTCATGCTTGTTGGCTCGCTAAGAGCCTGCTCTGTGCATATTTTCAGCATCCCACTGCATGAGCTCCCTGGCAGCCACATCCCACTGTCTCCGTGTAAAGGGTGGTGCTCTGAGTGTCAGACACTGTGTCTGTCCCGTGTCTCTGATCTTCCTCACTGACTGCTCTTCCCTACTTTCTTTTTGCTAGGAGCAGACAGTTTTGTGAGAAGCTCAATTTTCTTCCTCCACTCCTGAATCCACCACATTCCCCCTGCCAGGGGTCCTGTGCTCAGTCTGTGCCCCCCAGGATTCCTGCTTAGAGGTAGGACCAGAGCACACAATTTGCCCTTTGCCTCTGCCCTGCATGTGCGTCAAGAGGGGTCTGGGACTCTTCTGGTTGAATTCTTTCTTTGAGAAGCACCATCAACATTCCTTTTGTTTCCTTGTAAAGGTCCAGCATTGCAAGTTCTGAAGGTGCTGCTGAGAATTTGTTGTTTTAAATACTGCAAAACAACCTTGTGGGGATCTGGACTACCAGTTGGTTTAACCTATTTTGAAGCAGGCTGTTATGGATTTTCTACAAATCTCAACTGGTTCCAGATAGGAAAGTGTTTGTTCAAATGCTACTATACATGGATAGTTCTCCTCTGCTTTTGATGGCATCTGCTATGGCCATCTGATAAAGTTTTTACATTTTAATATGCTAATGTTCATATCAAGTTCCATGAGTTCTTATATTATTTCTGGGCTTTGGTCTCGAGGATGAGAATTTTGGGATAGGCTAGGCCTTTTAATGTGAGGATTAAGCTTTCAGGACTCTAAAGATGACAATTGTAAAGAGTAATTCATATTTAGAGTGATTTTTCTCCTATTCTCCACAGGCAACATGATTTAAGCACACTAAAGTAAAGTGTTTAATAATTAGAATCACCAGATTAAAGCAGAGATTTTTTTTTTTTACAGCAAGCAAGAACATTCATGATAGATTAATCAGATACAGAATCAGTTTTTTAATCTAATGACTGAAAATTGCAGTTTGCACTTTCTGACACTGAAAATTTTTGCCTATGGTTTGAACATGACATCAGTTTATCTGAAATATAGTTTCAGTGTGTGGGTTGAAATTGTGGAAAAAATGGAATTATCATATTTGTATTTGCTTTTATTATCTTGGCCTCAAATATAGAGAATTTTCCCTTTTATATTCAAGGTTATTTCACTTCATATATCACATCTTTGTTTCCAAAGATGATATTAGTATTTTTCATGGCTTTTTAGGGCTCTTTTTCAGGCACTTCATGAAAGTCAAAGATATGATCTTTGCACTGAAGAGTCTGAGGGAATGTGAGGGTTTGTGTTAATAGATAAGCTGCACTTTAATTTAAATCATCTTTGACAAGATCAAACATCCAGGTGCAACATAATCTGATACGGCAAATTGAAATTGATGTATGAATAGAGTTATCATATATTCAGGTTTTCCTAGTTTGCTTTTTTTCCTTACCCAGAAACTTTTTGAAGCTTTTTTTGAAGTCACAGCATGTGTGCTGTGAGTCCATTTATCCATTGACAGAGAGCTGCCTGGTCAGAGGGATTTTGCACAGATTGCAAAGTCAGCAGTTGTAAAACTGTGCCTTTTTTATTGTAATGGTGCAACTATACAGGTAGACAAAGCTACAAGGAGCAGATGTAAGCTGAGAGGAAGTTAAGGTGTGAATGGATAAGAGAGAAGTTATCTGTAAAACACTGGCTCCTGTCTGTGTTCTTGACCCCACACAGCAAACACAGAGCTGTTTGTTTTTGCTGACCATATTTATGCAGACCCTCTTTATGGTATTTCACAGGTTACTCTTAAGCAGTTGCTGATGTGTCCAGGTGCCCTGTAAGAACCTCTCCCCAGCCACAGAGTGCTGCTTTGCAGACTTTCACCAGCTTCCCCAGTGGAAGTTCAGATCTGAGAAAAAGCTGCAGCTCACTCAGAAGAGGTTCACTCTTCTCAGATGCATTTGCAGACCTATTTCCTGATTTCACAGGCCATACATTGAAAATTCCTGCCATAACTTAACAAAGGGAGACTAACTTGCCTAAGCTGTACAGAACCTTTCTGAATATTTCCAGATCTATTCCCCTTTCCCCACAAACACAAGAGATGTCATAGGACATAACAGCATGTGCATTTCTGTGCCTGGTGCCAATGCTGCTTAGTGCTGAGCACCAGGGCAAATTTCTCCGCCCCACATTAGTTGTAACTTTCTCTTTTGCCCCTTTCCATTCTTTTCCAGTTTCCTGGAAAGGAAGGAGGCTTTGATTTGCTTGTCAGAGATCATTTGCATTTTAGAGAGTTTCAATGAACTAGATCAGGGAATCTTCTTGCATTTGTTTATGGCACTGAACTCTGAAAGTCTGGGCAGCAGCCAGACACTTGCCAAATGAAAAATAAATTTTAAAAAGGTAATAGGATGAACACTATTCCCTTGCAACTTAGTTGTAGCTTTCTGTTTTGCTCTTTTTCATTCTTTTCCAGTTCCTTGGTAACTTGTCAATTAGACACGCTCTTTTCCTGATCTTGCTCAAGCCAAGCTTGTTTGCGTAGAGAAGTCAGTGCACAGTAAATGAAGCTTGAACTTAATAACTGTCCAGACATCTGATGCTATTTCTCTGCTTGAACACCTACAGAGAGAGCACCATATCAAGCAACTTACCTTAGAACATACAGAGAGTTGCTTCAAGACTCCAGTGGATAACTGGCTGTAAATCCACACACTTCTTTATCTGTACTTTAACTTTATTGTGTGGATAAGCCAAAAAATAATGCTTCTCTGAGAATTTGTGAGCTTATAAAAAATTAAACATCCAGGTCATGACTGGGAAATTCAACCTTTCTGTTATTTTCAACATGATCTCTAACTGTAGGGTGCTACAGGTAAAAACCAGTTCACTGGTGGAATTAGCTGCATGCACATTGTGGGAGCATTTCTCAAAGGTGCAGATCTTCTAAAAATCTGAGTGCAGCACCAGCAGCACTCAATGTCCAGCAGCTCTCAGAGAGACACCTTTGGCTATTCTTTGGGCTTTTATGCTTGAGCTATCAGTTGAAAGTTCCCTTTGAAGAAATTTAGAGACTGGATATAGTCTTTGAATTTAATAAAAGTAGTTAACTTGCTTTAATCTTCATAAACGGGCAAGGGAAATTCCAAGGGACTGAAAAGCCACAGAATAAGTAAAGCCTTTGGAATCGAAATCTGTTAGAGCTTTAACTAATTTTATGTGCCTTCATGTATGCATTTTCATGTCCCTGGCAGACAGGGACCAGTAGGGATTCAAGCAAGTCTGAAATATGTTCCTGCAAGTCAATGTGTTTGAAGTGGATCTTAGAAGCATTTCTCACTGTTTGTATAATATGCTGTAGTGCTACACTGCAGTTAATGGAGCTGGCCTGTCCCCACACAATTGTGTGTTGTCATTTCTTGTTCTGATGTCTTCTGTTCTTTCACAAAGGGAATTTGAATTCAAATGGGTCTGAAGATGGAAAGCACTTGAAAAACTTAGTATGGTTTCAGAACATAGAGCAGCAACTTGAAATATTTTTAAGGTGCTTTGTGTGTTTTTTATTTGTTTGTGGTTTTGCTGATGTGACTCATGTTTGCCTGACCTCCTGCTTATGCACAGAGGCCTCAGATTGTGACATACCTGAAGAAAATTCAGCTCCTGTCTTATTAAACACATCCAAATCAAATTCAGGGACTACAAGGTAATCACCATGGTTGTGTGACAAGATTTTGACTTCAAAAAAAAATTGTCTTCCTTTATTTTACTGTCACTTCTAATACTACAACTCAGCTTCTCTACCTGATAAAATACCTATGATTGTATGTATAATGTTCTACAGTAGCTACCCTGAAGTTAAATCTGATGCCTGAAAAAAAAAGAACCTGAAATAGAAAATAGTGTACAAATTTGAATTTAAAGAGTACAGAGAATCTGAATATAAAATTGATCACCTTTTTATAAGTGCCATTATTCATTATGCCACTGGATGTATCTTAAACTATTTCAGTTTATTAAATTCTCTTTGAATACTTTTGAAGTCCCTAATAAAATGTTTCTGGAAAACCCTCCTTGTTGCATGCTGGATAAACATTAGACTTCTCTGTAGGTCTTAGTGCATTACTAACACCAAGCCTAGCTGAGAGAAAAGGAATTGATCAACGTGCCACGGTTTGGACGAAGAGTAAGTGACTGGGTGTACTTATTTTGTGCAAGTCTTTCAGCATTCTGGTGTTCAAGCCGTAATTGGATGGATCGAGATCGCCATCCCACGGCTGCTCACAGCTTAGTTTTCACGGGAATTCCAGCACACAGTGGCTGTCCCCCTCACCGTCTCTCTTTGAAGGGTGTTGCTACTGAAAAAAAAGGTAGCACTTTGTCCTCACCATATTTTAAATATCGTGTTTTGCCATGCTGTGCACTGTGTTAAACTTCCCAGCTGCCAAAAATCTGCAAATTTAGTTGCCTGCAACAGGTAACTTTCACAGCTGTGAAAAGTTACCAAAGGGTAAGAGAGCACAGGGAAAAGATTAAAACAGAAGATGGCACAGAGAGATTAAAAAGAACTCGTATTATAGACCCCCAGGGTAAAGAATTATAGACATTTTGTCATCCTGAAAGAAGTGTTTTGGATGCTCCTGCTTGTCAATCTAAGTGCTGCTGCAGAGCTATCATAGAATCATAGAATAGTTTGAGTTGGAAGGGACCTTATAGATCACCTAGTTCCAACCCCCTGCCATGGGCAGGGACACCTTCTAGTAGATAACTTTGCTCAGGACACCATCCAACCTGGCCTAGAACACTCCCAAGGATGGGGCATCCACAGCTTCTCCGAGCAACCTGTTCCAGTGCCTCATCACCTGCACAGTAAAGAATATTTTTCTAATATATTACCTAACCCTACTCTCTTTCCAGAACCTTAATGTTACTTGGTAAAGAGGCAAACTCTGAAGCTACACTAATTCCATACTTGCACAGCACTTCAGTATACTGTAGTTTCTCAGAGGAGATGGTCTAATACCTAATATTGTTTAGGGACCCAGGATAGCTTATCCTTCATAGATGTTTTCACAGATGATTTCTAAGATAAGCTGACATCAACTGCTCATTCTCCAAGTGTCTTCTGAAGAATGGCTTCAGAGCTCTCTTAACTTAAGAATACAGTTTCTGTTTTCAATAGAAATCCTCAAAGTAAATCCCAACAATTGGAGGAAAGGACTGAGCAGTTTTCTGTTTATGAAACTCAAGTAGCTGTTTGTTTGAGACTGCTTGTTGGTATGTGTCCCACTAGAAATGGTTACTGCTGCTGCCAATTTTTGAAGAGAGCATTTACGTAGTTATCTAATACAGGTTTCTGCTGAATATGTAATTTTCCTTCATTGCACTGTGCTTGACACTAATGAAATCTGAAAACATAGCCATATGTGAAATGTAGGAGGAACAATTCCTGCACAGGAACAATTTATAAATGTAAGGAAATCAGCTAAACATATAACGTCAACACACCTAAGTTATTGTATCTGAAACTTCTCTGAAGATAATCTCATCCCTGAGTAGAGCTATTTCAGTTTACTGCAGACTAAGCTAAACGGTAAAATTACTTTACAACACTATGTAATAGGCTATAATTTAGGAAGTGTGAAAAACATCCTCTTGTGATTCTGGTTACACTAAGAAACTCCTTTCTGCAACTATTCACCTCCATTCAGCAGCCAAAGGTTACTGACTTTATCCATTCACTTGATGCAGGTTCAGTGAGCACTCTGTGACCTGTTTCAATATAAATTTAGGCAAACCAGATTTTACCTTTTTTTCTTTTTTTTAAGTTAAGCCATGTAATTTGCATCAAAGTTTTGAAAAAGTCCTTTACTGGATGATTTGGTAGAATAATATTCATATGATACAGCATCAATCAGCTGGAGGAAGGTGGCAGAATAAATTTAGAGCCAATGTAAATGAAGGTGATTTTCATGATCCTGTGTAATTCTTGGGTTTTTACTGGCAAAGCTCGAGTAGGACCAGAATCAAATGTAATAACATTTACCAAAATCCCTGAATTACATCTTGTTTGGATTTTCTTGGAAAAAAGCACTATTGCAGTATTATATTATTTTACAGATTAACTGTGCTCATATAATTTTCTTCTTCAGAATGTGATGCCAGTCTGCTTTGCTGCTTCACAGATTAGGATAATTAGCAGCACTTTTAGTGCAGTTTAATTCACAGATTGCTAACAGCAGAAATTATAAAGTAGATTTATTGATGCATGACCATTCTTCAGCTAGACTGTGACCACAGCCTTGCTTAAATCTGATTATATTTCTAGTACCTACACCCAACCAGCAACTGGGATCTCTTCTGCTTTTGACAAACAGACTAAAAATATGTCCTCTTCCCTGAGACATATTGTGTGTCTAAGAAAAGAGGCAGGTACAGGCAGGCCAGGACACTAATTACATTTATTAGTAGTCATATTATACCCTCTGGCATAGCCAGATACGGCCACATGATGGAACCTCTAAATGTACAATACTGTTTTTATTGATATATTTTGTAAAAGGAGAAAAAACTATTAAGTGTCATTTCCTCACTAAAAAAAGATGGAAACAAACTTTTAGTTATTCTCCTACTAGTGTATATAATTTTCATATGGAGAGAACACAGGTGGTTGATTTTGTACCCTTGAAATCAGCGGTTTGTTATGTTAACATAGCAATATAGCCAGTAGGTGGCAATACATATTTAATTTAGTAAAGGAAGGCAACTCTCCAGCTCTAGTTGTGGCACTCATGTTGGCTTTGAGCCTTACCAAATAACTCAGTCCCCAAGAGTCTTGCCAAGTGTTTTGTCAGCTTTGTAGTTGAAGTACCTGCTGTGCAGGCGGGCAGTCATTTGTCAGAGCAGTCAGACCTGGGACTAAATTTAAGTACTAGTCTCCTATGCTTCTATGTATTCTATGCCTCATTAGAAAATTCTGAACATTTTTGCTTATATTACATAGAAATTTCTGATGTATTCTAAAGCTGCTATGAAGAAATACTTTCCCAAGGCCTCTTTTCCATAGCATATATATGTACGCCTTTGTACCTGTTTCGAGAGACAGCAGAAAGCCATAGCTACGCATATGTGTGCACACTGGGATTACAGATACAATATCATCTACAATACAAAATGACCTTTGTTTTCCATGGGTGATGCAGAATGCTATTTTCTGTAGGATATGAAGAAGGAAGGATTTGTATACAGTCCTTAATACTGGTAAGGGTATAATAGCTGTAATGCTCAAGTGGGCTTAGTATAGAGTCATGAAGAGTTGTCTCAGATTAATGAGACGTTATTCTTATAGAGCATTATGTCCAGATTTTTTGGCAACACTGCTGTCAGTAGCTGCTCAGAAATGTGTGTAAAAAACCCAAAAGGTCTGGTCCTTGAGTTGTCAATTGATTAGCTTTGTTTTCTGAAAACAGATGTCAGGTGGCTCTCCTGTTCAGACCAACTGTTCAGCATATCTTCAGCCAGAAATTTAATATGAGGTGAGAATGAAAGAGAAGGACCAGAGAGAAGAGGGTAAACAAGAGGCAGATGGTCCATGTGTGAAACTTGCAATGCCAAACAGTGGATTAAGATGCTCTTTTAAAAAGCCACTTCACAACCTGAAAGCAACTGAGAAAAGTTACATTTTCACTAGCTACAGAATGAGCAAATTTAGTCTGCCCTTCATCAGAACACCTCCCATTTATTGAAGTGCTGTAGGAGCTGCTTGTCTAAAAAGTGACCTAACAGCAGTTGATTGCTGCTCTGCAAGTAGAGGGAAGCATTAAAGTGCCATCTCTCTGCATGGCTTTATCAAACCAGTTACCAGACTGATCATCTCTGGGTCAGAGCTAAGAACAAGGAGACCTCTAAGAAAACCCTTCGGGCAGTCAACCATATGCCCAGTTGCAACACTGCATCAAAGCTGCTTCTTCAGCCAGTGCTCCTGCCAGGACGCTGTGGGATAGCCCCTGTGACTCCAGCGCTCTGATGGGTTGTGCTGTACACAGCAAGGCAGCTCAGCTGCATGGAGCTTTGGTATGGAAAAGATGATAAGTCTGTCAACAGTTTATGGGATCGGGAGGGAAGTCACAAAGGAGACAGAGTGGTAGGAGTCTTGTATGGACTGCCAAGTCAAGAAGAGAGGGTGAACCAAGCTTTTATTAAAAAACTGGAAGAAGTCCCCTGATCACAGGCCCTGCTTCTCATGCTGGGTCTAGAACCACTCTGACATCTGCTGGATGAACACCATGCAGGGTGCAGGCAAGTTTATGTCGTCGTACCAGTGACAGCAGAGTGTCTGCTGCACCTGCAGGGACAACAGTGAAAAGCTGAAGGGTGCTAGTGTCCCGGGAGGTAAGCTCTTCTAGTGGATGGTGGGAGAAACGAGAAGCTGCCCCCATCTGGGATAAGGAGAAAATTACAGCGGGAACAGAAAAAAACCCGCAAAAGTCAGAAACCAACAGAATTCCTGATAAGATGGGTTCCCTTTAGATGTGCTATATGCAACAGCAAGTGTGCAAAGAGGTGGTGGTAAAGCTGACCCAGGGCTTCTCCTGTGAAAACTGAAAATGGTTCGTATCTCAAAAGAAGTGTTTCATGGGAACATATCAATACTTTTGGCCAGTTTAGCCAGGAAGGGTTTCTTCGTTCCATGCTGGAATATCCAGGTAGGAGCAAGTCTCCTACAGCCACATGAGGTGGTGAACGGCGCATTTGCTTGGTGTGAGTTCCACATCCAACACTTGCTCTGACTCTGTTTGCAACGGGCATTAAAAGTTACTTCGACCACAAAGACTTGGGGGGGAGAGGGAGTGGGGAGAAGGTGGGGGGACGACAAAGGTTAGGGAGTAGTGTGTCAGATTTCTTTTACTGCCCCTGTTGGAGCTCTTTAAATAATTTAAATATACGTCAGAGCAAAGAGTTGAACATGACTCTCCTGTATTGTGTGTGAAGGATCTAAACACGGGGCTGCAAACACTTTTGGAGGAATGGAGGAAAGACAGCATCCAAAGTCTCTTTTTCAGGACTAATCACTGACTTTTCATATCCTTGCTGTATACCACAAGCACAAAGCTTGTGTCTATTCCTATATTTATCATTGATTGTCTTAATTTTATTTATTGAAAACTTCAAGAATTTCTTGTAGAGAAAAATAATCCCAAATATATTCACAAAATGGGGATTTTCTTCCTGAGGCAGTTTCTTTTGCAGAAAAGATGACCCCCCTTGCTGAGCTGTGCTGCCAGAACTCTTCCTTTGCATGAAAGGAAATTACAATTGCCAATAAAGTGTCACAAATGTCATGGATGGTTGGCAGTGTGGAATCATTACTACTTGTTGAGTAAACAAATCCAAGCAGAGAATAAATAAATCCTCATCAGAAATGAGGATTTGGGGAGGGGTAATAGAGAACTGTGTTAGGGTATTGCTGCCATCCCAAATGTATCTGATACCAAGCTATAGCAAAATTAACTAGCACAAGTGGCACAACTACTTTTCCCTACACAGAGTGTGGGGTAAGAGTGGGCAGATGTGGGGTGTTCATGTCTAGGGACAGAGGAAATGCAGTTATAGATCAGGAAGGCACAGCAGATAAGGGCTTCTATTCTTCTTTCTGCTACGGACTCCATTTGTGAGCTGTCGACCTCAGCACAAATTCAGCAGGTGGAGAAAAGACCCCCACACATCTCACTTCCAAAGGCTTTTACTGTGTTTCAGTACTTCATAGTACTGGAATATATGTAAATATTGGTGTCTCCTGTCACTCAAGTGAACTTTCTTTCATTGTATCCCTGAATGAACACATTATTTGGGAGTTTACTGATGACTGGTGTCTCCAACAGATGACAGCGAACTCCAGGCCTGACCTTAACGTGGTTGCTGGATTGTGCTGGTACAAGTTCCTGTTGTATCGTTAGGAGTTTGCATGCCTGAATTCACACTTTGCAAAGCTCTGGAGAAGTGACAGTTTACACAAGATTGCAGGGGATGAAAGAAGACCTTTATTAAGTGCATGGCACACTGTCTAACCAGCATGAATATCTGTGTAGGCTGGTGACCTAGAGGTAATAGTCCTGATTGTGTCTTGGGCACCTAATAGCAGTATGGTCTCAGTGCATGAGCTTTTTTTTTGGGAATTCACTTTTTTAGTGGTCCTAAGAAATGCAAAATCCCTCAGTTTAAGGCATTTTTGAGACTGCAATTGTTCATTCAGGCTTTGCCTCTGAAACTGCAAGGTGTTTGCTTTTTAAATAAACCTCTTTGTAGATTTTTTATGGGTAGCAGTTGACTGATGGTGCATTTTTGACCCCTTGTCACACTAATGCTCACTTTCATTTTGAGCTATTTGTGCTACAAAGAAAAAACCAAAAATGGGTACTCAAAGCTGTGTCTATTTTGCTAAATAAAGCAGGACCAGCTTTACAACAGATTTTCAGCAAAGATTTTGTTCCATTAAAATGTCAGACTGTCCAAAAGGTATGTTCCATTTAATGACTTTTTTTTTATACTGTAGTCTTTAGAAATAAAATTTAAATGGAATATTTTGTGGGTTAAAAGGGAAAGCAAGATGTGTAAAAGACTGTAGCACATGTGCTCTTATGCTTAAAGTGAAGATTAACAAAATTCTTTCAGCAAGTGCAGTCAGGAAAAATTCATCGCTTCATACACAAACACTGTGGACACTGAGTCAGAAATGGGGAGTAATGATACCAATATATTCCTCTTAAAAAATGTTTGGTATGAACACACTTTCTTTTCTCTATGCCTCACAAATCCTGAAAATGCAATTCTGTTTTGGAATTGAATTTCTACCAATGAACTGCCTCCTCTCAGTACAATCTAATAATTCATGTCATAAGGTACTGCCATGCTGAAAGAGAGGATCAGGTTAGACTCATTAAAGGCCCTCAGCTAAGATGTAGCACCCTCTCCAAAGCCCTCTGCTCACTTATCTTCATCTCTTGGTGCTGGAGGGCTGTTCAGTGCATGCTCACCAAGCCTGTTTTCGCTGGAGACACCGGAGGCCAATTCATTGTCCAGATTCCCCAGTCAGCCACGTGCTTTCTGAGTGATTCCAACCAAGTCATACTCAGACCCTCCAACACACCAAAGAATTTCTGCCATGTAGGAGTTGGGCAGCTCACTGTGTTTGAGAATCAGAGCTATAAAATCTCTGTGCTTCTGGTCTCTCCCCATGCAACTGGGATTTAAAAACAAAACAAACAAAAAAAACCAAACCACAGAGCTTTTCCCATCTCATATAGAAGCCAAAAAAAAATTCATCTGAGACACTCTCATATTGTAGTGATTGAAATCTGAACCCATCTTAAAAAGAAATACCCAAGAAAAAATAGTATCTATTTAGAAAACAAAAGTATCAGTATAAGGACAAGGTCTTCTACCTTGGCAAAGATCCTGCCCCACTAGAAACCTAGTTACTAAAATAAAGGGATAAGAGTGGACTGACCCAAGCAAGGGCAAATGGTTGCTATCATCTCATACACATGCTTAAAGCTCCTCTTGCAGCTCAGCTCCTGCATTAGCAGAGCAGTAAACACTGTGATTCCTGTGGAAGAAAACTCAGGTGTAGGTCAAGGTTTCTCTGCCCAGATTTATCACTTGGGTTACTTTCCTAGGGTAACTGCCTCATATAAGAATAGAATATAAATGTGTAAGTGAAATAGAAAATCTTTAGTAGCATATGTGAAGCTAGTGTGAGGCAAACCCAAAGGCAGAAAACCTCCATAATCTCTATGCAATAGATTTCTTCTTGTATGCATAAAGGAATTACAGTTTCTTCTCTGTTAGCTGCTTAGTGAGTTTATTCACTGGTCAGATAGGATTGATTATGCTTTAGCATTAATTGTCTTGACTTACATTTATGGATTTATTTGTTTTGAAATGTATTTTTACTCACTCCTTGGCTTCCAGTCCACACTCTATCCTAAACAGAAGAAACTGAGTTGCACACTACCGATGTATTGCAATTTACAGTAGTTCTAATACGGGTTTTGCAATGCCCACAAATCTGGAGGTGGTGCAAAAAGGGAAATCTTAGAATTACAGAATAGTTAGGGTTTGAAGGGACCTTTAAAGGTCATCTAGTCTAACGCCCCTGCAATCAGCAGGGATATCTACTAGATGAGGTTGGTCAATAAATACCTTAGTGTAGCAGAATGAAAAAGAAATCATCCATCATTAGACAAGCAAGAAGAATATGTTGTTTACAAACATTTTAATGGATGCCTGGAGACTTAGTTCCGAGCTGTGTGTGCTGAGCACCAGCCAGCACCAGTCACACTGCCCACGGCGCTCTCACTTGCAGCAGAGACACTCAGGCACCTCCATGTCTCTGCAGGTCTCAGTTCATACCGTAACACATTCATTCTGTAATGTTAACTTTCAGATGCTGCAACTGGGTGCAAATTCCATCACATTAAACACGCCCCAGTGAATTAGGCATCTAATTATTATAAAAGGTTTTCTTTTTTCAAAAAAATAAATGTGGTCATTACCGTGGTCATTACCACGGTCCTTGAGCATGAGATGCTACAGTCGTACCACAGTCATTGTTCATGGATAGTCCAACTGAGCTTGTACTGACCCTTACTTTCTATGTGTGCTTCCCTGGAAGAAGGAGAAATCCATTCAGAAGAGGCATTTTTTATGCATTTGCAGTGTGTTGCACAGACATTGTCTGCTGTCTTATGATGTGTTATCACTTCTAAATAAAAGAAAAGAACAGAACAGGTTTGACTGTTTCTTAACTGGCAGTCTCCTTCTCCTACCTGCCTCCCTGGCCATCTGATTATGTCCTGGATGAAGCTGCCCATAAACAGTTTGGACCTGATCCTGTCCATACTCCTGGTCACAGAGCTAAGGTTCAAAAATCCCCCCAAAATATAGATAGATTCCAAATATCCCTGTTGCACTTCTTTGCTTTTGCTTATGTTTAAACCAGCCTTTTGGAAACATGATACATCTTTAAGCAGTGGCTCAGGGTATGTAATCTTCACATATTAATAGACTAACAGTATCATACAGAATCTATTCAAATCAACAGAAGCTTCACTAAACAACAGCACCTGGCTTATTACATATTTTGGTTGCTTCTACCTCTCAACCAGGAAATATGAATGTGCATCTCCTGAAAAAGTGCTTGGTGTTCAATAAACTTTTCAGTTCAAGATGATCCATCTGTTTTTATCTCATCCATCTTTGCCACTGAAAGAGAGAATTAAGTTTCAGTTTTCAAAAATCTGATTATGTGGCTTGCATTGCAAAACAGGCAAAAAAAAAGCAGCTGATTAATTTGAAGATTCCCATTACTGATATAAAGAATACAGTTGGGTTTTTAATTACTGTTTTAGTATAACCAAGATGATCTAACAAAGCTGATTATTTTGGTGTTTGCTATTACTTGTTTCTTTAAAATAAAGCAAAATTATCTTTTAAATTTGTATTAGTATTATTTTAATTACAAACCACTTCAATAATTTCTTTAATAAACTCTACTATAACTAGTTCAAATTAATTCCTAATTACTGCCCATAACATCTGGATATTGCAGTAGTGCATATGCATATATTTAGATCAATTGCATATCCTGAATCTTCACATGGATGAAACTAATATTCCACCAGAAAACAGAAGAAAGTGGATGTCAACCTAGCCAAAATGTGCACTAGGTGTGATGTCAGGTACTTAACAAAAAAAGATCACTACCATATTGGAAATCCTGACCACAGCTTTGATCCCTGAGAACTGCATTCTAAAAATGCCATATGCAAAAAAGGATGAATAGAAATATTGTTCTGCAGTTTTCTGGGAAAAACTGAAGCACAGAGGCTGAAATAGACAGCAATACAGCAGACCCAGTAATGAAACACAAATATCTTGCTCTATGAATTTACTGTTCAATTTATTGAAAGGTTTTTGGGCAGGTTCTTCTGCAGTGTTGAAGGCTGATAAAGGTTATATGAACATTAAATCCCTACTTGCACCTTTATGCAAACCCCAAAGGCCCATGGCATCCCTTTACTCACTTCTGGAGCCCTCCCAGAGCCCCTGGAGCTCAGAGGGGAGTTAGTTACCTGCCTATGGGTCAAAAGGCAAATCACAGCTGAGATGGGGTTTAAGACACAGTTTCTAGCTGCCCCTCATCTGTGCACATCCTGGCTGAGACTGGAGCCCATCTGCGCAGGCATTCCCCTTCACTCCTGTCCTGGCAGCAGGCAGCGGTCTCTCCTTTGGAGCTGTGCCTTGGAGGAACAGAGGAGGATGGATGCAATGTGTCATCACAGGTGTGCGAGGCACCCTGTGGGCCCTAGCCACGCCGATGAGATTAATACAAGAATGAAAATGGGAAAGTGAAGAATCCACATTGAATGCTTGCTTTAACAGCCATGAATTGTTCATATTTCAAATACTGTTTTCTGCATTCGTAATGAGACTCTGCAATGATGTTTTCTCTTTCATTCTGTTCAAAGATGTTATTTTAAGACTTCCCTCCACTTTTGGGTTCAAAACTTTGCTTAAAATAATCACGGATTCTTCTGCTTTCTATCAGGATGAGAAAACAGTGACATGAACTGTTTCATGATAAGCTGCTCATACGATCTTTCCAATGTGGCCTGTAACAAGGGAGCAGTGGCAATTTTATGAGCAAGCCCATAAACTTTTCAACTTCGGTCAAGCCTCTCATTGTGTGAACTTTATTCGTATCAACCTTCTTCCCACTCAGCATCTCACTGACCCCACAAGTCAACACTTGCTTGAAAATATCACCCTCAGAGAGAACAGCCTGTTTCCAAATGACCATTGTTCCTTTAAATTTTCTCCTTAGATCTTATCTCACATACATTTCTTCTGAGAGCCACCAGCAATAATAATCACCTCCTCTCCAGAAACACGTGAGTAAATAGCTCTAGGGCGTTGCTGTTCTTTACCTAAGTGGGAATTGGACTGGGATGAAACAGAGAAGGATACTGCTTAAACAGAGCCTGCTAGATTGTTTTGGTGGATCCACAGCACTGCATAGCTGAGCAATATTGTCGGTGTAATCTAAGGACTGTTTCACTTGTGTCCTTGTCATACATCAGTTCACAGAAAATTTCTTCCCTGCTCCTGCTCTCAGCTGCACGTATGTGTGTAACTTATCTTCACCATGGCCTAGGCATAAAGCGAGGGAGGCGCATGGGAAAAGCTGTCCTTTTGATTTTTTCATTTTCCCATATCAAGAGGGGCCTGTGTTTGCTCAGCTGGGAAGAGTTGCTCCAGGCCTTCCTAGGTCTCCTGCCAAAGTGGCACCAGGATGTAGTGCTCAGCCCAAGGGCTCTTCCCAGTAGGGAGGCAATGCAGCTCCTACTTTCAGACACTGAGGATGTTTTGCAAGTTGCAAAGGAAGAGCTCAATATTTGGAACAGAGAATGTGAGCTCAGGCTTTTTTTGAGATGTCTTTATTTGCAATGAACATGGGTGTTTCCCAGCATCTTGGTGCTCATTGTTCAGCGTTTCTCTGTGACTCCAGAGGACATGTCTAGCTTTTGCTGATGGCTTGGGATGTGAAGTTCAGGCTGGATTTCCTGCTATTTTTACATCCTCCTGGAAGGGGCAGCTTGCATTCACTTAAAGCTATGCAAATCTCCTGGATAAAATTCAGCATTGCTGATTCCACGGAGTATGTACAGGCGACAAAGGCAGCCTACTGTCCTTACCTGATGCCCTCCTTCCTCGGTGAGATGCACAGACCACGGGTTACACAAAAAATGGGAGGAGACATACCGTCTTCCTTTAAGAAAAGCCACCCTCTTAGAGGCACTTTCCAGCAGCAGCCCGTGGTGCAGAAACTCGGGATCACGGCCACGTGTAACAGGAGCCGCCGCCGCCGCCGCGCCCCCCTCGCTCCGGGCCGGAACCACCCGCGCCCCGCCCTGCGCACGGGGCTGCAAAGCCCGGCTGTGATAACAGGAAACGGGGGCGGGGGGAGCCCAAACCGAGATGGCAAATCCCTCGGGAAGCGACTTTTCCTCGAGAGAGACGGAGGGCTGGGGCCGGGGCGCCGGGCCGCCAGCAGGTGGCGCCTGAGGTCGCGGCGGTGCCGGGGTCCCGCCGCGGGGGGGGCTGCGACCCCGCGGTCCCCCCCGCTCCAGCCGGGCACGGAGGCGGGGGGGACGGGCGGGGAGGGCACCTCCGGGAGCCTTTGACAAAGGGAACCCGCCCCTGCGTGTGGGAAGGGGGCGGTGCGGGTGTTCGCGCGGGAGGGATGCTCGACTGCGGGCAGGCGTCGTCTGTACGAGCAGCGATGCGACCCTGCTTCAGCGGCTCTGTCACTCCGCCGTCATGGACTTGGAGGGAGGGAGAGAAGCTGGTGCCTGTGGGGTACAGGGGACCGACCGCGTCCCCGGCTCGTTCCCCAGCAGCAGCTGTAGCACGTCCGGGGACATTTTGGGAGGAGCGCTCTCGGCTCAGGCAGTGCTTAAACCCCTGCGGAACCGTGCGTGAGCGGCTGTGCCCGCGCACTGCGGGACGCGCCCGTGAGGGGCGGGGAGCAGAGCCTGCGCTCAAGGAATATCACAACCATGGAATAAAAAGCCCTTTAAGCAGTGAATGGCCTCCCTTTTAGGTATGAGTAGCACGTAGAATCCAGCAGACACTCCCCGAAGAGCCCCGGCTCTTGTAGCTGAGGTGGGGTGTGCCCGCTCGGGCAGCTCTTCACTCCAGCTACTGCATCCAGCGGTTTCACTCCGTTCTGGAAGCGGCTCCTCAGCAGCCGCACGGCGAGGAGCGCTCGGCAGCCATCGCTGCCTGCCGTCCCACGGCCTCTCGGCGTGGGCATTGTCAGCCAGCCAAAAACCAGCAAGCCGCAAGCTTCGCAAGCCGCCTTCTTTCGCCGAGTACGAGATTTCCATCGTGTCTCAGTGCTAAGCATGGCAAGAAAAGGAACAATTTTTAATGTGAATTCTTTCAGACTTTTGTTTACATCTTTGGCCAGAGCCCCCGGAAGCAAATAGTTTGCATGTTTTGCAAGGTGGCAGAGTAGGTTTTTTTAACTTCTGGCTCTTTTATCAATATATTTACACTCTGCCCTCGAATAGCGTTTGTTAAGATTAATGAGCACTGTAGTATTTTTCTGATTACCTAAGATCAACAGCTTCATTAGTAGCTGGGTTAATCCCCCAAACCTCTGAATATCTGGAGAAATTTTAGAGATAGATCTGAACTGTGTAACTTGGTCTTCATTTGATGCAGTAGAGAAAAACCAGAGTGCTCACAGCCTTTGGGAGGATCTAAGGAATGCACTGCCCCTTTTTACTACAGCTCACTTAGCATACAGCTTTTTGATCTCATGTGATACAGGTGAAAAAGCTACTCAGCTACTGTACAGGTCTACAGTTATTACGTCATCCTTGAGGTATAATCCGAGAACAGGGAGAAAATGTCTAAAAAATTTCAGCAATTCCATGTACTAGAATTTGAGGAAAATGCATAAGCTGCTCTCTGAACCATGTTTCTTGTAAGTGTGGCTGAATGGTACTGAGAGATATAAATTGGCTGCAGCAGGCCAGCAAACATTTTTTCCTGGGGTCTGCTGAATGAGCCTTGTGTTCTTTTTTTACTCCTTTTTCTTGGCATTTAGGATACTCCCATTTCAATGGCATCTCAAGTGTCTGATAAAGATGATGCTATTATTTGTGTTCAAGGTGCACAGCCTTAAGTCGCTGAGGGCTCAGGTCTGGTACAGGACTGAAGAAGGGTGACCTCTTAGATCCCTGGTTTTGGGCCTGGGATTTTTCAATATGAATTGGATACCTAAATTGCAAGTATAGGTAACAGGAGAGGTGGTTGGAGATGGTAATCAGAACTGCACACTGAGTGGGAAGGTACCTGAATTTTAGCTGGTAGAGACTATCAAGTACAGGTGCCTTTTGCTAGCTCACACTGTGCAGGATGCTCACACTAAACAGCACTCAGCAGAGGCTTGAAGTCGTCCCACTGGATGCAGATGATAAAATCATGCATTCGTTTTCAAAGTAGCCACTGGTAATGGTGTTTTTATATAGCATTTCTTTACTCATCTGAGAGACCTTACCTGTTGTGAAAAACGAAATTCACTCTCCTGTTAGAATTGTAAAGTTTAATAAAGGACAATAAAGGACAAAAATAAAGCAAAGGTTACAGCGCTGGGTGCTTTTGGCACTCGGCCAAGAGCACACCTGCTACTTCGGAAACCCCCCTTTACATACACATCAGTCTATTACAAATTCATAAACAATTATGCATATTCAATCTTTTCTTCAAACTAGTTTACATGTTCCAGGAACTGTTCAGCAAGGCTCCTCCTTGGGTCCGCCTTTTTAGAGCATGCGCATTTCTTGGCTGTGGTTTTAGCTTGCTTCCATTATCACCTCCAGAGTGGGCTTTGGTCCATGGTCTCTGCAGATGGTGATCGCTGATAGTTGGCATGTCAGTAGCAGGGGTCCTCAACACGTGTTGGTTGGACGTTATCCAACCAAGCAGACAGTTCACAAGCATAGCTATTTCACTATTTTAGGTTAAAAATGACAGAAATAAAGGCACCAGCCACCGCCAAAAAAAAAGCCACAGCATCTATCTGTAATAAAGCTACTTTTACACCTATAGCATTTGTTTGTAGAAAGCCACTATTATAATATCTATTACAAAAGCTACTTTAACATCACTCAACATTTGCAGAAAGCCAATATTATAGCATCTATCTATCACACCTGTAAAGTGGGAGAGCTGGGGTTGAGGGGGAATGCCCAGGCTGCCATTGGGACACTGCTGAGTCTGTCCTACTGTGAAAAAAAGCAGTTGAAGATTTGGAGATGAGGAATGCATGGGAACGGGCTTAATAGTTCAGGCCCTGCAATCCACTGGTGAGAACACTTAGCAAGGAATGGGGAGTGCAGTTTCAGTCCCAAGTATCTGTGCACATCTGTCATTTGATGCCTCACTGAACGCACAATGGTTATTAAATCTGTCACAATTAAGATCTACTGCTCCAGCTTGTCCATGATTTTCCCATTATTTTATTTTCTATTTCATGAAACAGAGTTGTGTCTATGGTGCCTTGCTTAAGAAAATGCTGTGGATGTGTGTCGGTGTTCACTGAGCATGCCTGCGAGCTTGGGTCCCCTGCAAACATGAGCAGCGGGAGCCTCGTTTGTAAATCTCCGAAGGGTGGTAGGCGCTGAGAAACTCAGCTTAGACAAGACAGTTACTTATCTGGGCATGCACAGAGCTAGAATATTAGGCTGGCAAGTATAAAAATAAGATGGTTTCTGCAGTGGCTGTGATTTTTTTTGATTTTGCTATAAATTCCGTCTAAATTTTACAGTAGTCTGTTGGATTCGCAAAGCCTCAGAAGTGTTCAGAGCAAATATTCTGACTGTCCTTGCACTTACATGTTTTTTACCAGCATTTGTATTTCCTTTTCTTTGTTCCCTTATGCAGTTTCTTACGTGGGTGTGAGAACTATGTGATGTGTTCCCCTGCCATATGGAGCAAAAGTCTTGAAATTATCTCTCTTCTGTATTAAATCTCAGCTGAAAAACACCATTTGCTGTGTTGTCTGACTTCTTCAGAGACAGTGCTGCTTCTAATCAGTTTTATAACGACATCAGTTTTGTAACGGGGGGGATACAATTTGCCTCAGAGATAACAGGAAAAAAAGTCTGCAGGAATCTCATTCACGTGACCGTTTTGCTGTGATTGTGCCTGGATGTGATGAGGGTGCTCAGTCAAACCGGTGTCAGAGCTGCACGCAGTCCCTCACACTGCCCTGGAAGGAGCATTGCACCAAGAAAAGCAGCTGGATGCTTTGACAGCGAGTGGGTGGTGACTCCAGAGAGACAATGCTGCTGAGAAGTGGTGGCCTTGTAGCGGTCTCATTCGGTGTCCAGTTCCAAGACATCTGTTAATTTAACATTGGCTGTGAGAACTGTCGGAGCAAATGGCTTGGAAACGAGGTGCCGTAGGGGGAAAAACCTGATGCCATATAACACTGCTTATTAAAAAAAAAAAAATCTCAATCCCCATCCAGCCCCTCTCCCTTCTCGGCTCTGTCATTGTCAGTGTCTCCCATGCACAGGGTGATTAATCACCATTTTAGGCCGGCAGTTTATAGCTCATAAATACTTGGGTGTGTCAAAGTGTAATGGATCCCTTAGGAATGACAGTTCTGTTTGGACAGTGGCTGAACACATCCCTCTGAATTCCCATCCCTTCAGCATAGAAAATGGATTTTAATGGTCACAAACAGATGGTGTCCATGAAAGGGAGAAAAACCCCCAGATTATAGCTCATGTCAGACAGGGTGGAGAAAATAACCTGCTATATTTAAAACTTTATTTCATTAGAAACAATAATTTAGCTTCAAGCAGTTTTGGTACAATTTAAAAAAAATCTCAGTATTACTATTAACAATAAGTGGATCTCAAAAGACACAGCAGTTCAGTTCAAATTAAGAAGGAGAATCTAAAGTCCAAGTGTGGGGTTATATTTTAGCTTGCTCTTTTTGTTTGCTTGTTTCATTCAAATCAGAGGGATTTGATTTCCCCAGTTCATCAGTCAGGGAGCAAAACCAGTTGAATTGAAGTGTCCTACAGCCCAGAAGAATGTCATTAACAATACCTTAAGTTTTTCTGCATTATCTAAGTCAGCTGGAAATCTAGTTATTTCCATTTATTAGAAAGTCAGGAAAAAAGTATTCAGGTTTGGTCACCCTGAAATAATTATTTCAAACAGGATACTAGACTGCAAAATCCTAGCAATTTTGGCTCAAGTGCTTGTTCAAGCCTCGAGAGAGCACATAAACATCCATTAATGCACATTTTATGCATAATATAGTGATAAATACAAGGCCTGTTATTGACTGAGGCTCAGACATCCAAGACTTAAATTTCATCGCAGACACCTCTGAGTGTGATTTATTAAAAAAAAAACCAAATAATGCCTTAGATATTTATTTCCATTATCTCCTCCAATCAGTACCAGCAGACCCACCCAGAGTCCTGTGAGTCCTGGACTAAAGCCCATAACACTCAGTTCTTTGCTGGTTGTGGCTACAGATTTGCTGATAATAATTTCTCTGACTCTTTCTGATACTTTGAGTCTTACATTCCTGCCCAGTTTCAAAAGGATGAAATGTTGTATTTCTCCTTCTTCTTTACCCAAGAGAGTGCAGTAGATGGTGGCTAAGGTATGTCTTCTGAAGTACCAGGTAGTCTTCTGAATGCGATTTACCTTGGTGGTAGAGGGAGCTTAAATGCGAGTGGCAGTTGTTCCTCCTTGAGCCCTGTTTTAAAATGTAAAAATATGCATAGGTAGAGGGATAACAGGTATCTGAGCATATCTGTAGACCTTTTTGTGAAGAATCTTTCTTCTGCACTGGCATCTCTTACAGGGTGGCAGAAAAAAATCACATCTCTCTTTCCAATTTTTTTCTCCTGATAAGTGTTGCATATTATGAAACTAAATATTTAAGTGCTTAGCACTGTGTAGGGACTTTAGACTATGACATGCATTCCTAGCATCCAGTGTCTAAAGCTTTTTATAGTTCCAGCCTGGTGTGTGTCTCTGGAGTCAAAAGGAAGGTAACGTTTTTGCTTCCTCTGCTATCAGACAGAGCTTTCAGTGAACAACTTTCAGGGCTTGAATTCAAAGGACATCTGAGATGGGACCTTGCGTGACCAGATTAGCTGGAGTGGGTTTGCTAGCCTGGTGTATTTCTGCAGCACAGTGCCCTGCAATGCTGAGTACAAAGGTTCAGCGCTGCCCTGTCACGGCTCGACTGAGCAGTGATTAGGTTTTCATTCCTGAATGTGTCATCTGTGAGATTTGCAGGCCATTTCCTTGATATAAGGGGGAAACTAGAGGAAAGGTGTGATTAAGCTGCTGAAGTGATGGATGTAGTCAGTTGCTGCCGTGGCCAGCAACACTGGGAAGCTGCAGTGGGCAGCCTGGAAATACAGGAAGCACAGGGATATGGAGGAAACAGGTAATGGGCAAATAAATTGAATACGTGAAAATGCAAGAAGAAATTAATATTCTGAAGACACAGTGTTCTTCGCCATGATCTTCTATACGAATCCTCTTATAGGGTGGATAATGGCACAAAGGGGAAAATTAACTTTCAAAGTTAAAAACAAAACCTGTGAAATAGTTTTCGTGACATGATCAAGAGACTTTTGTGCTTTCTAAGAGAATGCAAAGACAGCCTCCAACTGCCTCTGCAGGGAGGGATGAGAAGCCACTGGGACCACAGCTGTGTTGAGTTTGCACCAGAGAATCTTAATTTCTTTACAGGCCTTTTTGTGAGACTTGCAGTAAACAAAGACACAATATTCATCTCTCTGGCCCCAAACCAAGCATGTTACAGTTGATTCTCCATCTTCCTAACCTCCTCTGAGCTCCACTGGAAGCCAGTTACTGACATTTACACTGCATGGAATGTGAGTATTACTGTGTTAAATCAGCACTAGCACACAGTGTTGTCAGCTCCTGTTTTTTATGAAGAAATAATCACAATTTTTCTTGAAGTCTGTGCTTCTGGGTCTGTATGAGTATCTCAAAATTCCTTAGAGAAGGAAAGAAAAAGAAAAGGAAGGAAGGAAGGAAGGAAGGAAAGAAAGGAAAGAAAGAAAGAAAGAAAGAAAGAGAAAGAAAGAAAGAAAGAAAGAGAAAGAAAGAAAGAAAGAAAGAGAAAGAAAGAAAGAAAGAAAGAGAAAGAAAGAAAGAAAGAAAGAGAAAGAAAGAAAGAAAGAAAGAGAAAGAAAGAAAGAAAGAAAGAGAAAGAAAGAAAGAAAGAAAGAGAAAGAAAGAAAGAAAGAAAGAGAGAGAGAGAGATAAGTTGAAAATATGAACCAAATGTAAAAATCAAAAGAGAACTGAACAATAGAAAATAGAATATGCTTTTAATGCTCATGATTTTTGTGGCATGGCCAATCACTTTTCAATGCTTAGGCTTGGCAAAAGTGGAAAAACTACAGAGAAGTGTAGACAACATTTCTTGCAGATCTTTCTAAGGAAGGAGAAGTGAGGAACAAAGGGGACATGAGAAGGCCTTTGTCTTTTTCTCAGTGGGGTGAACATGCCTGTTATTGTGTGAAACAGAAGGCAGCAGTGTATGCCTGGTGGCTCTCAGAGCTTCAGGCCATTTGGGTGATTATTGGATAGCCATGGCTGGAGCCTGGAGAACAGTACGTGTTATTCCAGGGTAATAACTGGGGCGCTGGTGTGTGGGGTCTGGGCAGCTGTCCCTTCTAGGCTGCACGGAGACAACTGACTCATTTCACTGGATGCCCCTCTGATGGCAATAACTTCTAGTCCCAGCTAGCTGCAAATGGATGGAAACCAGTGACCTGGAGGTTAAAGGTGCCATATCCCATTCCAGTGCCATGAGTCACTCGTGCTCTCATTACAATGAGCTTTCTGTACCATGTGCAGGGATGCTATTGCTTTGCTGCTTGCCAGCATTGCTGCTGAGCTCTGGTTAAAACAAAGGCACTGCTTTCCACAAACTCTTCCCCTACGGCCCCTTGTTTATTTTAAAGGGCACAGTAGCACAGAATGTGTAGACTATGACTGTATTGCTAATTAAAAATAATCACCTTTTGCTTTGTCTTCTCTCACCTTGAAAAGTCAGATCTTTGCTAAAGGCTGGGACTGTACAACTCATAGCAGAGTGTGTGTTGTGGGCTACCAGATGTGAGTGAACACCGGCTTTGAGTTCAGTGCAAATTATTCCTGTTTCACATTTTGTCCCATTTTTACAGCAGTGTGGCCCTGTGGTTCCTGGAAGATGGTAGCACTTCAGCCAAAGAGCCTACTTGCATACAAGTAGAATAGCTACTGTTAGTAACGTGTTGGTCTGGCCTAAGGTTTGCATCTTTGTGGTGTCCCTGAGACTGCACAGTTTAATACTGCCTGCATATAAACAGCAGCAGGGGAAGCTTGTCTATCTACCTGACACTTGTCTTGACAGGTCAGTGGCAATAGTGTACTGATGACTGAGGTGTTGACATACATATGGAAATGGAGCTCATTATTTCTGCAAGTACCATTCAGCTCTACTCTGTGCAGCTCCCCACCTTATCTAGTGTAGAACACACTAGACAGACGCTGTGTGCTATGTCAAGGTAGGATAGACTTACAGTGAGAAATCTACAGCACAAAAGCCACATTCAGAAAACTAAAACTAAAAATAAATAAAATGAAACATTCAGTATTAACTAAAACTCTTTCCATCACCACTCAAAAAACATGGAAAACCTGTTAATTTAAGTAAGAAGAATCAGGGGGGTCTGAATGAAACTCCCTCCATTGTGCTTCACTTCTTTCTATTCTTGGGTTTGTTCATGTTTGCCTGAAGTACAACACTGAAGCACAAATCCTTGTGTATGTGTTTTCTCGAACTGGTTAAAACAATGCTTTGATACTATTTATTTTTGTGAAATGAATGCAGACCTCTGTAGGAGCCTTGTGCCTCAGTGTTTTGCAGTAAAGGTCAGGAGTCTATTCATGAGACTTCCAAAGTGTTATTGTTAAAACATCTCTTTGCTATGTCACTGTTTTCCCTTTCCTCTCCTCATTCAAAATAACACATTGTCATTAGTGACTTATAAGGCTCTCCCTCTAAGCACAGCATATCCAGCTTTCCTTGATTTTTTTTTCCCAAGCTTCCTTCCTATTTAAACAAAGAATTGTTTTAGTCATTTGGGACTGAAATATTCCTAGCCTTGCTATCATGAAAAAAAAAAATACCACTCTCTTTTATGGAGTGATTTATAAGCACTGCAGTTTTATTGCTGTTGTGAGCTGCAGCATCATGATTTGTTAAAACAGAAAATTTATGTTCTAATATGGACATTGCTGCAACGTTCACACTAACCTTTCTTTGGCTAATGTGGCTGAAACGTTAAGCTTTTAATACATTAGTCACTTTATGAACCCTTGTAAGTAAGTAATACTTCAGCAAGAAGCAAGGGAGGAAGGCATGCTATTGTAATTCAGTAATGTAGTGTGCAACTAATCCTTGTACTCATAATTGCATTTTGTCGCTTAGATTATATATTTTGATTTCAGACAACTTTAACTTGGCATTTAATTTTTTACTCAATGACTTTTAATGTAAAAAAAGTCCATAAGATCATCCAAAATGGCATTTTCAGTTATTTGGACTCTCATTTATTGCTTAGACCGTCTTTACACTGAGCTTGGTGTTCTGTCTCTGACCAAGTCATGTCCTATGGTAAAGTCACCGGTCCCTCATCTGAGCACACTGAGGGATGCTGAAACCAAAATTTGTGCACACATACCAGAAATTTATCAGTTCATTGCTAACCTACTTGGGTTTTTTCAGATTTATCTGTCTTTATGTATTGAAATGGTTGATTCTCTTTACAGTTTATTCTACTACATTAAAAAAAAATTTTTCCTCTGGGGAGAGAATTTATTCACCTATAACCATGTTACCTCTCAGTCTCTATTTTGGTGACTTGAGCAGAGCAAGCTCTGTAGGTGTCTTGGTGAGGCTGAGAAAAATTTTCTGTGCCTTTTATAGCACTCTCATGAAATTACTAAATGGTTTCTGAAGGAAATGCAACTTACATGATCACGGTGTCTGTCTAACACCTTCCCACTCGTTTCCTCATACCTTACTAAATCCTTGGCCTCTTTAAGTCCAAACTGTCAGTGGGGTGACAGTCTCACAGTCATTACAGTCTGTGCATTTGGAATTTTATGAAAACAGTTGCACTGTGAGGAGGTGATACACATCTGTGCTACTGAGAAAGGAGAAGCAGCTAGAGCTCAGCCAGCTGGCCAGCCTGTGCCCATGGGCTGCTGAGCCAGCACTGCCTAAGCAGGGCTGTAGTGGGAAGACAGCAGCAAACACACTAGGGGCAGAAATTCCTCCTGCATAAGTAGAAGAGAAAAAAAGGAACAAAGAATGCAATTTCATAGGAAACCAACTTTCCTAAATTGTTTCATGAGCTGCAGAACGAATCCTGAACCTCGGGAATCACTACTGGATGGAGTGCTCCCCACTCCGAAGAGACTTTCCTGTAAAGCATTATGTAGGTATTACAAATTTAAAGATGCTAGCTGCATCAATCATTATTTCCATACTGGGAATATATTTCCTCTTTTTGGATTTTTGCATCTCTATGCCTATGAATTTGGGCTTTGTTGATACTAGCAAACATGTTATGACTATCTGGCTAGAAGTGTGGTCTGCATAATACAGCACTCTACAGTGCTTTGAATAGAAGCCACTCAGGCTGAGACTTTCAAGACATTTCTCTGTCATGCTATGTATTTGCCAAAGCAACAGAATAAAATACTCCAACCAGCTTTGACACTCAGCCACCTCTGGTAACTAACGTATCTTGTGGTGACTTTTACTATCCCTACCATGTAATGAATTGTTGTCCTGCCTGTTGCCTTAAGCAACTAATGACACAAATTCCGATACCCCCTGCCCCATCGTAGTGACAACCCACCAATTCCATCTCTAAATGTATGGACTCAGGAGATAGGCTATTGTCTCCTGGAGGAAGCAGCTATGGGACAGTGTGTGTCAGCTGGAAGATGAAGGGCTGTGCTCCTTGGAAGAGGTGAGTTTCAATCCTCACGCTCTGTCGTGTCAGTGATTTTGGGATGAATGGCCACCTAAGATCAAGATGATTTGCGTAGAAATGTTAATGATGGTACAGTGTGTAGTGGTAAGGGCATGTGACTGGTGATCAGCGTTCAGGGAGCTCATGGGATGACCATCATGCACCTGGGAATGGACTAAAAAGTAAGTATGTAAAAATTGCTTGCTTGTAATTTTAGACAATTTACAGGTATCTCCAGGTATTTCCTTTGTGTTTGAGTTTTTCAAAGAAAAGTTCTTTTACCAGCCTTCTGATGATATGAAGCTATCCTTTTACTCGCAGGGCTTTGGCTGATTCTAAGATCATTAATAAATTTTTTAGTCATTAAAGGAAATGCACACTTGATATCATGTGAAAACAAGACGAGCCCTGTTTCCTGCAAGAGAAAAAGGGGTTTTGGCAGGTTTTGTCTAGCACATTATACTACAGATCTATATTTTATATATATAACATCATACAAATAAAAATATAAATATCTAAAATAGTTATAGTCCATACAATGCTATACTATGATAATATATTACTACATGCTTTATCTATTATATATGTATATTATAGCATCAGGTTCCTTGCTGCAGTGGCATTTTCATTTAGCATTTTTGATAGTTCTGAATTTGTTGTGTCTGAATGGCCAACAGAATGGTTGCAAGGAGGTAGCCAGAGTTGGCATATGACGTGCAGTAAGCTAAAACTGTGAAAGGTACAGTAGTGTAAAATAGTGCGGAAGTGTTATTACGAGCAGAGATAAGGGAAACTAGGCTCAAATGGATGGATTTATTTGTTCTCTGTAATAGTTCCTCAGCTGTGAGAAATTTGCAACATTCCATCTCCTGAGGATATTGCAGAGCACAGGAGTGTGTTTGAACTGGCCACATGTGTGTAACTGTTTCAGGGAGAGCTTCTTACAGTGGCCTAAAGGAGAGCCAGGGAGGGAATTAGGGTTTGGTGGTGTGCACAAGCAGAAACCCTTTTCTGGGCTTATTCTCTTGTGTTTCTGCAATGCCATGCTCCAGAGAGGGGTAGGCAAGGAAAACTGGATCCCCATTCACTTTTGTCCCCAAAACTTTAACAGATGGTAAATCTGTTACACGTCTATTAGCTACTGGTTTGTTTTCATCATTTTAGAGTCCAAGGCTGAATTTGTTGCATTTCATCTTCCAAGCACTGTATCTCATTAGACATTATTTCTGTGCAAACCCTCCCTCACTGTAAATGTATGTAGGCTGTAATCAAGTAATTTCTTAACCTCTTGAATAAACATAAACAGATAAGGTTTTTCAGTCTCCAGCAAACAGCTGGCGTATTTTCCTGCTTTAACCATCCATCCCTAAGCTCTTTGCAGATTTTCAGCCTCCTTTTCTGAAGCTGGATCTCCCCAAAGAACACTGTTCTAGCAGTGAGCTTATGGGTGCTATATGCAGAGAAAGTGCCATCCCTTTGCCACTCAGTGTTATTTCCCTGTTTCTCCATCCAAAACTCTTTTATGCTTTTAAATATGAGGTGTTCTGCTCAATTAGCTGTCTTGTAGAGCCCCAAGGCAGTTACCCATTGTGGAGGGCTGATCTCCATTCTTTCTTCCCAGTTGCCCAAGCTTCTGTTTTGAAAACACATTTTGCTTGACTGGGCATGGTGTACAGGGCAGACAAATTGCTCTGACTGCTCTTCTAACCTTTTTAATACCTGCATATTTATCAACATTTTTGAACTTATTTTGAGATGATTAACGAAAATTATGATTCTGCACCTTCCCCACTGTTTTTTAAAGATCTGTGGATGAACCAGTCCTTGTTTAACCTAACATATCCTCCAGTGATTGCTAGAAGATTGCATTTTTTCTACCATTAATATAGAATGGCACAAGTTGAATATGAAATCACATGCTGGGCAGTTACCTAAGAGTATGAAATCTTCATATTTGCTTTTTGAATGAAACTTGCAGCTTCAGAGAACAAAACTTGATTGCTTTGACTTGGCAAATTTCCTTTAAAATATGACTGCTCTTGGTCTGTAACCATTGCACAGCACAGCTGGTCATTCCATTGATTACTAAATAGTTTAGTTTAACCCACATTTTCCTGTGGCTCATGAATTTATCCTGAGAGTGCACACAGAATGTTCTATCATGAGTCATTGATCAATAAAGACTGAAAATTTTTTTCTTTACTTTTTCTTTTGCTCTCTGAATTAGATTGGAAAAGGGAAAACTTGGATTTCAGTTGTTCTGGTGCGAATGCAAATTCCTTCTGGTGAATGGAATAAAAAAGTGGAGGGTGTGAATAAAACAAACGGCTATTTCTAGACTTGATAGATGCATCTGAGAACACTGATAAAATCAGGAGCTTTGCAGACAAAAGTCAGGGTTTGGCAAAACACAATTTTCACTTCAAAAAGATGTTACAAAAAAAAAAAAAAGAGGGGGAGATTTTTTGAACACTGGCTCCTAAAATACCACATACATTATTATCCATCTGTAGAAGTTTGAGTGATAGCTGTGTGGTGTTTAGGAAAATTACTTTTTTTTTTAATTCACAAGAGAATAAACCCCCTTTTCGTTTCTCCAAGTTCTTCTGAAATGCTTGTTTGGCAGTTGTGAAGACAGAAGAACGAGACACAGGTGGAGAACTCCCCTGTGTCGTACTTCCTCTGGCTTGCATTTTCCTTGCTCTTGCTCCACACTACAGGCTAGGTACAATACAAAACAAAATGTTGGGAGATAGCTACATGGTTTTGGAGGGTGACCAGTCATTAAGAACTTGATGCAAGATGTTGTTTTCATTTTGTATGCTTAAAGGTGAGCTCTTCAAGACTTGTTGTGTGTTTAGTACAAGGAAGCCTACACAAGAAACCACCTCGATTAAAACTTTTCTTTTAACTGTCAGTCTCAAGTAGAGGAAGCTTGATTTCACTTCATGTTCTCTGGAAAGACCATTTCTACTAAGATAGCTTCACATATTGCTCCCTGATTAGTTGTTTCTTTGTAGCTGGATATATATTAAAAGAAAGAACTTATTTTTCTGATCTTTTGTAATTTATGCAGATAACAAGGCCATAAGCCATGAAACTAGCACAACACCCAGCAGTGAAATGCCTACAATTTGTTATGCAGGTAGTTTACAACTTTAGTTCCTTTTTTCTTAAGAAATACAGATTCCTTTAAAAGTAGCTATTTAGCATTAACCTCTTGTCTTTTTCTTCCTCTCTGAGTCAGCAGAATTGCTGCTGTTCATTTGGAGCCAATGGCTGCCAACGAGACTCTTACGTGGGAAGCACATTGTACACCATGGTATTGAATCACACTTATTTTCCTAAATAAGGCTCTACCAAGGCACAATCACAGTGCATTTTTTCTTACTGTCATGGCTTTCCCTCCGGTCTCCAAGAGGGAACAGGAGAGATGAAGTACACATTTTTTTCCCTAGTATTTTTTCAACTTAATATACCTTCTATTATAGTAGCAAAACAGGAGGACAACATACTATACAAGAGTAATCTGCCTGAAAGAGATGGCACACACACAATTCCCAGAGTTTCTCTGCTAGTGTAATGACTGATAGACATGATCAGAACAGAATTCACAAGGCAGACTGCTCTTAACACTATCTGTAAATAATAATGCAGCTTTCAGTGCTCTAGAGTAAGAGTAATTGTCCCTCTGTCTGCCTTTGATAGCAGACAGATAGCTGGGAAGCTTGTAATTGTCTCCTAGGTTGTTAAGTGCCTAACAAGTCTGGGATTCAGATTTAAGTGAAAGGAAGAAGATACCTTTGAAGTAATTTTGAAAAGTGAGATACCTGCCTGCAACTCAAGTGTCTTGCCTCAGCATAGGTGAGTACAGAGACTAAAAAGAGAGGTTCAGTAAGCTCTTTCCTGCTGTAAAAACCTTTAAGGGCTTCAGAAAAACAATTGTAATGTGGAGAAGGGCACCCACATCTTCCATAAAAAAGATTTTCCCAACACACACATGCAGACAGGAGCTAGAAGGGCTGTGTCACGGCTGCTTATTTGAGCACACCAATGGACTCCTGGATGGGAGTGCACAGCTTTCTCAGGAGCGTGCTGACTGACAGCCACATGGCTCAGTTCTGGAGTCCAGGACAGCAAAGTCACACATCCTCGTGATTGTGTGCCAGTTAGCTATGAGGAGAAGATGAACATTTCATTTGTAAACAGTGTAAACAGCTATTCTCTCTCAGTTTTGTGGGGTAAAATATGTGTCTGAAGGCTGTTTGGTAGGAAAAGCATTTGTGGCTGGGACTGTGTCTGTTCTTTTGGCCTGGTGAAGACAGATAACGTCATTGGCAATTTGTCTGTAAGAAGGGCTGTTACAGCAATTAGCTTCTAACTTGCATTTCACATTTTCTACTCATTGTCTTTGATAAATTGTCTTGGTTTTTGAGACAAAACTTCAGGAGGAAGTTTTTTCCCTCCTCCGAAGGGAAATGGGCCTCCCCATTTCCTCCACCAATAAGACAAGTGGGTCACAGCAAGTAAAAAGTGGAAAAAAAGCCCCAAACTGTTTATTAACACCAAAACCAAGCAGGGTAGAACAGGGAAAAAAAAGAAAACCAAACTCAAGATACAACAGCTTCCCGGAGAGGGAACAGAGACACGGGCTCGGACCAGCCGGGGCCACCCCGCGGGCCCACCGGGGCCACCCGCAGGCTTTCCAGACCGGCGAGGAGGGAAGGGAGGCAGTGAGGCAAGGGAAGGGAAAAAGAACAAGAAAAACCAACAGAACCTTTTTCCAGCTAGCCAGAACACAAAAGAAACCCAAAAAGCAGCACAGCGCTCCCGGTGCACTCCCTCCCGAGCCCCCCTGAGCCCCAGAGCCATTGGGCCCCCGCTGAACTGCCCCACACTCCCCTGCTCCCTGGGCCCATCTTAAAGAAATAGAGTCCTTGGGCATTAAGAGGACGGTTAAGGAATAAAGTGGCTTCATAACATCACCCCAGGACATGAATGAAGAGTGCTTAGGATCAGAAGTGCCTCCTGAAATGGAAGGGCCTAACCATGACACCTGGGCATGCAGACACAAACTGAAATCACTGATAATGTGTTTGTTTTATATCGCCACAGTTCTACCACCTGCTAAATCACTTCACTGTGGTGCCATGTCAGGTCACGTTCCAGTGATCACGGCATTCGTGACCCACCTGTGAGCTTAGACAAGCGTAGTAAATTCACACTCCTCCTCTACTGCCTTGCTTGCTTTCCTTTGCGTGACAAGATGAAATGTGTGCCACTGGACTGGAATTAAAGAGAAAGCCTCTTGCAACTTCCTTGACATGATGAGGATGGCATGGTGTAGGGAAACAACTTTCTGAGATGGTCAGAGGTCTAGGAGCCTTAAAAAACATTGCTCAGCCTGTGCTTAACACATCTACAAAACTGAAAAATAGTCATAACCCCCAAACACATCCATCACCACTCCAAATCTTTCTCTGATTAAACTGCTTGGAATTCTACTTGGCAACGATAAATAATGGCATTTGAGAAAGGTCAGAAGAAACATTTTCAAGTTCAGTCTTCTGGAATAGACACGTATTTAGATTGCTCAGTTATAGCACATTGATCACCATTGTGACTTCAGAGCTCTGCATTTCTGGTGAGGAGGATGACTGTAGGTAGTAGGCTCAAACCCGTCTGCCCTTTGCCCTGCTCTTATGGTACGGCCACGAAAGGAAGTTCCGTCATGGTTGGGTAGGTGCATCCTGTGGGCTGCTCCAACAGTGATCCGCTGCCAATGGCTCCCCCTGGATCCCCTGACCCCGTGAAGGATGGGGCTGTGCTGGGGTGACAGCCAGGTGCAGAACAACTTGGTGATATTCACAGTGGCTGACCCTACTCACTCCACTGGGACTGAATTAGCCAGCACCCCCTGTGCCGCTGTGGTGGCTGTGGTTGTGCAGTGGCACTCTGGACAGCCAGCTCCTTTAAGGCACCACTTCTTCCAGTATCTGCCTATGACTGAAAAACTGCTGTAGACTAAAGGGTGCTTCTCCTGTTCTTTAAAGAACAATGAAAGTAAGAAACCAAACTCAGCATGTTTGTTCTTCAGACGGCATAAACTCATTTTAAATAGTTCAGCTCTACACAGCTTATTGATACTCTGCCTTTGATGTATGAAGAGTAAATCCCACCTTCCTAGCCGAGGCCTGACCATTAAAGTTTCTGTATGTCAGAAGCTGTTCTGCAGAAACAGAAATGCGCTTGAGCTACTGCAGTTATTACTTGGCTGTCACACTAACTAGTTGCAGACAAATCTGTGGAAAATTCACTGTTTTGTATTTGCTCTTTTCAATGTTAATGCTGCAGCACTGGAGCCAGAGAATGGAGAATGGAGCAGCTGAGCTGCAGAACTACAACCTGAGATAATGCACACAGTGTTTAGAGTCCCCTTCCTCATCACTAGTAGAATTCCTGCTAAACTCAATTACTCCCACCCAAAGCTGAATTAACTTCCCTCTATCACAGTAAGTTTTTTGCTCTATCTCTATACAAACTAAAGGGAAATGATTTTACCAAGGTATTCAAGTACACATATCAAACCACTAGGCCAACATTTTCAAATACAATACCTCTGTGTTTTGAATTAGATATCTGTTGTCATTGACCATCTAGGTATTAAATGCCAGAGGCTGTGTCTGTCCTTTAAAAAATTTCAAACACCTCTGTGAAATAGAGGGAACAAAGGCTGTTACATGCTGTGGATGCATATTGGGTCTCAGTCTCCCGATCTTTCTCCAAGTAGAATACTGCCTCATTGATCTGGATGGTTTTATGTGAAGAACATTCTGTAGAAATTTGAGTCCAAATTGAAACACTGGCTTTAATCAGTGAAGGGGAGATACTGGATAGCAAAGAAGTGGGATCTTCTTAGACAAGTTTCCATGTTTGAACTGTAGGACAGGGCTCAAATAGCCAAAAAATCATGCCACTTTGTACACATGGCTGCTTTGCACGTGCAGCTGCGTTTGTCCACCAGAGCTATCCTGGCAGCAAATCCAGAGTTATACACTTCCTGGCAGGAAAGCTACATGTATGCAAGGGAACAGCATGGAGAAGCAGTCTTGTTCCTTGCAACATACTTGAACTGGCAAATCCTGATACATGTAATTCTCCTCACCTGCACAGAGCAAAGACCAGATGGAAATTATGTCTTACTGCATCAAATCTTATGTTCTTACTCCTTTACATCTTCTTTGTTGGTAATAAACAAAAGGAACTTGTTCTTTAAAGTGACCAAATTGACTCATATTGAAGAGTAATCATTGTTTAGGCTTTGGTTACCCTTTGCTGGAAGCTATAGATGACTTTGTGGGACATGTCTGAGAGCAAGGAGAGTGTCTTATGTCTAAAATCACCAAGGTGTGGTTAGCATGGAGAGTACAAAGAAACGTGTTTAAAGCAATCTCATTGTTCTATTTTTTCACTATCGTCTTTCAATATGTAAACAAAGATGAAAAATGTGTCTCCTCCCCTTATAATACCTGTCTCATTAAGACATTTTCTCCTGTTCAGTGCAGGTAGGGTTTAACCTTGAGATATTTTCTGTAAGAGACATGGGAGTTTTGGGCTGGAGAAAATGGAACAAGACTCATGATTAGCCTCTTCACTGAAAATGTTCGTATATCAAGGCTTAAAGTGCTTAATGGTATTCTTTAAAACTCCTTTGCATTCACTCTTATGGATAGGAAGTGGAATAAATGCATTATACCAGCAATAGCACTAGAATAAGGCAAACTAGGACACTATAAGGTTAAGTATGTGATATGAGAAAATTAATTGTACATATGTTCGTTGCTGCACAATTCAAGGAATTCTGACAAATGGAACATAGTCAGTCCAGCGAGAAATACCAAGGCAAGCCAGGAATGTGTTGTTAGGCAGCAATGACATCAGCCTACAGCCCTTGCCAGCCTCCCTCCTTCAGGTCCACAGTTCCAGATCACTGCTCTGCAAAGGGTCACCACTCCCTTCCCGTTAAATCACTGCACAAAAGACCAAATCTAAAAGTGGTTGGCTGGGTTTTTTTCCATTTTACAAGAATGTATTATGACTACCAGACATCTAATATGCAGTGAATTTGTTTATATGAGCAAAATATTCAGCCTTTCAGATGGATTCCCTTCTTCTTGCCCTACTGTGGTACTCACTTCAATTTTGCTTGTTTACCTCAGAACTTGTTAGAACTATGGGGGCTCACGTTTTGACAACTAGTTTGTCCCCACCACGGTGTGGTTTGTTACCTCATGCTTTTTAACTGCATTCACTCTCACAACTGTTTCAATAGGCTGCTTTTGAGACTATATAATATCTAAATTCCTTAGAAAAGAATCTGCCCTTGCGGGGGTCAAAGGGATGAGGAAGCTTTTGGCTAACTAATGGTTTTTGCTTGCTGGCTTGTTCATTTCATAAATAGTAAAAAATGTTCTTCATTCAATGACTGATTTACTTTCAGTAAAGCAAGTTTAAAAATGTTAGAAAATATTGTGTGGGAAGTGGAATTTAATCTTCCCGAAGGAGACACTGGCCGTCAGGTTTCAGATATTACTTCAAATGTACCTAAAATCATCAATGGTTAAACAGAGCTGCTTCAAATAATGTTTTGATGGCTTACAAAGGTCAGACTAAAGGTTAGTTTAACTATTTTAAGTTGCATAACCTTCAAAAGACAGTGACAGCTGCAATAACTCAGTAATTTTATGTAGCGATCAATATAATGGCTGGAAAAGCAGGAGAAGGGATATATAATTTTCAGAACTCACTGTAAAATGCAGGTGAGATGTTTTTTACCGAGAAAGATGTATTTTTACTTCAGGGTAGATAACGTGCTTTTCTATAGTTTTGGAAAAAAATCAGTAAAGACAAAGTACTTCAATTTTACCATGAGGCAAACTCGAAAAAAATTAATTCTGTCCTCATTGACAGTTAGTGATTTATGTGTGAATACACCTAGAGCTTCCTTCTGTTTTTGTGCTGGAATAGCTCACAAAAATTAGTATTAACACTTGTTGGCATTCATCTAGGTAAGAAATGTGAAAACTAAATTATTTCATTTAATTTTGTACTCAGTGGGAGCTAAAATCACAGACACTCTATTAGAAGGGTTCTTTCAGTCTTTGTGTCTACCAAGCAGCATCTTGTCATATAAATGCTGTCATAATTTTGAGGTGAACATGTTCAAGCCTGAATTCATGACAAGGGTAGGAATTTCAAGTCCGTGTTTAAAAAAAGCGTAGTAAAAAAAAAGCAGCCTCAAATGTATTGTTGACTGAAAGAGAATCTTACAGCTCCGGCTGTGGTTTTGGATTTGGAAACCTTGTGGTCCCTCTTGTTTCTTCTGTAGTTGTTCACAGAGATCTTTCACCTGTTTGATTCTGCCCTCCATTAACCCTGACTGTTACCTTAGTCTGCAGATAGCTCCATTGTGAATCTTAAATTGTTTTCTCACATCTCTACCACTTAAAGTCTCAGCCTTTTAAGAATGAGGATATCATATTCATTTGTGTTTGACGTTACAGTAGCAGATGCCATGAACACAGACATGATTTTTTGTAGGAATTATATGTGAACTTTTGAGTGCACAATTTAGTTGGATCAACAGCCTAGAAAAATAATACCAGAAAAACATTAAGAACAGAACATAAAAAAAGGGAAAATAATAAATTAATAAAAATAATAGTTAGTGCAAATATAAGCTTCTGAGTACATCGAAATGGAATATAACATGGCCCATGTCCTAGTCTTCCCATGTCTTCCAAAAATAGCTTTGAACACATGTTCAAAAAGTCACATTAAAATACATGAGCATGTTTGAAAGAAGGATGTGCCTTAGCATTTTTTTCCAATCCTAGCATTTGCTTGAATTCCAAAATTAAAACTTGAATAAACTTAAATAATTAAACAATTAGCTGATATATAAGACCTAATTTTCTTTCTCTTGAGATTAAATAGCTTTATTTACCATTTATTTAAAACCATTGAGTTTATTTGCAACAAAAAATTACCCTTTTTAGAGAGATTAAATATTTCCTGAATCAGCATTAATTTTTTTACTATCTTCAGTTGATTTGAATCAGTAGTTGGGGGAATTATTATTCTAATTATTTTTTCAAATTTTATCCATCTCTAGTTTGGATATACCAGTCTTTGTTATCATGTATATCAGCCTAGCAAGTTAATTAGTCCTGGAAGTTTGCCATTATTAAAAATTAATTTCTTATTGATTCATCCATATTTTTTCAGATGTATGTTTGAATTATGTACTACTTTCTTTAGTCATTGACTAGAGCAATTAATGACATGCACAAGGTTTTTCCTTCATAAATATCATTAAAATTCCTCTCTTTAAGTGGAAACAGAGCTCCATAGAGCTTGTTCTGTCATGACACAATTACAGCAGTTTTCCTGTTCCAGCTCCTTGGGAATGTATATCCATTAAAGAGTCATTAGATAAAAATGCACAATCAACTCCTCAGCAGGAACAAGAACCCACTCCCCAAGGCGTGGGAGCACTCTGGGGGACAGGCTGAATGCAGATACTTTCTTACTTACTCTCTGGGACTATTGATCTTTCACTCCTTCCCGCACGCTGATGTGGCTCCAGTGCACTGACATCAGTACCAGTGAGAGTCAGGTAAACCCGGGCACAGACCAGATTTCTCTGTCTTCAGCTAGATATGCATTAATAGATTAAATGGATGAAGATCTTCCTGGGCACTGAAGTCAACTGGCTCACAGAATAGCCCACATCTGTGGCAGGAATTTTTTTCACCTCTCAGCTGGGAGACCTCATGCATGGCGCCTATTGGGAAGGGTCCCTAGAACCCTCCAATTCCCAAACCATGCTCAGGAATTGTTTGAGAGTAAGTTGGTTGATGTGGGCATATCTAAGACCATGGGCTATCCTCAGAGTTTATTAGTCTAGACAAACCTATCCCACTGACCAGAAATGTTCCCATGCACTGTTTCATTTGCCAATGAAAACAGTGGAAGTGAGGGTGAAAGGTGCTGAGGTGCCCTGTGGAGACAAGATTACTTTTGGATAGGCATGGCTATAAAAATGCCTGCCATTAGCCACTTCCAATTAAAAATGGGCTTTGGGAGATTTTTTTGTACAAATTTCTTTCTTGGATGCAAGTACCTAAGTGCAGCCCTGGGAGTCCTTGACTTCACTGCTCTTCCAAGAAAGCTTCACAGTGACAGTAGTGCAAAGCACTTCAGAATACCTGAAGAGGAATGACTGAGCATAAAGACAGGGCCACGGTGTATTGCTAATGCTGGCTTTAGGCACTGCTGTGGGCTTTGTGTGAGTGGGAGCAGTTGGCCAAACGCAGCATAGGTGGTGTTGCAGAGGAGAACACCCTGCAGGAACACTACTGAACAGCTACTAAACTACCCTAACATTTTTCCATGTTTGTAGATCCTTTCTTTTACCTTCTGAGAGGAGGCTGCATCCCTTACTTACATTTTTCTAGTATTCAGCTGGGGTGGTGGTGCAGGCTTCAGAAACGTGACTTTTTCAGTGAACTGATAAAATTCAGAAATTAATCTTGGAAGGTGCAAGTCCAAGAAAGAAGACGATACAACTTCTCCTACAGCTGTTTCCTCATGACTAAGAACCTGCTGTACTCCACAGACAGCTTTTTAGTTGAGTGTCTTGCAGGTAGGCTTAAGGTATGTCTTTAGGGTACCATCTTCAGCTTTCTTTTTTGTTTCTACATTTTCTCTAGTTTCTGTTAAAGCAGCTCAAGCTGAAATTTCAATATAGCAAATGTAATGTTTTAGTTTTAGATGAAATCAGATACGGAGAAAAGGAAATGGTTAAAAGCTTTCTCTGATTGTGAAGTTAGATGGAGTACATATGCTGTGTTTATTTGTATAAAGAACAATGTGAGAGGAAAAAAGGAAAGAAAAAATTTCTGCAAAAAATTTCTTTGCTAAATGTCTTTGTAGGTTTTTAAACATTTGTTCCCATTTCTCACTCCCTTTGCCATGCCAAAATGTAATGACTTTTTATAACTGTTTTGGAAACAAGATGGCAAAAGGTAAAAACCCTTTTAAGCTTTATTCTGCATCAGTTTACAATGCAGGGTATCTGACCACAGCTGTTCTCTGGGTTCTTATAGTAGATGACACAAAAATGTCGATAGAAGCTGGTACTGCTACTGCAGTTCAGTTTTGCATATCATCTTTTCATATCCCAGTTTGTTCCTATAGGCTGAAGTACTGGGGGTTTTCTCAACAAGAGTAGTTTTGTCGGGTGATTTTATGGGCAAGATTTACAATGAAGCAGTGAGTATGGGTGATTTCCAGTGTTTGTGAGAGTTCATGATGTCAAAGTCCCAGCTGGGACAACTCTGGATCCTATCTCTAGTTTTAAGACAATCTGAGACCCTAGAAATGAACAACTCAGACTTTTGTCCTATTAAAAATCCAAAACGTTTCTCCCCTCATGACATAGTCTTCAAAGTAAACTTGACCCTGGCGATGAAATTCTCTCATGCATTGAGCTACCAGCTTTTTGTATCCCATGGACATGACAGGTTTCTGACTGATGTTTGGTTTAGACATATATACAAAGTGCCTGAGGCACCCGCTGAGCCTAAACAAAGAACCCCGGGAAAGGTCTCACTATATCTATTGTCTTACACTGACATCAGCCTTTCCATTACAAAGGCCTTCAAGACCCAAAGTAATCAATAATGATGAATGTGGTTTTTCCCTGTGTGCATCTGAGACAGATGGAGAGTCACTGTGGACAACAATAGCCTGCAGGCGAGGGCCTTGACATGGTTGTTTAAAAACATCCCAAAAAATGTACAGTAAAAAAAGGTACAAAGTTTTGTGATTTTTTTTACATATTTGCCTGCTTAATGACAGATTCCTTCAGCGAGCAGTAACTGCATTGCCTGCTTGCATGAGGATCAGTGCTGTCACTGAGCAGCATCCATCTCTCAGAGAAATGACAGACAGTTTTTCCGCATGACTTTCTCTCTCTGAATCTCCCTTTCTTTCCAAACTCCCATTTCCTAGGCTTTCTCTGCCCTTTTCTCCATCTCTCTCTTCGCTTGCTTAAACTGTCTGGTTCACAGCATGCCTGTTTACAGAGGCATCATGTAGCTGAAAATACATATCTGAGTTAATCCTGGGAAGAAACTGGTTATAGACTATGCTGCATTTTAAACCTCCTTACATGTAACTGTGTTCAGTTAGGGTCAGATGGAAGAAGCCATCCCAGTGGTATATCCTCAGAGAGGCTGCAGGTATCACCATGATGAGCATGGACCTAAGAAAGCAGTCTTGCCAAGGGGCCAGGAGGTTGGCTTCATGTCGAGAGCAGATGTTGTGTATACCTTATCCAATCCCCGCCTGCTCACATTTGTTCCACCCACAGCACATCTCCCCTTCGGCAGAGGCATATCCCAGCCTTCTGACAAATGCAAACAAAAGGAAAATCGAAGCAGACTGGAAATGATCAGAACTTCATTATTCTCCCAGTACTGGCTTTGTTTTTCAGTTGCCTCAGTGTTCTTTTGTGATTCCAGTAGAGGTACAGATGGGTAGTTGGGACGGATGATGATGAGTCCTTAGCAAAACCTATAAAAGCATTTACAGTAGCATTCACCTAAGAAAACTATTTTAGTAAAGCTAGGAGCAAACAGAAATACAAACGTGAACCTCTAAAGTTGTATTTCGCCCTCATTTCCAACGGGATGAGAAAGAAGCTTTCCTGATTAATTTTTAATAACCTAAAGCCCAATGTAAACATATTAGAGGGGGGTTTTTTATTGCAACATATTAGTAAATAATCAGAAACTGTCCTTATAATATTTTACATAGAGTTCCACAAATTGTGCAGTAATAGGTGCAGATTGGGAACTATAACATGAAGGACACAAGATATCTTGATGTTTTAATTAGCATGTTGATCTTAAGGTGTGGCTAGCTTTGTTTCTGAGCATATGATTCCTGCCCCATCCGTAGGTAATCTGGGCTGTATGAACTGCTCCACTGATCACCTGAAAGGGTATGTAGCCATACTGTCATGCTTTGCTGTTTTGGTCAAAGACAGCTGCTCTCAGTCATCTGCAGCACCTTGACTGAATTACTGACCATTGTTACTGTCTGTGTGCATTGGAGGGGCAAAGACTCCATTGGAGACAAAGTTTGTGACATCCAGTGAATGCTTCTTAATTCTCAGATTCTAATATACATGGCCCCCATCCATGAGTGTGTTTCCAACCTTTTCCTTCCCTTCTCTTCACAGTCTTACAGCTCCAGAAGAGCCCACATGGTCTGTTCGCTTCAAGACCCATTTCTTCTGCACAAGCAGAAAGGAAAGAGGAGGGCTGGAATTTTTAATAATTTATTCCACCCTTCCCGCATGGGGGAGGTGGAGAAATTGAAGGCTTCTGAAATTAGTGGAGCTGCACTGTTGCAAATGAAGGCACTATTTAGCTCAGGATCATGCTAATTCCTCCCTGTGGACAGCCTTTGGAAGAAAACAAAAAAGCACACTCAAAAGACAGATTGCTTCCTTTACATTAATAACAAAAGTGTTTATTCTAGTAAAAAGTTGGAAAGGAGCAATTAGAGACTTCAGGGAATATGCTAAGTGAAAATGTGTTTTTGTTTATTCTGGATTACAGATAATTTACTAAATTGCTGTATTTTATTTCTTGTGGTCACCAGTGGCACAGTGACCCAGTTGTGGTAATGCTCCTCTGCCATGCTCTGAAAAATCCGATAACCCCTGCGGCTGCCCCAGGGTGCTGCTCGTTACTGCTCACCCCAGCCTCAGAAATGTCCTGTGTGCCTTGTACAGGGCACTTCCATGGAAAGTCCCCTGCTGCTTGCAGCTGCTGGCTACAAGGACAGCGAGCATGGCTTGTCTTGCTGTGTGAAGGGAAAGGGATGGCAAGAGGAAAGTGACCCTAAAAGTCATTTCTGTGGCTTACTTGTAGTAATTCTGTATTTACAATGTGCCTTAAAAGCCTTCATCCAAATGTGTTTGGCAAGCTAGTTAGCAGTTCTAGCCAAAAAAACTTTATTTATATATCTATTCTCTACTGATCAGAAAAGATGAAGGAAAGAACACGATGGACAAATTAAAATGAGTCAATGCAAACTTGACTTTTAAAATATCTCTTTGTTCATTATTTTATGATTTGTCGTAAAGCCATGCCTAGTCCCCATGCACAGACGTGTTTGGATCCTTCCCCTCCACTCTTCATGCACCAAGCTGAGCATTTGCACTGAGCCCTTGCATCTGAGAGGGATGCCCAACCACTGGAGTGGGTGTCAGGCGATCCCAACAGCTTTCAGCAACCTCAAAACCCCTTGCTTGAGGGTTGGTTTGCTGGAATGTGAGACACTGTGAGTGTACTGTAGCTTTGCCATTTGTGTGTGTGTACTTTTGGTCACATGTTGTGACTCTCAGGGATGGTCCTGTGCAGGGTCAGGAGTTGGACTTGATGAACCTTGTGAGTCTCTTCCAACTCAGCGTATTCCGTGATTCTGTGATCTGTCTATCTAGCTCAAACCATGTGCTGCTCTGAAGTCACTGATATCTTTCCTTCAAGGAGATTTGACAAGGTTTCTTAACAAAAATGAAGGAAACAGTGAGAAACTGCTACCCTTGCCTGATTTCAGTCTGATATGGCCTCTCGTGTGGCCCCCAGCTGTTTTCATTGTTGTCCGCTCTATTTAAACAGAATTAAAAAAAAATGCACCTATTCTAATCTCTACTATCATTTAAAGTTTCATCTCATCCCTTAAAGACTTATACTTAGTTCTAAACCAGAAGACAACAGCTTACAAAAATGACCCCTAAAAAACCCTAGTGATAATCAGGTAGACTAACCCATTTTCCTTAGATACTTTCCCATTCTTTTTTTTTTTTTCCTGACCTCTATCCAAAATTGTATGTTTTGAAGGTCTGCAGACTTGTATGTACTGGACTAGCTGATTTTGGATAAAGCATCAGGTTGAATTCCATCATCATAGCCTGCCAGTCAGTCTCCCTTCCTTCCTGTAGTCTGAGATCTATAGCTCAGCTTTCTGCAGCACGGATGGAGAGGGAGGCAATAATTTATATGAAAAGGTAATTGGTCTCTCTTGCAGATCACTGGTTTTATGCTTCTAATACGGCATCCATCACCAACCAGTTGTAAGTTTCCATCTTCAGATAGTTTTAATGCAATGTGTATCTCCTCCTCTGCCAAACATACTGCAGTGACCTTCTTTTGAGGTGGCTACAGCCTGGGCATCATTAGCAATTTCCACACCTTAAAGAAAGACTGTAGGTTTTTGACCAAGCAGAGGTGAGAAAGCACTGGTGTGACTAAAAGTGCCACTAAAAGCATCTATTGCTATAAAAAGCAATAAAAATCTGTAAAGCATGAACAGAGAGCAGATGCACGGTCTTAGTTGGCTGGTCAGTGCAAACCCTGCCAGCTCTGAGCTCTTTTCCAAGCCTGTCGGCAGCGTCTCTGTCTTGTGTGGGCTGAGCTTTGGATTTCTCAGGCTCTCACAATCAAATCCTGCTGAGTCACAGGAGCTAGAAACATATGGAGGGACACCAGGTGTCAGCCTCATGAGACATGCTGAACACAGGGACTGGCCATACCAAGTGTTATTCCTACAAGAGATGGGCATCCTGTGAACAGTTTCTTGATGGACTTCTCTCAATAATTGCAGGAATGTGTTGTATTTTGTCCTGTATTAGGCAGATCTAGGCTGGATGCAAAAAGGTGTGGCCACACCATCTTCTATGTACTTCCCTGTGTCTAACAGCCATTAAGTCTTAACCATTTCTGTGGCATCAAAATCAACCATCTTAACTTAATTAAACTGCAAATGATCAATGTATTGACTGCCAATGGTAGATGCATCAGTCCAAACTGAAGAGATGGAACCTATTCTTCCTTAGAGAATTGGCTCCCTGAAAAATCAGTGGTGGCAAAAAAAACCCCTGAGATGAATCTTAATCTGACTCCACTTCTTCCCAGCTGACTCATCTTTCACAAGATGCAAGGGCTACATCCCCAGTGGTGGGCCGAGCGTGCCCAGGACTGTTCTTAGCAGCTGGCAGGGATTAGCCACCTCCACCCACAGTATCACCTTCTCTCTCCCTCCAGCACAGAGCGGCTGCAGGAAAACAGCCAGCGGGGAATGGTCTCTAGGCTCTGCTAACTCTGAAACCACACCTGCAGATTGTGATAGCAGGATGTTCTGAAGGCTTGCCAGTAACTGTTCTAATAAATTAACGATACACAGGATTAAGTTCCCAGCACTAGGAACACACCTTGACACTGTAATAGATAAACTACAGTAGATATAGCCAAGCAGCCTAAATTCTGAACAAAAAGCTCTGTATTTTCAGCCTACAGTAACTGTTATCTCGTGTCTCAGACACCCTCACTTTGGATTTCTGAGGCACACTAGAAACTGCCACATCAACACACCACATAGTTAGGCAGATGTTTGATCTGTGTTGGACATTCCTGTTTGGTGACTTACCCTCCATTTAGTCTTTCTCTGTTTCCAAAAGCAGTGTTTGCAGTCCACAAGGAGTTTAAATTATACTCTTGATACTGAAATTACAGTGTTAATGCTTTAAATTACAATTCCAACTTGGACATTACTTATTCATCAGGATCACACCCACGGGGCCTTCCCTTTCTGCAATTGGTCATTGAGTGAAAATGCTTTCCTTCTGCCTGACCCATGCAATCTGCTGCAACGAGCAGCACGGTGTGATTGTGTATCACAAAGCCCAGGTGGTGCCTTCTTGAGTTACTTTTACTGTACTGAAACTGCCACCACTCCTGGCCTCTCTGCACTGTGTGATGGGAATTACGTTGTGTTTGAAAAATTCTGCCCATTGTAAATTATCCTGTACACCCAAATGGTACATATGTAAGGCCTAATAACAGCAAGAACAAAAGCTGCTCCAAAACAGTTCTGTAGATAATTTGTAAGCATAATGGAGCTCACTGTTCAGTTCTTCTCTTGATCTTGAAGATACGTCTAACCAGGGGTTTTTTACTTGTCTGACCAAGTCTGACCAACTTGTCTGACAGCTCGTTAGGAACTCCTTGGGCTTGGTGTATGCTCAATCTCATGCTCATTGATAAACTCCAGTGGTGCTCCTTGTCTCTTGCTCTCCATTCCTTGCCCTGCTGATGGTTACTCATGGGACAATCCCACCAGAACTCATGGGCCACTGTGTTAACCAACCAAACTGCATTTAGAGATACTGATGTGGAAGAAGTCCCTGCATATATAATTTTATTTTCTGTTATACCACAGATTCATTTTCTAATTAATCTGTAAATGGAAATATGTTTTATTAGTCATTTATTACCCACAAGTCTCTAGCCAAAAATATGCTTTAATGTTGATTAAAAATGCTTAAACATAGCATTACTCAAATGAGCATCATTACCAAATGATCGGAGGTTTTAAAGGTTTGTTTTGTTTTGTGTTACTTTTTTTTGTGATTGAATTTTATTTGGCATTAATTTAAAAATTGAACCTTTGAAGTTTCCTTGGGTACAGTCATTTGATCTGATGGGGTTGCAGCAGGGCTTCTCCATTGCTCTATGATGGAAGGCCACTATCTATTTTCTGCCCTGGAAAAGAATTACTTGACTCCATGTGACTTTCCTTTCCGCCACCCAATTTCCAGATTACTCTCAGGTGTAACTGTTTTTATGATTCTTGGCTTGTCCATGCAGCCTAGGAACCATTGTAACCTTCTGGGTATTTCTTTATGAATGTCAGTGGCAGAGCTGGTCTTCAGCACTGCACAACAGATTGATAATCACTTGGCAGGCAGCAGCTGTGGGCTGTTTTCTGCATCTGATTCTCTGACATCTACTTGATAAACCTTGGGAGCAGAAATAGTTGTTCAGTTCAAAGTTCAGCTGTGCATTGTGCACTACCGAGCCAGCCATGCTACCACATCCTTGTAGTGGAAAATGACTCTGCAGTAGTGGAGCTGGTGTATCTTTTTCTGCTCCTACATTTTAATTCTGAGGGCGAAAAACCCTCATGAACTGCACCCCCCTCACCTCTTCCTGCCAGAGTAGCCATTCATTGTGTTTCTTTCAGCAAGCACTGTGTTGCTGAGGAGGTAAGTGATGTCCCTCAGCTATTGTGCCATGGGACAGAGCTGATTCTCTTAGGTAGCTTCACCACGCAAGTGCTTTAACACCAAAGTGCTAGCAAAATCAGTGTCTCTGTCACCTCAGTTGATGGTCTTGGCACAAAGACTAAGGACTGAAAAGGCCTGAAAGTCCAAATTCCAGGGAAATATTGAGTATGAAGGGTTAATTACATAGAGCATGTGTCCAGATTGGAGCTGAGGGGTTTTTTCCTTGACACTTTTCTGTCAGTTGCTGTTTTCATTTTTCCAGCTGTTCTGGGGAAGACATTCTTGCTGTGCAGAGTATGAAAAGCCAGTCAAGGACCAGCCTGAGCCAGGAGAGAGACTGTCAGGGCCTTGCCCCCTCACTCTGTCCCAGCTGGTGTGTTGTCCCTTCTCCTGGTGTATGAGACAGTTGCTGTGCAGGGTCCCTCTCCATTTACAGCAGGATTACATTCATGCCACGTGCTTCAGTTTGGCAGAGCAAATCTAGTTCTTTCCTCTCCTCACCACGGCACAACACACTAGTTGTGATTAGGATTTTTTTCTGCTTATGTTTTTTTTTCTGCTAGGGTTTTTTTGCAAGTCACCTGTGGTGAAAAAAACAAGGCTGTGCATTTCCAAGAAAGTGAAGCTGACAAACAAAAATAGATAATCTGTCCTTCAGGTGAGCTTTCTCTGCAGTACAATGTGTGGGCTATTGAAGCCTTGTGGAGAAGAACGGTACAAATTTCATGGTCAGGGACTTAATAATTCTTAGGTATGAATCATTGCTGTCAGAGTTTCTATGGGAACAGAGAAATAAGTGAATATTGAGGCTATTTTCACATTAATTCTATCAGAATATCCAGAGGTTGTGCAATGTTTAGAAGCATGCAAAGAAATAAGTAATTGTATTATTTAGATTTCGCTAGTTACTGTTACTGGGTTTTTTGAAAAGTATGTTTTATACAGCTTAGTCACAAAACATTTAAAGTCAACAGAAGACAAACAGGACATTTGGCTGTAAGTTCAGAACAATGAACTCATGAGGTTTATTTTTACATGCAAGTTCAGCCTGGATGTGTGCCATGTAACACAAAAATCCAGTTACCACTTAGTGCCTTTTTTTTTCTCCCTTGAAGTGATGAGGGCATCTGGATCCCATTTTAAATTGCAAACTAGGCTTTTTAGCTTTTTAAAACAATTTGCATAGCTTGAACTAATTAGTCCTTTGGTTGATGTGTAGGCAGTAAAACAACATGACCCCAAGCATGAGAGAGGTGAAGGAGAGCTGCATGAATTTTGGCATTTCCTAACTTTTGAGAGCTTGGATTGGCTACTCAAACATTTCAATGTAAGCAGGGTATATACACAGCGGAAGTCATGAAGTAATACTAGAAGGAGACCCCTAGGATAAGCTATGCATGTTTCCCAGCATCGTAAATAAATGTTCACAGAGCCTAAATACACAGCCTAATGTTCTGTTACCCTGAGCGAAGCCAACAGCCTCAGCCAGATGCATCTGTCCCTCTTGAGTTGACCTGTTCACTGCAGTCCCTGAAGCACGTGTGAGCTCCTGACACCAGAGGTCTAATTTCTGTGATCTTCACTGTTTCTGCTGATATTGGGCTGACGTCCCTCAGTTCCAGCTGGCTGGACCAGCTTTGGCCAATGCCCAGCCAATTTCCTCTCAGGTTTTGAAGTGATGTTTTTCTCTCTCCAATCATACTTAAATCTCTGCGAGCAACCCCATAGTTATGTTCAAGAATAAATAAAATGTGGTGTCTTATGGCTGAATTACCATTGAAGCAGGTACTGTAGGGAATCAGGAACCCTCAGTCATATGAAATTATAGAAACCAGAAGGAACAGATAATTTCTATTCAAGACAGGTCTAGTTTGTGTGAAAACGAGGAAACCTGAACTATACCCTTCCAAACCCAAGTGTCAGATGCATATTCCTAAAAGGGATGGCTGGGATTAGGTTTTGCCCAGGTTACAGCACTTTGTAACACTGAGGTGAGAACGATGAGGAGGGACTGCCTTGCTACAGTGCTACAGACCAGTGAGCCATTTCTGCAGAGCTGTGCAGGAACTCAAGTTCCAATGAAACGTTTTGGTTTCATGATACAACTTTTCTGCCAAAATCATTCTGGCATTTCAATCATGCTACCCTTCAACCTTCTGCAGCCTGCAATTCTTCACAGACAGCTTTGCTACAATTAGGGCTTTTTTTCAGAAGATGGCAAAATGCATTCTCTGAATCCCAGAGACTAGGGAATAACTGTTGCTTGAAGAAAATGTTGCTGGATTTTTTTAAACTTGGCAAAAATATCTTCATTCTTTGTTGACAGAGGTAGTTAAAATTACTACTACCCAAAATGTTCTGAAGCATTTTTCCTTGATGCAGATACTTGGCACCTAGAAATGATGACCCCCCTGCAACGACACTGTCAGAGGATGGGGCTGGGGAGCAGCTCTGCAGTGCTGCAGGGCAGCCCTGAGGTCATAGTGGGCAATCAGCTGCACACCACCGAGGTGTGCTCTGACAGCAAAGGCAGCCAGCAGCTCCGAAACTGTGCGACCAGGGGTATGGCTCAAAGGTCAAGGGAAGGGACTGTCCCCCTCTGTGTGGCACTCGGCAGACTGCATCCAAATACTGAGTCCAGTTTTGGGACCCGGCACAGGAAATACATGGACAAACTGGAGGGAGCTCAAGGGAGGGCCCCCAGGGTGGTAGGGCTGGACACTTGCCCCATGAGGAGATGCTGGAGAAGCTAGTCTGGGTCAGCTGGGAAAAGGGATGTCTTTGGAGCACTTGACAGTCCCCAGCACCATCAAAGGGTCACGGAAGAGATGGAGTGGGACTCCTCACAATGGTACAGGATGGGAGGGCAAGAAGCAATGGCCCCGAGTTGGAATGAGAAAGGTTCAGACTGAGTATAGGGAGAAGCTTTCCCCATGAGGAGGCCACTCAGGTCACCTTGAGTGGCTGTGCTGCCTTCATCCCTGGAGGGTTTCAAGGCCTTACTGGTCCAAGCCCTGAGCAGCCTAGTCTGACCCCAGTGCTGGCCCTTTGGGCTGGAGGGTAGACTGGGTCTCTCCCAGCCTCATTTAATCTATCATCTTCTGATCTCAACCATCTGAAAACGGGGCACTGCTCTAAACACACTGAGCAAGTGGCAGTGCTGCCAAGCTGACAGCAGCTGCACGGAGCCTCAGATCACTCATTGCAGATGTGATGGACAGCATCCAACCAGCAAATGGCAGGCCGTGTTATTCTTCCCTTTTTGCTTTTGAAAGGTATTTGAGAAGCTCTTGAGGTCTGTGAGAGTCTTCCAGAAAGAAACCTAATTACCCAAGTTCATCTGTAAAAAACATATATGGCCTTAACTGTGCTCAGGTCAATGCAGTGTTACATTTTACTATATGCTATTTGATACAGATTAGATTTGTAAATTGAGAAATACTGTAGCAGCCCTTGCCAGGGCTGAGCAATCCAAGAAATACTAAGTTTAAAGTCAATTCAAATCTGAACACTGGAGCTGTATCCACAGCCTTGCACACCATCCAGCTTTCCTTAGTATCTATCACTGTTACTATTTGTTATGACAGCTACGTTATTTGTGGGGTAACGGAACGTTATAAAATGAAGCAGAGCTGTTTAAACTATCAAAATTCCCTTATTGTGTGTACTTTCGTCTTAGTTTCACTATTTTTTGGATCATCCAGCATGTACAATTGTATACTGTAGACATGATAAATCTGTATATTAATCTTTATGACCCGCGTTTGCCCTGGTTCATGTGATCTCAGTATTTCCATGGCAAAAAAAATAACAGGAGACTCAATGTAGAAAATCTAAGGCATTTACTGTGTTTATAAATCTCACTATGGGCCTGATCTTGTAATTCCTTTACTTGGTTAAATTTTCATTATTCATCTAAGGACTGCTGCCGAAGCGTAACATTATGTGTTAGGGAAGATTTGTAACATCAGGCCCCAGTGACATGTTAACATTAGCAGCAATCATCCCTGTCTTCCATCAAGTGGACGAAGTCATGGAAATGAAACAAAAAGTTATTGTGGAAATTATTAAATCGTCTGCGTCTGCTGGGGGAAACCAGAGCATCACACAGGGAAGCTGCAGGTGTGCTGAGAACAGCCCTGTGCCCGGCTGAGAGGCAAAGGGCACTTGCAGCAGCCTGGGCTCAGCCCAGCTGAAAGGTGCCACAGCACAGGGCACCTGGGGCAAGATCTAGTGGGAAAAGAGGCAGCTACAGGGATCAGTGTGAAAGCAGCAGCATTTTCAAGAACTGGTCTTCGCGTTAGCCCTTGGTGTCAAGGCATGTACTGGCTTGTTATTCTTACTCACTATTATTGTTATTACCTGTTTCATTATTCCCTTTAGTTTGATGCTAAGCAAACAAACAGTAACCTAAAAGGTCTCCTTCAAGGCCTGGGCACTCTGCGTGCGCTCCCCGGGGTAGATCCTTAACCTCCCTTCTCTCACCATTAGCACCATCCAGAAGGAGGCAACGAAGGCTTCCACTGCCTTCCCATTAGGCTGTAATGGCTAATTAGGTATGGCCTGTGTGTATGAACAACTCTGCAACCTGTGCCTCTGCATTCCAGCCCCAGGAGGGAATGGGGTGGCAGCAGCTTCAGGACATCCATCCAGGCCTGCAGGAGGGGAGAGGGCACTGGCAAGAGTGGTTAGTGCTGGGGGGTTGAAGAGGGAACCTGGCACCATCTGCAAATCCCAACCTAGCCATTCCACAAAACCTGAGAACAACTCCTCATCCTTTCTTGCTCTCATGGGAAATAAGTCTCAAGCCTGGCTTAGCATATTTTCCTGGCCAAAACCATAAGAAAAATCCCAGGTTTATTAGGAACAATTTTCTGCACCTTAGCTGTTCCTTATCTGTGACAGGATGCAGTAAATCAGATTAATCTGAGGAAAGAGGAGGAGAGATCGTGCTCTCTGCTGTTGTTTGTTTAGTTGAGTTGCTAGATGCCTTCAAGTTTCAAATTTTAAATCTGTTGCCAAAGAGGTGGGGAGATGTATATGAGAGCCTGAATGACTGACGTGAACATTCTTTGCTATTTCATTTCAATCCTCCATCTTTTCCCCACTTCTGAGCTCGTTATCTCCCTTAGAAGCACCTTATGCATCCTGCCGACGCTTCTATATTTTTGAAGAAAATTACATTTTTGGCACATAAGAATGGTCAAGAAGTCAAAGAAGACACAGAACTCTCCTGATTAATGTATTTGTATAATACATAATTTTGCAAACTGTGCTGGAGATTAAAATTTCGTAAGGCAGATGTCTTTTTTTACCTTCTGTGCCACAAGGAGAAAGTCTCGTGGATTTTCTTGACTACCCTGAACAAAATTAATTACTTTTTAAAAGCTGTTCTCTGGGAAACCTAATTATCTTTTTTTCTGTATGCTGACATATTCCTAAACTGATGTTGATCCAAATGATTTCAGAATCTGTACTTCTTTTTCCTCAAAAACCTGCTGCCTCTCTAAGAGAGATTTGAAGAAGCAATGGCTCAGAACCCCTTATTTCTAACTGTCTGAGCTGCCCTCAAATTTAAGAGCAGACTGCTGCCAAGGAACAGCAAACTCTGCGCTAAGAAGGGATGTAGTGCTATAGGAGCAAGTCAGGGCATGGGGTGCATGCATCTCTCTGCCAAAACTAGGCATGGAATGGAATGGAATGGAATGGAATGGAATGGAATGGAATGGAATGGCCCTGCCTGCTGTGGTAGGTAGAGGACACGTGGTGTAACAGAGGTTTAGGAGAACTGCTTTATCACCTAATTTATTGTGGCATGGATTGCCAATCCTCTTGCACCTTAACAGCCTTCTGGGTCTGGCATGGGCTTGTGCAGCTGCTCAAGAAACTTTCAGTGCACTTATGGTGCAGATTTACAATGGAGCTTGGAGTTAGGCTGTGCTTGTATTTCCAGCAATGCTGAAACTTGCCATTATTATAGAAGGAAGCAATGGGAAGGGAAAAAAACCCGAAAAGAACATTAGGAGAAACAGAGGGGTTCAGCGAAGGGGTGAGAGCACTACACTGGATAAAGACTTCCAGCCTTTAATTCTTGGGGAGGGAAGGAGCAGCAGAGGTGATTTGAGGACTGTCAGTCATCAGCAAATAGGAAACACATGCAGTACCGTAGTACTTTATGCAGAATTATGGAGCCATTGCAGGAGGGTTCTCATGGTTTGAGGCCTTCCTTAGGTGTGTGCATGTTTGATAAATGCTACAAGATTAAGCGGTGAAGTGCCTTGCTTCTTTATGCAGACCTCAGTGTCCCCATCAGGGGTTGCAGTAACCTACATATAAATAGATATCTGGAGTAGAAGTTCAGGTTCCATTTCCACTGAAAGGAATCTGCTTTACATGTATCAGGGATGTTCTGCAGACTGGACTGATGCACGGTAAGTTGGGTCAGGGAGGGGATTTGCTTCAAATCACCTTACTGCTCTGCGCCACAGGAGCCTTTGTGCTGTGGAGTGACTGACCCATGTGAGTTAAGAGGTCACGATCTGAAGCACTGAATTAAGCTCTTGCTTAAAATGAAGCTCATTACCATTTGTTTAAGAATACATTTTTTTCTCTCAAAGAAACTTAAAATCAATTAAAAATAATTTCCTGATAATAGTATTTATTTAAGTAGTCCTTAAATGAAAGCATTTCAGAATGCATGAGATTCTGAGATGACTTACACATATTTCATAACTTCATGAACTGTATGATCTTCAAATCTCCACTATGATATCTGACCTCCAGCAGTATTTTCTTTCATTTTGTCATGTGGTGCAGGGCTGTGCCAGCCATCTTCTTCAGCACAGCAATAAAGAGCCCTGCAAAGCTTTATTCACTGGCTTTCAGATGTTAGTTACTATCTTCTACGTCTGACAGACAGGAAGTTGCCACAAGCACAGTGGTGGCTCACACCTCGAGTAGAGAGGGAGGTCTGGTGCCAGTAGACACATTGTGAGTGACCTGGGTTTGTGAGCTGCTCTTCTAACCCTGCAACTGGGTGGGTGATACCAGAGAAAAAGACTGGTGCTATAATCTTGCATTTAATTAGTATAAAAGTGTAGCTCATTTGTGATGCTCAGAAATACTGAATTCCATGCCTTTCCAGGAGAGATGCTTTCAATCTGATAGGAAAAAAAACCAAAAAACCAAAAAAACAAAGGACAGTTTTATCTTTTCCCTGCACCAGCATGCAAAGAAATTGTTTTGAAAAAGAAAATCTAATTAAAAACTGTTAACACAATCTTCACAGCTGAATCACGTTCCTCATGCTTGTCCTGTTGTGTCAAACAATAAACATCTGACTCACGAGAGTCGTGCTCCCGGGGCCAAGCACCTGAGTGCTGGGCGTTGTGCTATTCATTATCACAATCGCTGAGACCCTTTTCACATCAAGCTCTGAGCCTTGATTTCTCTGCAGAACATTTTGCTTTTTTTTTCTTGCCAGTTTCCTAAAATATTTTCTCTGTCTTCTTGCTGATGAGATTCTTGGAACTGTGGAGATTGTGGAGAATTTGTAGGTGCAATTTGTCATAACTTGATTTGCAGGTGTTTGGAAGCAAAGCTGGGGAAAGCACAGAGTTTGCCAGCAGCGCTCTTCAGAAGCCTATGTTTGCTTGAAGAAGGAAAATGGAAATAAAAAGGAAAGGATTTTATTTGGAAGAATAGAAGAATGGCCAGTACTCAATACTAGTGCTACTGCAAAGGCTAAATAAAATATTGTGACCAGATGTGCATCTGCATTTATATTTAATGGATGAAATGCTACCACCCTCTCGTATGAAGATGTTTAAAACTCATCTGCTTACACTGCAGCTGATTTATTTTGCCAGTATGGGATTAACATACTTACTGACTGCTAGGTCCTTTGGGATGTTGATTTGTTTTGTTTGTGATTTTTTTCAATATCAATTTAAGATAGTATAGTCATCAGAAATAACAGTGTAGTTATTCGACAGCTAATCAGTTCAGCCTAAGTCTTACCTAAGAGCCAAATAAATCATAAAGAGTCATTCCACTTAGATTCTGGGTCAGGTACTATAGCTTATGTTGTTGATATTGAAATATATTCCTAGTGTGTCACACGAGCTGTCACAATTTTATGTGGGGACAGAGCACAATTTTGTGATATTTCTGTTCAACAATCTATAGTGCAGTACCTGTCAAAATTTTAATTGCTGCCTTTTATAAATTTGACACAAGAAAGCGTTTATTTATAGATGATTATTGCACTATAAAACCCTTAACAGAAGACAACCAATGTCTTTGTTTCTGTGGATTTCTCATTTTCTAAGGAATAAAGACTGGAATTATTTAATTCATTTATAAAAGGTATTTTCCTGCTAATCCAGTTTCCACGGGAGTATCATATTTAGATGTAAAACAAAAGAGAGGCAATCCAAAATGGATTAGCAAACATAAATATTCCCAGAGACCATGAAATCCCAGTCTGTCAGGGAGGGTGGACAAAGGCTCTTGGTAATGCACAAATACTCATCTCCTGCACTAGAGACCTGATGTGCTGGGGAGCTAATGGGATTGATGCAAAAGGGCAACATGGAAAGAATTGGCCTGGTTCCTGCAGCTGTAGTATGTGTTTGATGTGCAGTGACATTATACTTGTGGAAATAAATTATTTATGTTGGTCTGAGGGGGTCAGCAGAGAAATTCCCATGGCTAGACATGGACTGTCTTCAAACATTTCAAGTACCTTTTCTATTTGTTTATGCTGACATAAAAATCTAGCTCTGTGTAAAACAGGATAGAAAAATCTCTCTTTTAGCAGGCAGGAGCCCAGCCTAGAATATTTTGTTCATATTTGTATATCTGAAGAGCTAAATCTGTGGTTACCAGGAGTGCTTTCTGCACAGCTCTTTCCTCCAGTACTTGTATATTCCTCAAGTGTCCTTGTATCTCCACAGGAGTCTTTCTCAAAGGCTGTTTGTTCTTCCAAGTCCACCCCAGGGGCAGATCAACCTGCAGCTACGTAGATTGTGTGTTAGACTTTGATTTCATTCAGTTCCAATATTTGTCATTCACTCCAACTAATTTTTTCCTATTTTTTATGTATAAAAGAGTTTTATGTCGTTGGATAACATTTGGTTTAGAGCAGGATGTGAGACTAAGAGGGCAAAAGACCCATAAGCCTTCAACCAGCCAGGAATGTAGTGGATAGTAGAGACAATATTTCTGGGGTTTTCAGCTTGCTGGGACGTGCACAGAAACAATCAAGTTTTATATTTCTATCCTAGAAAATTTAGGCAATGTGCACCCAGTGAAATTAGGCTATGGACTCCACTAATTCTAGTTACCTTGCGGCAGAGGTGGAAAATATTAACAATACTGATAAAGTTGAGCTTTCTGTTTAAGCCAACTCCTCCAGAGAAGTGAATGTTCTCTCCTCTTGAAGGAAATACTTTCGATTTAAAGGCATTGAATGTTCTCACTTGCAAATACTGCTGATGGCTATATTTATCTAAACTGACTCTCTGAGAAATAAGAAGTGGTTAAAATCTCTTAAAGTTTTTTTTTAAGACAAAGAAGAACTCATAAATTGCCTTGTAAGATTTTTTCCACCCATGCTGAACTGCTAAACTTGATGTTTGACAGATACTTTAGTAAAAGAGGGCAGCTAGTTTCTGTCTGTTGTTAGCTGGAATTTCTATACAGTGGATGAAATTTTGCTCTCCTTTATTGAAGACATACATTTGGAAAGTTTAAATGAAGTCACCTGAGTGTCTCCTGTAAAAATGGAGTGAGAGCAGAATGGATGATTTTCACAGGATAAAATTGAAAACAAAAATAGCTTTGGATAGCTTTATCTAATTCAAGACCATTGGAGAGAAGGGAAGACGGAAATCACTGACCCTATGTGCAAGCAGCAGGCCTGATTCCTTTGTACTGAGTCCTGCCAGTTGGAAATCAATACGTAGTAGAGTTTATATAATAATACAAATTGCTGTAGTATTACGTATTGAGGGGCTTCTCTTTTGAATTTAATATATAGGCCAGCTATAGTGGTTGGCCAGTTTTCTATTGCTCCTTTTTGTTTGCTCATCTTAGGGATGAATGTTGTAAGGTAGCCATCCTGCTTTAATTACTGATCCATCACTCTTTATTTTCAAGTTCCTTCTTAAAAATCACTTTCGAAAAATTGCTACTATTCCATGGGTGATTTAACCAAAGTAGTAGGTAGTTGCCTCACTGCTGAGGGCCAGTGGATAGGCTGTGAAAGCTAAAGACCAGAGAAAAACATCTTTTCTATGGAAAAACCTGTCCTAAAGACTGTTGAAATTAAAGGTTTCAATAATTTCCCAGCACTTTAGGTTCTGTTCTGATAATGTGGGCACTGGTGTCCAGGGACAGCAGCTGAGCCCTGGCCCTCAGGAAGGATGGAATAAATTATGTTCATGGCTCAGGCTAAAGCTTCTCTGATCTCTCCACATCTGCACCAGGCATTGCAGCTTACTACCAGCTGCAACTGGGCCTTGGAGCATCAATGAGTGTGGTTTTTTCACCCCTGCTCTAAGCTACCTGTGTGTGTGGGCATTGGGACTATGCAGACCATTTCTGCCTTGCAGCTGGCTGCTTTGGAACACAGATAGAGCAGACACTGAGCTGTTTGTGCCTATCCTCATAGTCAATTTCTGCAATTTTTTCTATTTACACCATTATGTTGAAGTTTGATGTCCTCTCAGAAAAAGAGGATTTACTTTAGTCTCCTCTACTTTCCCCCTCTTCTTCCCTTTTCCTGCCTCCCTCCCTCCCTCCCTCTTTCCAAACAAGTAATTTCTTAAGATAGATTCAGATAGATTGGGAGCCTTAGAACAGTTTATGCAAGTCTAAGTGAGTGACTTCACTCCTTCACTTTCCCAAGGGAACAAACTGATAAAGGAATATGTTTCAGTGTTTTATTGCACTGGTCATTCGCATTAACGATGTGTTTTTCCTCTGCGTAAACCTAATGGTTCCCATGGTGCTTTTTCCTGGTGTTCTGGGCAGAAATTTCCTCCCTCTGCTGCTGTCCAAGTTGTGATCATACTGAGCTGTTGTGTTCTTCTCTAGGAAAGAGCTGTATCGGCATTGTGCATGTGTAGTCTGCTAATATATGGGGGAAACTTGCAGGAAGAAAGAGACAACATAGATTTAAGACTTATTAGGACTAAAGTTTCCAAGACGTAATGCAGCAGTACACAAGCATGTTGAAGCAGGACTAATTTTGTGACTGGAATAGAGTAAAAAGAAAACATACAGTGTGTATATTGGTCTGGTTCCAGCAGATAGTTCACAGACATAGATGCTGGGACCAAAAATAGTCAAGTCAATCTCAGTGTTACTTTATATAGCCACCTACTGTGCTACCTTTTCTTGCTGCGCCCTTGAATTGAAAGGCAGCAATTTCGCTTCCAGCCATGCTGTATTTTGCTATGTGTTTCGAGTTTCCTGGGATACAGCCATCACTTTTCACTTGTGCACTGCTTGCTGTAGTTATGACTGCTGCAGCTCTTGCTGCATGGCTCTATTCATGCAGGTGCCAGCTTTTTAATTGCACATGGTATACTTTGTCCACCTGCCTTTGGCCACTGAACCCACATGCATACCGCAGTCAGTTTGCTCAGCTTCATTCTAGCCTCACTACATTCCTCCTGAAAATTTGTCATGTGACAGAAAAGAAGCAAAAATTAAGTATTCCTAGCTGGGAACAAGGAATGTTCTTTTTAAAAAAGGATCTTGCTCATGGAAGTCAGTTATTCTGAGAATTTTGTTTACTTTTCCCTTTTACATATGGATTTAGAAAATAGTTAAAGTCATCCTCATAAAGCATCTTTCTACAACATAGTTTCACCCAGTGATATGAGTTAGCATTGAATAATATTTAGTCACACATGTAGCCAGAAAAGGCATTGACTGTTATTTTTGTTTTAAAAAAATACATACTGTGAACTGTTTAAGTGTTTGGGAAAAATTTTTACTTCTGTCCAGGTTTATAAAATCTAGTGAATTGTGTTTAACTGCACTGTTTTTCATTTTAAGTAATATCACTTAAAAAGATGAAGCAATAATAATTGAGAAAGTAATTTTAACAAGAGTTTCTAGCCTTGGGAGACTTTCTTAGTGGTTAGTGTTTGCTATATAATTAAACATTTGGCAAATACGAGGTTTCATTTGAAAACACTTTGTACCTGCTCTAATTGTTTTAAGAAGAAAACTTGCAGTTTTGAGATCCATCCTGCTCTATCAAGCAAGGTAAAGCCAATGCTATGCTCTTGTCTGTTACCTGGTTTCACATTGGAAGTGATTTTTTTTAGCCATTTTGAATGCAAATGCATGTTTAATAGGCTGAGGAACAGGAAATCCATACGGGTCTTCAGCAATCCTATAAATACTGATATACTCTGAATAGCATGTCTGTTCCCATGTCTGGGAGACAAAGATAGAGAAAGATCATTTTATTGCTTGAGTATTTTTTTTTTCTGGTTTCTTTTTTCCTGATTGAAATCAATATTTCAGGGCTAATGGATGAGGATTGCTGCTGCTGCTGCTGCCTAAAATGCTGACCTTGGCAATCAATATATTCAGGTTGGAGCATTTGTGATGTCAATTACTATGAGAATACTTCAGAATTTACTGCCTGCAAAATGTCTGGGTTATTGGGTTAGAGTTACCTGCAACCTTATCTTTCCCACTTTCTCTCTTTCTATACTCTGTAACTGTTGGGGACTCTGAACCCTCGAGCACAACTCTGCTAAGCAATTATTTAATTAGGACTGGATGAATAATGGTGTGTGTTTTGTGTTCTAATTTGTTGATCACATTGGAAATACAGAGGAACAAGCAAGCTGTTCTGAATAATATGGTTCTCTTCAACTGCAAATGCTTTATTCTGATGTTTTAAAATCTTTTCAGGCAGATATTGAAGATTTCTAAAAACAATGAAGTAAAGATTGCCACATAGTGAAGAAACAGGACATCTTTTTAGAGAAAACACTGAAACATTTGACTTAATTTTTTCATTGTGGTCTGTAACCAAAGTGAACAGTTTGATTGTATCTAAGTGAGTTCAGTGTCAGCAATTGAATTTTTTTTACTCTGAAAATTATTTTAGAAGTATCTCATAGTTCAAGATTTTAACTTTAGCCATTTCCAAATGTTTTTAAAATGGCAACTTTCCCCCTTCTCCTCTTTGTTTCCTTCAACATGAACTACCTAGTCTGTGGGGTTTCCCTGCTCTCGCTTCAGCAGAACAGGGTTAGACACCATCATCCCTGCCAGCACTGGTGCTTTCTCTCTGTTACACACCAGCTGGTTGCTGAGCTTCTCTACCAAATTACCCAGATGCAGAGACGACCTTGACATCAGATTGATCCTTGTGACCATAAAGTCTCACAAAAAATATAAGAGATTATTGACCTTAGTCCAGAGATTCAGCAAAGTCTGTCAGTCTCTGTAGAGCGTAACAGTAGATAGACCACTAATAAATGATGGCCTTCTATTCATAGGGCAGTTTTATGCAGAGGAATCTAATCCTATTAGAGAAAATTAGGTCTATCTTGGAGTTTTAAAACCTGTTTGTGTGTCTCTGGTCTACAAGCTGTCAATCAACTGAAACCTGTCACAAAGGTTTGCAAAGACTGACCATAAATTAGTAAAGAATGACAGCTATTGTACATGACTGCATTGCCTTCAGATCTGTCCAAATCTGCATTTTTTGCAAACCAAAAGGAGTCTGTGGTTAACAGAATAAATGCTTTGTTTTCTAGACTACTGAAGACAATAGTGAGTATTGACATGATTTGTTTTATATGTATTTTTTTCCCAGAAGAAGTTCACTAAAAATGAGACTTCAAAAAGCATTATTCATGTGTACTTGTATCAGTTGAAAAGTTTATTCCTCAGTCCTGTAATCACCAATACCTTTGCACACATATGGCACTGTTTAAAGGGTTTTCAAATGCTTCTTGAAAGACTGAATAAGCGAGGTCTGGCCTGAAGCCCTTCAAGGTAATTGAGAGCTTTTCCATTGACTTCAATGGGCTTTGGCTTAGGACATTAGTGAATTTAGTCTCTCAAAACCACTTGGACTATTGTTATCCTCATATGGTAGTAGAAAACTGAGACAAAAAGTGAAATGACATGCTGTCAGTCATACAACAAGTTGGCAAAGACAGTATAGGAACTCAGTGGTTTTGCTACCAGTCCAGTTATTCCACTGTCACTGCTATCCAAAAAAACTACAAACCTCCACAAACCAAAACCCTGGAAAAAGGGAAGAAAATCTGAGATTTTTTTATCCTGGTGAAATAGCCCTATGAATGGCTTGAGACTAAAGAGAGAATCTTTCAACACATACAGGCTGTCCTAGCCAATGGTATTTCAGGTATGCCCTGAGCTCCCTGGGGTTTATGGCCTTGCTGGGGATATCACTCACATGGGATGACCCTCCCTCCCATGGCCTGTGCTGGAGTTTCTTGGTGCTGATGTGGATCACGTTGGCATGACTCACACTCAGCAGCTGCACTTGTGTGCTCTGAAGGTGCCCAGACAGAACAGAGTAACAGCCAGACTCCAGGAGAATATTTGTTAGATGATGCATTCAGGAAAAAACAAATATTGACACAAGAGCAGCCTACATTCCTGCTTCTATCTGCTATGGCTTACCTTTGCCTGGGACTGGTGCAGGTGCTCCCACTTTGCACACTCCTGTAATGACCCCTTTTTGGCTTCACAATCTGTTCCCATCACAAGAAATCTTGCAGTGCGAAGGAGCTCCGAGGTGCAGGCAGCCTCTTGGGCAGGAGACCTTTTGGGAGCTAGCAGTGTTCCTTGCAGTGCTGCTGCCTTCCTTTTGTGGGAAGGAGGACAGACTCTTCTTGGAGCTTCCGTCTACCATGAGACCTCTTCAGAGCTCCAACTGTTTCTTGTACAGTACTTGTGATAATCCTAGCAGCCTTTGTTGTAATTTGTCTGATAATTCACAATCTGTACTTTATTTCTGTGATTTTTTTTTTTCTTTCCTTTTTTTGTCCTATTTTTTAGTTTCCATCTTTTAGCCTGTTGCTCACTAGTGGCGTACCTGGGTAGATCTGTTAGTTTTGAGTCCCCTGCAATACATGAGGATGCTGTTCCCCTTTGAAATGGATGTGTTTATGGCCTTTTTTTGTTTGTTTTGTATGACTGGAGAGTACAATGTGTCCAACTCCCTGATTTTTCTTAGGTTTTCAGCCCTAGGCTGAGAAAATAGTACAAAGAAAGAGCTTTTGGATCTCCTCCAAGACCAAGTGGTCACATACACAATGAATCCTTTGCAATCTGGAAAGAAGAAAAAGGTGGTTCTTATAATGACATTTCTGCAGGTTGCTTCAGGACTCATTCTTAGATGTTCTCTGAGCTAGGGAAAGATTCCTAGCTGATTCCTAGCTTTTCCCATGCTGATAGAGACATCCCTGCCAGTGCTGGCTGTATGAAATAGTCAGGTATGTCAAAGGAGAAGAGAAAGCATATACAGCCAAAGGCTACAAAACCCTGAAGCTTATTCACCTCCTTTCCTTGACCTTCATACTTATTTGATTTGAGGCCACCACATCACTATATTGAATGTGATTTACATGGCTCATTAATTAATAAGCCAAAATTATGTTAAGACGCCATGAGTGCACTGTGAACTAATAGGTCTGTCAAGTTCTTACTGAAGCCTTCAGGGATAATGCCCAAGAGGCAGAATTTAGATTAAGTCCATTCATATCAGCTGCCATTACCTAAAAGGTATGACTTAACTGATGAGTGGTAATTGGTTATGAGCTGTTGTGACCAGGTCCTAAATTTGGCAAAGAAAAAGAAGCTCTGAATTCTGCTGACCTGGAAGGCCTTGGTAGATACTGTCAAAGACCCAAGAGCACAATCTTCAGCTTCACCTGATATTTTGTGTGTATCTGAGCTGCAACGTTGAGAAAGCTCTGGAAGGCAAGAGGCTTTACTTAAATATTGTAGGAAGAGAAGTTTGTGTGCTTATGTGGGAACAAAACAGATGCTGACATCTGAACAAAACACCATCTAGATAGCACCAACCAGATATAAAACTAGCACAAGGTCTGTAGGGCAACTGGCTAGCCAAGGATATACATGTTTTCACTAGAAGTCTTTTATTTCCTGATCACTGTTGCAGATTCAATCGAAATCACAGGCAAACGGTGAATGACAGTCCCATTTCTGCAAATAGAGAGTAGTAATTGGAAACTGTTCTCCTGGAAAACCATTTAAATCCTAGTGAGTCAAATAAATATTTTTACCTTTTTGAAGTGCTTTGTGTCAACTAGAGAACAAATGCCCTCTCTCTCTCTGAACGCCTGTCATTTAAAAGGGTGATGACTACAGACTGCTTTTAGAGTATGCATGTATAGATCACTGCAGTGCAAGATTTAGAGCAGGTCCACTGAATGCATGGTCACTTTATTGAATATATGTGCTAAAGAAATCACTTTAAATATTGATGGATACATCCTTTTCACTGTCTCCACATTTATGTATTTTTGAATAGTCATAGAAAAATAGAGAAGTTTGGTCATCAATGTTTTTTATTCTCTTTATATATTTGTAGCCATTGTCATAAATGTAACCAGTCACAGTGTTCTCTCAGGTGATGTTTTAGATCCAGTTGCTTGAAGTATTAGGAAATATGGGTGCCAAACCTGTGTTTTAGTCTAAAGACAGCCTCTTGCTACAGCTGCCTTCACAGATATGAAATTGGACACGCCTGTGAATTTTCCCAGTTTACAGTGTCCCAAATGTAACTTCTTCCAGATACTATCAAATTAAACAGCAACAACAACAACAAAAGCAATCCAAATTATTTTATTAAGTTACTAACATGACCAAAGGCATTTCATTTCTCAATGATTTGAAAGATCTTAATGATTTCAAAATTTAAAATGGCTTACCCACTGCTTCCTTAAATATTACAGATCTTTAAAAGATCTAGGTCAGATCTTTAAAGTACTTCTGATACATAAAGGCATGTTGTTATTAAGATGACTCTGGTCTTTATATGTTTTAATTTCCAAATAGAGTAAGGAGTCTGTGTACCAGTACAATGTGACTGAGCCTTCATTCTTGCAGACTGCACTGTGATTAGTGGTGTTTCACACAATCACAGACTCATAAAATGGTGTGAGTTCGAAGGGACCTTGAAGATCACGTCCAATCCCCCTGCCATTGGCAGGAACAACTTCCACTGAACCAGTTTGCTCAAAGTGCCATCTAACCTGCCCTTGAACACTTCCAGAGACGAGGCATCCACAATTTCTCTGGGCAACCTGTTCCTGAGTCTCACCATCCTCACTGTAAAAAAATTCTACTTAATATCTAATCTAAGTCTACCCCCTTTCAGTTTATCACTGTTACCCCTTGTCCTGTCACTACAGGCCTTAGTAAAAAGTCTTTCTCCATCTTTTTTATAAAAAACCCTTTAGGAATTTAAAGGCTGCTATGAGGTTTCCCCAGAGCCTTCTCTTCTTCAGGCTGAACAACCCCAACTCTCTCAAGCTGTCCTCGTAGGAGAGATGTTCCAGCCCTCTGAGCATCTTTGTGGCCCTCCTCTGGACTCACTCCAGCAGGTCCATGTCCTTCCTATGTCAGGGACCAGAAATGGAAGCAGCACTCCAGGCAGGGTGTCATAAGAGCAGAGTATATGTGCAGAGTCACCTCCCCCGACCTGCTGGCCACGCTGCTTTTGATGCAGCGCAGGACATTTTTGGCTTCCTGGGCTGCAGCCACACATTGCCGCCTAATGTTGAGCTTTTCATCAACCGACAACCCCATGTCCTTCTTCTCAGGGCTGCTCTCAATCCATTTTGGTAGTAAAAAAACCTGGTGAAGAGATAGAAAGCAACATGAATAATTTCCAGCAATTGTACTGTAAGCTGAGCAGACTTAAGTATTTTTGAGTCAGTAAGATTAGCTGAGTTGATATATTCATCTCCTCTTACTTTGATTTACCACCCCTCACATTCCAGAGTGAATTTAATTTGCTTTGTAAGCATCATTTCATTCAATGGGGCAAATACATCTCAACACTGCCACAGTAATTGCTCAAAAGGCATTATATTGCTTGCTTGTTTTTTGAAAGTGCCTACAGATGCCATTTAACACTTCACAAAATAGATGTTATGAACACAAAATAAATATCAATCCTTCTCTCAATGACCTAGTGATCTCAACATGTGACGAGAGATGAAAGGCAGTGAGAGGCACAGAAAGGAGAAGAGACAGATGGAGCAGTGTGTTAAGAAAGTAGGTAGCTGCTACAACTGCATCGGCTCAGCCTTGTCAGAGGGAAGAGGCAGAAGCAAGAGGGCTGGCACAGTCCCCCCATTAACTCTGCCTACAGCTACTTGTAAGTCAGTCCCATGACAGAGGACACACTGCAGAGTAGTTTTTCTGCCCATCAGCAGCTCAACCATGCCTGACTGAACCAGCGCTTCACACACTTTTGCAGTAAGAAATATTGCATCCATTGTTTCTGACCAAGGTCTAGATTAGTATGGACATGAAGGAGATCATGTAGAGCAATAAAGGATTTTTCTGTAGCTAATTCTGCTTTTCCATTAGTGGAAGTAAAGGAGAACTAGGAATGTGAATGAGTTCATCTGTATTTTTAATGTCTCATGAAGCAGTCCTCCCTAAGCAAGAGTCTGATTTCCATATTGAGTTGATGAAGGCATACAGGTTCCTCTTTGCAGGACCCAGCATGCTGTAGGTTGTGAGTTCTTTGTTACGAAAGGAATGAAGAAGTCCCATGGCTTTGCTACCCTTCTCTAGTTCTTGGTTGGAAAAACTGATATTGTTATAGCTAAATTCCGAGATGAAAAAGAATTAAAATGAAGGCACACTTGATATGTTCAGAGATGTCCAACTTAGTTCTAAATATGGTGGGTCCTGAGCAAGGACTCCCAGAACTCTGGAGCCTTCTCCATGTCTTACCCATGCCTTACCCATTAAAGAATTAGTCTTAAATACTGGTCATATTCTCCAGCTGAGTAGTAGAGAATAGAAAGTTTGGTGACTTGGGTTTGAGGGCTCTGCAACTTATAGGACAAATTCCTATTAGCTCAAAAAAGCTCAGTGGCTGACAGCCACAATTTTGACACTTAAGTCTTGAAAATACATACCTCTCTTTCAGAGTGAATACAGGCTATTCCGTGAATATGTGAATGGTGTGTTTAGCTGTGTGGTGAATGTACCTATCTCTATAAAGTGCTCAATGCATCCACATTTGTAAATTCTTGATTACCAAAGCAAAGATACTGGAATGATATATTTCTAGTACACAGTTATGTCTGATTCATCTGGATGGATGGATGAATAAGATCCAGTCTTCCTGTTAATGGATGCTTTTCCTAGCACAGCCATCAAGAAGAGTAATGCATTACTGAGGATTTTCACTCATAGGTACATTCTGTAATTGCACAGCTACCGAGAGAGATAACTGCTGGTTTCCAGATGTTACCAGTGCGGTCAGTGATACTTGCTGTTTAAATTTAATCCTCCTCTGGACCTTCTTGTTCATTAATTAAAAACTACAAATGTAGTTTCTACATTTAAGTGCACAAAAGACAGACAAAAGCTGTTTTAAAAGCCTGTTTGATCTGAGCACTATGACAGTGTAGTGAGGGCAGCTACCTAACAAAGCCTGCTTAGTGAACACTCAGGAGACTCACATACTAGAGGAGAAAGCAGAACTGATATTGCTGTACTTTTAACATGATTCACAAATAATGGGCATAAGGAGCCAAAAAAGCCCACTTTATTGTTCCAGCAGCGTTCACCCTGACCAGAACAGACAGGTTTTCAGCTTCTACCTCCATGGTGTGTCTCCAGAAAAAGAATACTGAGGGGCATTCTGCAAAGTCATGCAGAGGAAGTGCTCCCGGTTCATTGTGCTTCCTTGCACCCTGAAGGAGCTCTCTGTGTAAGCATTTGCAAGAATAGACCATATGTTAATGACTTGCTCACTAACCTCAAAGCCAAATCCACATGCTATAAACCACTGCTATTACCTTTCTTTTGTGCACTGTGCTATTGCCTGAACTAAACCCATAATTTCAGAAAATGTCAGGTACAAGTATTATATCAAGATGAGAACTGTGGAAAGTCAGCTCATGCATTTACCAGAAAGCCATTAGGAGAAAAAGTGTATGTACTGAAATCAAGATAAAAACAATATATAAATATATTCACAAACCAAAAATATGATGTTCTATTATGATGAAAGATGCCTGGAAAACATTAAGAATAACAAAGCAGATTCTTTCCTACCATAAAAAGCTTTGCTCAGCACAGGAGGGCTTCAGGACTGCTGGAAAATATGAGAAAGGTAAACACAGAACAGTGATATCACCCAGACGTTTTGAAATAGGGATTTGTTTTTCAGACTGTATGTAATTGGGCTGCATATTGGATTTTCTTAAGTACTGTTAAGCTAACATATCTGTACAGTAGGTGAATAATCAGGTACTTTTGTATCTCCCAGTGATTTTTGTGTGCTTTTTAATTTTCTTTTGTCATTCCCTCATCTCTTTTTTGCAATAGCTTTGATAGTTCCCCATATACACTGCTTCTTTACCCTGCTGTTAACCCTGAAAGGAATTGACAGGTCCCCTATCTGGCTTGTTAAGCTCTTGAAGCTTGCTGCATCCTGCATGTAGCATGTTTCTGATTATGCCGGCAGCACAGACGTTTGAGCTCACAGCTGCTGTAGTGCTGCCAGATCAATACACTCACAAAGCACAGCGAGCCTTTTGTGTAGGTTCAGAAATCAAATTTCTCTTGTCTATGAGGCAATCTGTAAAGCAGGATCTCCTAACATGCAGTTGTCCTCTTGGAGCTTCACTGAGATATGCATTTATCAGGGGATTTAACAAGGCGCTAAGAAGCTCTCAAGGCTGAGTGACAAGAAGGGGCTTCCTTGCTTCAGATCAGTGCCACCTCCCCCTCTGCCTCTCCCCCGCACCACCCCAGACTCCATCGTGATAAGGCACTGCATATGTTTCTGCTTAGACTTGTCTGCAAAAAATCAAACTCCTGAAAGGCGCATCAGTTGCGGACATAAACCTGTCAGAAAACAATTATCAGCTGTATCTCTTTGTGATCTTATTAAGTCACTTGGGTCTTGATAACCTTGCAGATACCCTCTGTAGTGGAAATAATCAAGGCAGAAATAATGCAATTTATTGATAAAACAAGGAATCTGACTGGGTCAACTTGAAGCTCACTCAGCTGTTTGTTTGCAGGGAGTGGGGGCTGGCTGTTCTGATTTCTGTGCGTTTGTTTTTGGGGAGGGGGTATGGGGTTGCATGCCTGATAGGACTCAATTTATATTTTTTTCCTTCCCTCTGATACAGACAAGCTCATTTTTTTCCCTCTCCAACTACACTGAACATTTAGCTTTAGAGCTAGTATTCAGGAATTGCCAGATCAGCAGACAAGAGAAAGAAAGGGGAGTGGGATACAGGGAAGAATCAACTGCAGAATGTTGTGGAGAGCAAACTGAGACTTAATCTTCTCCCAGACCTTTGTCCTGCCAGTTCCCTGGGAATGGTTGTATTAGGGGTGAACCTTACAGGAGTGCTGATTAGTTGCACTGGACTTTGGCTCTGTAAGGTCATGAGAACAAAAATCCATACAGAGACACAGAGAAAAGAGAATTGCATGTATGGGATGAAGCGACTATTTTAGCAATTTGGGCTCTTCTTTATCTGTTCTTTTTCACTCACTTGTAAATTATTTCCTTAGGGGTTTGATTTGGAGATTCAAATTTGAAAAAATTTCACCTGATGGTAAAATTCAGCCCAATAACCTATTTTTCCACAGGGGAAACTGTTACTACAGAGGAAGGAGGATTGAAGATAGAGGAAATTGCAGAACTTCCTTCTGAGGAAATGGCTGGTCTCAGCAAAAATGTGGAAATATGGCTTACATTAACTTGTGAGCAATCCTTTTCAGTTTGTTTTGTTTTGAAGAGCAGACTTAAAAAAAAATATATATATATTTTATAGAGTGGTTTGTAAAAATCCCTTAAAGGAGAAAACATTAGGTTGAATGACAGGATACAGCACTGGCTTGGAAGGGCCCATGGAGAGGAGACCCGTGTTTCTTGCTGGGTCATATGAAGGCTGTCACAGCTTGGCCTTGCATCAACAGGGCTGAAGCAAGCATGATTAGGTTGAAGGAGAGGTTCCCCATGGAAGAAGATGAAAACTTAAAAGTTTTTAAAATTAGACTATACAAGTGTTTTTAATCAAGGACGACAGTTTTAGTATGGCTTCAACGAGAGCAGAGGCCTGAGAAAAACATCCATTAGAAGAAAAGCACTGAAAACACTTTGGAGTATATATTCAATGAGGTGAATATATATTCATAGATATATTTTATCATTTCAATGCAAGCATTTTTATATATTTTGTAAAAGATGTCTGATGGTTCTGCTTCCTTATATCATAGTAAGGAGCCTTGATTAAGATCAGTTGTCTCTGTCTAGACTACTCTCACTATGGTCTATCTGATAATTTTATTCTATAATATGAATCAAACCAGACTGTAGTTACAGATACTCTTCAGAGATGCTTTCTTGAGTGTAGTCAAATGATCACTTCCTCAGAAATTGCTGCACTTCCTTTGAGTAATCCTCAGAATTTTTTTCAAATTGAAACAATATCACCTTTCAGCTGGTTTCTACTCTGTAGTGAAGACTTGTACAGACAGATATTTATACATAATAGCACAGCCTTTCTCATCACGTGTGTAAATTCAGAGCTGACCTGTGGAAGTCAAACAGAGATAATTTGTTGGATCCCATAAAGAGAATGATGTTTTATGGAAACAGATGGCTCTGCCCCAAAATCAATAATTATTTCCAAATGCAAAGAGCGAGGGTCTCAACTCCCAAAGCAAATACTCTCTGATAAATCAAACCATGCAGGAGCTTGAACTGTTCAGTCTGTCTTCAGACTCATGGTCTGGTTTGGAACAGGAGCCATATGAAGATTGAGGATCACGGTCAGTTTGTTGCAGCCATATAGAAGCAGGGCATCTTGGTCTTGAAGAGTTCAGTGCACCTGCATATTAATAGCTGGTGCTGCAGGGAATTGAAGCCAGCAGAAGCCATTGTAAAGCCTTCCACCATCTTAAAAAAACCCAAAATAACACATACCTGAGTCTGTACATTTTGTTCAATGCGTTGATTTCATTAGTCCACTGAGAATTGCTTTATTTTTAGATAGTTAATCTGAACAACAAAAATAAACACCATGTAGCAATTCAGAGAAAATGGAGTAAAAGCATTCAATTATTTATGACAAAAAATGTAAGACCATTCTCCCTCCTTCTCCAATAAAGATTGGATCTGATGCAGAACATCCCCTTAACTCCTGTGTGAAAACTAATATTGTTTTTATCACAGTTTGAACAAGTCTTTCAAAATTCTGTTTGCTACTGATGAAGAGTATTAGGAGATAGGGACATGAGAAAGTAATAGCTTTATGAAAGCAAGGCACAAGCATGGGTCAATAATAGGAGGGAAAAATATGGAGCAGAAAAGGCAGTATGTGACTAAAAAGCAAAGAGAACAACAGCAGGCAATGGGTTTTGTATCCCCAAGAAGTTCTGGAGGATTTGACCCCTTGCAAGTCTGTCACTGCTCAATGGGTATTGCAGTGTATTCTGCACAGTGAGGCCTTGGGGTAAATAAAGTTACAACATGAGCAAAATGTTTTCATTTCTCATGCATAAGCAATAAAAAGATAATAATGATGATAAGGCAGGAACCTTGGGTAATGTCCCTCCCCAGACATGGGCCATTGGTGAGAGCGACACATATTCTGAAGCCTGGATGGTTTTGATGCATCAACATAGTTGTGGGTTGCCTGATATCTTATTCTTTCCACAGTAAAGATATGACTATATTTTTACTTTTTATTTTTCTCTTTTATATTTCAACGTCTGGTGGTTTTGCAAGAAAGCAGAACTATGGATGCTGGTCATATCCTGCATATTTTCTCCCCTTTTCCAAGCCTCTTTGTCTGCTTTTTGCCATGTACTTCAGTGACACATCCCATCTGGTTCTGCTGTATTGCATGATCCAAGATAATGCTTAGTGTCATTAGGAATCAAGATGGGACATATCATAGCTTGTTCCCAGTGCGTGTGCCAAGAGCCTTAATCTTCTCCTTCAGAATTCCAAATAATTTCTAATTTTTTTTTAAGTTTTAGAGTGTTAAGCGTGCCAGGGAACTAAATTTCCATGTTAGGACTGATCCTGCACTCAAACAAGCTTTCTTAAGACAAATTCAGAGACCTTTGTACCAAACATACCATGACTGGGCTGAAGATCAGGTGAGCAGCTATTTCTTCCTGAATCACCCGGTTGCATCACAGCCATCCTGATTATGTTCCAGTCCTGTCCACTGTCCTGCCTGGTACTCCTACTTTATAAGGAAAGGGCATTCTCAGGGCCTATTTAGGGCAAATTTATGTTGCTGAGCTGTGGAAAAACCAGCTAGTACAGAGGCAAGGGACAGAGGCTGTTATACAAAAGCATTCTTTGCACATTTTCTGGTTGTTGTGTCCTGTATTTGAGTTTGAAACCATAGTATTTTTAACTACAACTCACCAAATTTGCTTTATTGCTGATAGTCTGTGGTTGGTAAATTTTATGAGTCTAATCAGTCTGGAAGCTATGTGCAAAGTAAAGCTAAACCAATAGTATCTAATTTCTGCATAGAATAGGAATTAATAACGTAATGAGACTTTGTCATGTCCAAAAGCACGTAAATTCATCTGACATTACTGGCACAGTCATTGCACACACACACACTAAACAGGACTTCCTGCTTTTGTGTACTGTTTCCCATGTAGTTTGTTTATTGCTGTCATTGTTTTCTTTAGTCAGGTGGCCTCATCGTGCTGGGCCCCTGCAACAAAAATCAGTTGTCTTGTGGAATCTACAGAAATGCCTGAGCTCAGTCAGGGGAGAGACCCCAAAGGGCTTCAGTGTGGTCACACAGAGCAACAACAGAGAAATCTCCCCTGCTGGGTCCTGTTGAGGATTATACCCTCCTGCGGATGCCCTGGTAATCTCATAATCCCTAACCTATGACTTGCCTCTGATCTCCTCTCGCTCCAAATTATTTCGCCTTCAAGTAAGAGGAAGTTTAGAGAAGAAGAATAATTATGAAAAACCATTTCCATTAAGCTCCTAAAACATTTTTAGCCAGTTTAACAGAGCAGTTAATGAGAGCAGTAGAAAAGAGCTTGGGAGGGTAGCGTAAATGTCTCTAATCCTTCTGTGGTCTTTTCCTTATCTCCACCACATCTGCTGAAGCAAACAGGCAAACAAGATGTGTTTCCAGTATGCACTTAACACTTTATATGCTTTATAATAATAAAAAAAAAAAAAAAGTGGAGAAATGCTTTATTTTTCATTGATATAACAGTTTTAACTGATGTGATATATATATTAGACTAAATATTCCCTCCACATACACACACTGAGACTTGGAAAGGTTAGGTTTGGTTACTACTAAAAACAAGATCCATTTTAGCAAAAGTAGATCCATTTTTTTTCATTAAAAATGGGTTATTCTATTACAGCCCTGAAGTAAGCCTTTTATACTACAGTAAGGAGATGGTAGAATAGCCTTTCTGGTTCTACCTTTTTATGTATTTCAGAGATAATACCAAATTAAAATAGCTAGAGAGTAAAAAAGATCGGCATCAGTTATTTATTATTTACAAATAGATGTAATTGTAGTTTTATCTTGTTATGGACAAAGATCTAAAATATAAATTATTCTGCTCTATCTGTCTATTTTACATAGCTCCTATGTAAAAGTAATCTTTTAAAGAGCTTTTTCTGCATTGTTTTTAAATTGTAGTATTTAAAATATTTGCGATTTGCAAAGCAGTTCCCTTCTTCATCTCCCCCAAAGCATTGCACTTCCTTTTGTTCTACTGGGGGTTTTTAATAGTATGAAAAAGAGAAGATAAATATGCACATTCCAGAAATAATATTTTTTTATTAATACTGAAAAGCTACAATTGAGCAAGAATTGTAGAAACAAACTTGTATGAACATTTGATAGAAGAAACATCACAAAATGGAGATTTTGTCAGCTTAGCAGAAATGAGGGAATGTAGCTTGTCATGAGAGAAGTACAGTTGGAATTCATTACCACACATTATTGAACGGTGCCCTTTCTCCTTCAAGGCTATTTGCTATTTGAACTGCATGTTTTTGGTGTGATAGTTGTTTTTTACTCTAAATTCAGCTCAGCGCTGTGATCTGAACTGTGGTCTCAAGGTGTTGCAGTTAGATTATTTGCAACAGGTAAAATGACAAACATCCATGATTATCTCCTGCAATTTTTTACAAGGCTATCAATACTGCTCTTTGAAAACTGTCCCAACTGCTCAGCTTTTGAAGGCAGATTTAGCCCTTCTGCACTGAGGTTCTTGCAATATTTCATACGATGGTTTGTGCACAAAACTGCACAATCGTATTAATAATGGGAGTATGTTTTGTCATTTTACAAATCCAAAATAATAAATATCATCATCACTAGAACTGTAATTCATTTAATGGTGTCACATCCTTTTAAAGTCACTGGTACTCTGCATTATGTCCCTTCCTTGCTGTTATATTAGAACAGTGATATAAAAATGCACCATTGACTTCACAGGAAAATATAATTAAAGGAGAGTGCTTTATCTTTTTCATTCCTTTGACCTCTCCCTTCCAGCCATAACTAGCTTTACTGTAGTTATAGTCTCCTTCTCCTAAAGCAGAAGTAATTAATCTACTTTCAAGATTTGTGCTGCCTCATATTACAAAAAGTACTTGATTTTGCTTCGAATGGCCTTGTCATTGTGTGATTGAAAAATGATCTGAAACAACTTTATCAAAGATCAAACAAATGCAAACTGCACTAATCATTAGCTAACTATTTGGCCTAGGCTGAGTCACCCGGTCATGTCCTGGGCTCCTGAGCTCAGTATGATCACTGCTGGAGTGGGGCACCCACAGCTTTAATTAGACTGCAATATGTCTTTATAACTGAGTGAGTTTAATAATAGATAGGTGTGGTGATGGTCTTGTTGTTTTGCTGCTGTGGTAAAGACCGGGCTTTTTAAAAGCACAAAGTAAATGAAGAGTAACTGACAATGTAGAGGAGATGGTTGATGATAGATGGGTAAGAAGTGCCTCCCTCTTGAAATACTTCCAGCTTGTGGTTTCACAACTCTAAAATGGCAGTGTCCTCTCTCACAGCTAGAGACGGTCAGGGAATGTTGGGCTAATGTAAACACCGTAATGTAATGCAAACACTGCCAGCTGTAACACGAGTGGCAAAGTGGTGATCAACTGATGATGGTGTGCTCCAGCACACGAGCGCCTCAGATAAGCATTGTCCTCTCCAATTCTCCCCTTTAGTCCTTTTACTGCCCAGAGGCTAAGACTAATATTGTAAGTTTCTAGCTAAGAAAGCAAAACTGCTGCGGTGCTGTTCCGGCTGGCACGCTGCCCAGGCACCGGGCAATGTTCTACCTGCCCCCGGCGGGGCGATGGAAGCCGATCGCGGCGCTGGAGGGCAGGCGAAGCACCAGCTCGGGCTCGCCTGGCCTCCTGATGGCTGTGTGCGAAGGAGGGAGGAAAAAGCAGAGGGACTTCCTCGTGGGACAGGGAAGGGCTTTATTTCAGGGAGAAGCCACGAGGAGAGCCGATAAAATTAGGCGGGTGCGGGGTTTTATACCCCTACATAATAGACGTGGATAACATATAATAACCAATAAAATACCAGTTATGGGGTGTTACAAGGCGGGGAGAAGAGATTAGGGCAAATGGGGGAAGGAGTGGGGGGTAGAGGATTAACATGGGCAAATTACCAACCGAGGAACATAGAACTTTCCAGAGAAATTACCAAATATGAACCATAAAGGGAGGAGGAGTGGCAGCAGCCAATGGTCAGCGTGCTTCACACAGCCTTTGTGTGCTCACTGTCCTTGTGCTGCGGAGGCATCAAACCACAGACCTGTTGGTCTGCTTGGTCCCGCTGACCATGGCTCTGGCCATGGCTCACCGCAACACAAAACCAAAAGCAAAACCAACCAACCAAAAAAGAAAATCAAAAAACACCTAATGTGATTGAGTGGCACTCAGAGAAAGCTCCACATTTCCTTCCTCCATGGATGGAAACCTTGGATGGATACCTCCTTGGTATCACAGCCATATTACAAGATTTTAAACCAGTTCAGATCGCTGAGAAGAGTTATTGATAGGGAAGTGGGGTCACAAACCAGTAGGAAAAACTTTGTAGGAGGCAGAAACAAGCAAGCTCAGAGGGACTTCTGCATAAAATTTCCCAAACTCAGAGCTAATTCTGATGAAGCAGAAAGGAGGTAGCTGAGGGGGAAAAAAGCCCTCAAAATGTGTCTATATTTTCAACTCTTCACTTTTTGCACTTCAGTATGAGGCTTTTATTAATTAACTGGCATGCTGGTGGTGGTGGTTGGGGGAAGGGAGAGGGCAGGTCAGTGGTATTTCAATATATAATTTAAATGAAGACGTTCTGGCTTGAGACCAAGAGGTTAAGATGAATGCAATTTGCAAGCTCAGTGACTACTATGACTGCATATTTCTCCTTTTATTCTTGCCTGTTCTTTCAGCTCTGGTGTGGCTAACTCTAGCTGAATACTAACCAGGTTGCTGTACTGGGACCTCAAGGATAGACATGTGAGTTCCATCTTCTCTTGGTCCACTGGTCTTTGTCCCAGCCTTGGCACCTCTGAGACACTTCTTAGATAACATATGGATATCTGTTATCTCTTCACAGAAATGGAGCTAAATGGCCCCCAGCCTGTCCTAAGCTTCCAGACACCACAGTGATTTAAACACACTGAATTCCTTAAATCTAGCCTACAGCATCCTGGATTTGCATGTTACTCTTCAGTAATACAGGACAGATGAAAGTTAACAGATGCCCAAGATGTATATGGGTTTCTAAATACAATTATCCTCCAGTTCAGTTAGTGCAGGAAGGATACAGAACTAGACAAAATAATAAACACACATGCCTCTGCTTCCTTCCCTCAATTTTTTTTTTTTTTTCTATTTCAGAATCTTTTTATCTTTACTCTCTGAACTGTCTGTGATTTGGGGTAGTAGTTGTTCTTTGGATCCTCTTTTGAATATTCTTGAATCTCTCCTCTTTACACAGCCATTTTTCTTTTTCCTTGGCTAATTCTACTTCGAAAGAAGCAATACCTTCTCTCCTGAAAAAAAGTAGTCCTTAGGTTTGAAATCACTTTTAGTTAAAGAGTTGCAAAGTGACATCTAATTTTTTTGTTTTGCCTTGGGGAGAAGTTCCCGTGCTCTGAGCTCCAGTTCCCTGAAAAGAAGGTAGAAAAACTTATCCCCAGCAAACTTTACTTTTTACACTTCCCCATTTAGTTTCATTTTAATGAGGGTTTCTCAGGCTAATGTGTCATAATTCCATTGAATTTCAGCTACGTATTGCAGTAGAAAGACATTAATGAAGGCACTCAGCACTACAGTCACACTGGAGCTTGAAATCTCACAGACAACCTACTAAATTAAATTACAGTTCATGCAATCCACATCATAGAATCAAAGAACCACAGAATATGCTGATTTGGAAAGCACCCATCAGGATCATCAAGTCCAACTCCTGCTCCTGCACAGGACATCCCAAGAGTCACACCATGAGCCTGAGAGTGTTGTCCAAACGCTTCTTGAACTCTGTCAGGCTTGGTGCTGCGACCAATTCCCTGGGGAGCCTGTTCCAGTGCCCAACCACCCTCAGGGTGAAGAACCTTCTCCTGATATCCAACCCAAACCTCTCCTGATTCACCTTCAGGCCATTTCCTTGAGTCCTGTCATTGGTCACAAGAGTGAAGGTACTCTTGGTCAGTACCTGCCCCTCCTCTTCCCCTCATGAGGATGTTGATGGCCACAATGAGGTCTCCCCTCAGTCTCCTCCAGGCTGAACAGACCAAGTGACCTCAGCTGCTCCTCATACGGCTTCCCCTCCAGACACCTCACAATCCTTGCGACCCTCCTTTGGACATCTAATGGCTTAATATCTTTTTTTATATTGCCATGCCAAAATCAGCATACAGGACTCAAGTTGAGGATGTACCAGTGCAGATCAGAGTGGGACACTCCCCTTCCTGGTGATGCTGTGCCTGATCACCATCAATGCACAACTTTATCTACTGTGTCCTTCCCTTTTTTTGCACACACATGACACACACATAGCATCTTCAGATGTTTTCTGTGCTTGTGTAAATGTAGGTGCTACAACATCACCTTGGAAATCTTGTCAATGCTGTCACAAATGCAGTTAAATTTTACATTATTCTAAAGCAAATATCTTCCTTAGTGACCCGAACATTCAATAGTTCTGATTTTCACTCTATTATGTAAAGTATTTTGAAGTGGTAGTTTTCTCTCATGTGATTCACTCAGTGCAGAAGAGAAGAGGCTTCCTCTTTTCTGTCCTTTGACCTACCTTTGATATATATTTCCAATTATATCTCATGCTTTGTAGTGGGTTTTCATTTATTTATGGCATTTATTCTGTGATCTTTCCATCTTTCTAACATTTGATGTCAGGGTGAAATCGTTCACGGTGTTGGGAACCTGCAGCCTCAGGTCCAATGTGAATTGAAAGCAGGGGAGAGTGTGGTGTGGGAAGTGGAAACATCCTTCCCACATTTATGCTGGGGCTGAGCTTAGGATATGACTGTGTGTCTCCAGCTCAGTGCTTGCAGGGAGAGGCTCAGAAGTCACTGACTTTCCCCACAGTCCCATCCAGGGTTAGACACAAACCACTGCCCTCTCTGGGGCCATTGGCTCCTTTGCGCTGGTGCCTCAGCTGCTGATGCCACACTCGACAAAGGGGATGGAGAGTAGATCAGTCCTTCTGCTGGAGGGCTATCCGGAGGCAGGAGGTGGAGGTGGCCTTTACTGCTCTACAGAATTTCTCTTCTGTGTAAAGTCACTGTGTTATTGTCTCCAGGCCACCTTGTCTGCCCTTGCTGAAGGGAGTTGTGCTTGGCCAGCCAATGGTGTACGTCCCTGCTACATGCTGGTCCCTTTTTCAGCGTAAGTTTGATTCTGGGTGCATGAAGACCTGCTGGGCCCAAGAGAGGGCTTAATCAAATCGGAGGTGGATTCCCCAAAGCCAGGGAGATACTGACTTCATCCACCCTCTAGCCCAAAGGTAAGACATTACCTTGGAGTGTGAACAGCGGAAACAGAAGCCAACGGACCAGCTGATCACTGATCACTGCTTCAGTGAATAAGCAAGGAGTACTAGAAAGGCCATCAAGAAATATCCCTTCGTGTACCTCACAGCCCATTGTTTAGGCCTAGCTGTTTGCAGAGGGGTTATGGTAATCTTCACTGTCTGATTAAAACATAAGCTCCCACAAAACAGGTGATGCTTCTAACCCTGAGGATATATTAGGATGAGACCTCCCCTCTCTTGTTCTGTTTTGCCTATTTCTCTTTGGAGAAATAACCAAGCAGTCAATATGTTTTGTTTTGGAATTGATATCTTTTTCCATTTCTTCAGGCTACAATGAGTTAAAATGGGTTCAATTCTCAGTAGTGATTTCATAGGTACTCTGAGAAACAGGTGAAAATGGCATGTTTTACCACTCATCTTTTTTAAAATTTGAAGAGCCTCACTAAAGGGCTATACATGATGACACCCGGGCCCCACAGGGACTGGAGACTCCCTGGGGTCTGGGAGCACCAGGGGCTCCCCACATCAGGGCAGGCAATGGCAGCCAGGGCCCATCTGACTCCCCAGCCAGGTCTTGGGCTGCTGGGAGACACTGGGACAGCCCCAGCCCCGGACATTGGGCCCCTCCCTGGGGAAAGGGATGGGCCAAGGCTGGGACGGGACAGACTGTTAGTCCATGGATGGGATGATCATCAGGACCAGGCCTGGTGATGGGGACCAGGGGGAGACACTGCCCTGGGATGGACACGTGACTGCTCCCAGGATCCTGACTGGCAACATGGACTTGTGCTGTGCTGTCAATACATGACTGGTAGCAAATTGTAGATACAGGAGTAGTGGTTTTTCCCCATTTCAGGTTAAGACCAGATATGGATCAGAGCCTTGCACGTCCTGTATTGCATTATATCCTGAGCAAATTTAGTGCTGGCTGTGGGCCAGGAAGTAATTTTCCAGCCATTTTTCCAGCTGCACACTGGAGTGCCTTGAATGTAGCCTTTATACTCCTCTAACATCAGGCCCTGAAACAAAGGCTGTGTGTGCTCTACAAAGACGTTTTGTTATAACTAGGTGGATTGTATTTACAATTGGGATTACAGTACATGGGACTCAAGATCCAGAAATAGAAATGAGAAAACCTCTTTCTGATGATACTGAATAAAATATCCCCTGTAGGATTTGTTGTATACTGACATAGTCATCATGTGGCTTATGGCGAAAGCTGAGGGGTTAGTCTTGTAAGGGTGCTGGCATATCTGCAATTATACCCATGACTCGGTTTCAATACAGTACCAAAAAAATGTTATACATGTTTAGAGCCATACTGCTTTTAGAGCTGCCATCAAAATTGCTGGCATCTCAATACTTATTTTCATTTCACAACGGGACAAAATCAAGAGATTTCCAAACCTTCATAGGAATGGAAATTATAAAATTCTTAGGAAAAAATATTATTAAAAAAATCTGAAGTTCATTGAAATGTTTTCTTTTGCCTATTCAAAGCATGACAATGGTTTGTGTTTATTCATTTCAACACTGAACTGCAGTGTTGTATCTTCTTAAGGGAGCTGTAGTACCAAATCTCATTCATTCGCACATTGTGAACAGGGTCCTTGGCTTGAGTCCATCTTCTGTAATGCCTTCTGAATCCCAGGGCTTCCAAGGTAAATCCTACGGTTTTGTTCAGAAAGGCATCATGCGTGTTACCAAAAAAAAAAAAAAAAGGCAAGCCAACTTCAGCAAAAGCACAAGAGAAAGGAAGTCCACAGCTACAGACCATGGCAATCCTGAAGTCCTGACTCATTAGGAAAAGGTCACTATGTATGTGCTTATTCATGTCAGCTGAAAAAACACCCCCCCAAACTCAGACAAAGCTTTGGAGTAATTCAGACTGCAAATACATTCTGATTGTATCCAACCACTCAAACCACACTTTGATTTTTATGGACTTGAGAAAAAAATAATGCTGTATCATGCACCTCTTTGCAAATCCTCCAATACAAAAAGTCAGATGACAGAAGAGATTTACAGCCATTACTTCTGTTCAGTATTTCTGACAGGAAAATGGATGAAATGCTTTTAAATGCAGGAGTGGGGACTTTAGCTCTGGGCAAGTATCCTCCTCTGTTCCTGCCTCTCCCTATACTGCCTTTGGTGCTCCTTTTTTGCTGTTCCTGAGTTGGAGACTGCTGCCTGTCATGGTTCAAGGGTGCCTAGCCAAATTACTCTAATTCCTATATAGGACCATATATTTAAATATCTTTAAATATATTTAAATAACTTGACTGGTTTTATGTGAAGCAAGTGAGAAAATCTTAGATGGTAGTGGAGATGGCAGATGGGATGGCTGATGGATTGGCTGAGGGATTGCATGGAGAGGCAGTGGTGAGCAGCTAAGAGCAGGGTTTGAAACTTCTTCCACTGGCACAGGGGCAACTGGGAGAAAACCACTTGTAGCCACATTTCGCTGAAGTGCAAGGTATGTTTGTGCTGATGTGATCCACAGTTTTAGAAGTTCTGCTTTTCTATCTTATGTTACTAGGTAAAATAGGACTATTTGAATAAAATATGTACTTGCACTGCAAAAAGGATGGTGCTCTTCTGTAGGCAAGTTGTAGGGGGTTTTTGGAGGGTTGGGTGGGGTTTTGTATCTTTGTTTTTTTTTGCTTTTTGTGTGTGTTTTGGCTTTTTTTAAACATATGTTGTTGACTATAGTCAACAAATGTAGAGTTAGGAGAGAAACTTCAGGTGTCTTAGGTTACATCTTCTGAACGGGGTCTCACAAACAAAGCTTAAAAACTCCACTCCTCAAATCAGAACTATTTGAATCCTAATCAGTCTGCAGATGCTGAGTACATTTTCTGAATAAATTTTATTAAATACATGCATATCAATTATTTTTGCAGAATCAGGCTCTTGCATAATGAAGCAGCCTGCCATTTATATCAATGAATGTTATTTTCTTGCAGAGAGTGATCTTCTGGTAAGTATAGCTATTCAGGTGATCTCTTGCAATTTAGAGGCATGCATAATCCTAATATTTATTAGTGTGCCACTGTCTGATAAAAGTGTTCCTTATATAGATAAGACATTTACAAGGAATGTATACTTTTAATAACTACAGTACTCTGACAAATACCAGTTGCATCTGAGTATGAGTTTTCCGACCCACAGGGCTATCCAGAACCTTTCAAGACATTCACTGTAATTCAAAGTTGGTAAGGAAGAAGCAGGACATTCTTTCATGTCTCAATTTGACTTGAAAAACCTCAGAAATTCAACATCAGATGATTTAGACTAGATCGTGTAGTTTATCAGCTGATGATAATGTACACAATGCCATCAAACTCTGGGCATTTTAGTATTCTGTATGAGCCAGCAACATTGGAAAGTAAAATAGTGAGTTCCCTGAGATCACAGAAATGACAAAGATAGTAAGTACTGTAATTTAAAAGAGTTTCAGAAGAGTGTACCCTCCTAACCAGGTCTCTTTTTTCACCTGATTTCATCAGTGTAGCCTTCATTGTTATATGAAGGCATTTTTTCTGCTTCCCCACATCACCCTATAAATGTGCTGCATCTTGTGGACTATTTTGCCTCAGTCTGATACATATTTATACTCATGATGGAAAACTACCAGTAAGACCCTGGGGACCAGTGACTCCAAAAGTCCATGGATTACTGTTTTTGCTTAGGTGACTTTTCTTCTGTCTGCAATGATCTGGGTTGCTGCTTCATTCCGGCCCTATGAAAGACAGTGTATTCCTTTATATGTCTCATGCAGCAATTGACCATGTTTTTAATTTGTGTTTTTTCCTTTTTTTTCTCTTTCAAACACAAACTATTACTGGGTGCACAAAACTGGATAGCTGGAAATGTTGTTATCCTTGTAGGCAGCTGTGTGTTTCTGTCCTTTGAGCAATGACTTGGGATTGAGGCAGTGCCAGTGTTTGTGCTTACTGGGGAAAATCTGTTGCCTGGCCTCTCCCTGCCCTGCACGCTTTAGCCTCCTCTACTCCTTCTTTTGTCTACGCTGGGTATAAGTTCTTTGAGGTAGGGGCTGCCTTTCACTAAATGTTTGGACAAGATATAGCATAATGCAATCTGGAGATTTTTTGGAACCTCCAGGAACACAATCATGTCAACAAGAGTGTTTTATATGCATCAGGATTTTATCATTTAGCAATTTACTGGCACGCCCCAGAGTGGGGCTGAAATGCAATTTTCCTTATGCCTTATGCATGCTGTGGAGTCACTGTGACAAATCGTCCAGGATTTGTCCCTCCACAGAAGAAATATTGAGCTAAAATGAAGGCCAGTAAATGCTTAATTGCTGATACTAAACTGCCTTTCATACATATACTGTGAACATGAAACATATTGGATGGAGCTGCTGTCTGGCGCATTTTCATAATATGTGAAACTGGTAAGGCAGAAACAGATGGAAGAATTGCAGTGGGAGAATTGCCCTATTTCCTAATTAACTTGATAACAATGCAGAAGAATAGCAATATTCAGGTTTTGTGGAAGACCATCAGGTCAATATTCTCCCAGATAGAAGACAGATAGCTAGGACACGGAAATTACTAACCAGGATATACATATGTATACATTCTTATATTAACCATTCGTATTTATCAGGAGAAGCTTATAAAGCAGCTGTCATTATGGTTCTTTTCTCCATCAGATATACTGCTCTACTGCATTGTATAATGTGATTTTGCATATCAGCACAATGCCAGGCATAGAGCTGGAGGAAATTACTCTTTTTTCCAAGGATTTTCTGAAAAACATCGTTTTGTGAAAAAAGTTATGAATTGAAGGTGAGTAGAATCATTACTTTTGGTTATTAAAAACGGATCTAAGCCAACAAAATGGCTGAATGTCCCTTTGGACCAACTCATTCTTTATCTGGGAGAGCTGGATTAAAATCCTTTTTGTGCCCTTTAAACCACACCTCTGGACGATCCAGTTGTATAAACCTGTGTGTACAGACTTTTACTCTCCTATGGTTACAGATCTGCTTTGTGCGCTTGATTAGAGGTGCAGCTGGCCAGGAACTTGAATTCTGGTGCCTCACACCTTGCACAGTCCTTCAGCTGGAGCAGAGCTGGGGACAGATGCAGCCCGGGGCTGGGGTTTCCTCACAGCACCCATGGCCACATCACCTTAACGCTCCCGCCAGCAGCCTGAGGTGCTATTCACATCTGCTTCTGGCTGAAAAGGCTGAGCATGACCAAAGCTAAAAAGACTGACCAAAGCTAAAAAGACTGCAATAGAAGGGAAGCAATCTAACACATATCCTATGGTTTGGTGGTTAAAATCCTTTTTCTTGGAGGTAGGGGATGTGAGTCCAAACTGCCACAGGCAGAGACTAAGATGCACCTGGGTCTCTTAAGTCCTGGACAGAGAGTATAAAAATCACTGAATTACTGAACAAGGTTACAGTTATTGTCCAACAGCTTTTTACACTTAAACCTTCTGCTCTTTTGACTTTTTTTTTTTTTTTTTGCAAATTCCTTTCAAAAGCAATAAGGGGATTTTTTTTTAGATTGCATGGAAAACCTTCAAATCCACCTTCTGTTTTTTGCTTTATTTGGCAAGAAAAAAGAAGCATTTCAATAATTTTGGTCCAACTCAAAATGCTTTACTTGCATGTTTTCTTCTGGCTCTAGATCTATAAACCCAAATATTTTGTCAGTCCCAACCTTAGCAAATGTGAGAGCATGGGTTTAGTACCATCCTCTTTCTAAAGGATTTCCTCTGGTCAAGCTGCTGTATAAGACCCACCAAAGTAAGATTCTACTCTTTGGGTGATATATAAGGAGACTCTATGATGCATAAATCATGCTTTCTGAAAGCTGGGTGAGCAGCACAGTGAGCCCAGGTGCTCCATTTTGGCCCTCCAAAGTCCAGCGCAGTGAGAAAAATTAGGGGAAAAAAGGAAAAGTATTCCATGCAATTATTTTTTCTCCTCTATTTTAGAAAAAAATGCTATTCTCTGGACAGGGGAGAAAGGTGTTTGCTTTCTACATTTCTCTCTCTCTGCTCCCCATCCCCCAGAATAACATACAAAATCACTTTTAAGTGCAGCCTGACCCTTCTTTTTGGAATTGGCTTCATGGCATTGGAGCAATTCTGCTGTTCCAAGGGTTTGTTAGCGGTAGTCTGTGGAGCAATTGCTGATAATTTCTGATGAGCTCTTTGACATCATGTGCTTGGGAGTGATGGACCAATCCTACAATGGAACAGGGCTCGCAAGGCAAGCAATGGGCTCATGAACCTCAGGGAAGAATGCAGGGAGTGACCACAGCTATTGCACATCAGCTGACTTCATCTCAACACAAAGTAGGGAGGCCTTTTATAACTGGCTGGATCAGTTGAGTGGATCAGCTAATAAACTGAGTTTTCCCTGAGTTAATCAAAAAAGTGTGAATGTCTTCTTGAGTTATCAAGACCAGCATGGGGAAAGGATATACATGGCTTAGCACAGAGTGTGGAAACTGTATGATCAATAAAATGAACTTCAAAGAGAGCAACATGCTTGAACTGGCTTCAACCTGTGCATTCCTTCCCTGTGACTGAGGATGCCAAATATCATGAAAGTGTCCACAGGGAGACTGGAAATGGCAATGACATGCGTATTGTGATCCAGTTGTAAATTGCAATTACTGTATTGTGCTTGTATTCTGATTTCAGCAGATTTTTTTATCCCTCTGCTAAATCAAAATACTAACATAAAAATCTTCAGTATTAAAAGTGCTATTAAACATTAAAACTTCTTTTTGCTTAATTTTAAAATTAGACTGAGCAGAGAATATTGTACTTTGACACTACTTCTTGGTTCTCTTCCTTATTTTTCACTGCTAAGTCCAGCTTGCAAAAACTGAAAAGCCTGTTTGCTGTTTTCCCAATATTGCTTTCTCAAGGAAGCTACTGAGGAAATCAGACAAACTTTTGCAATGCAGAATTGCAGTGTGGACCATACCAACTCTGCACAAGGATACGACCTACTCTAAGAGAGGTTCTAAAATTCCAGTTATTCTAGCTCCTCTATTGCCATGCCTGAGACTGCACCACCATTGCATCTTTGAGAGGAAGTAGAATCTTCATCCATGGCCACCCAGTCTCCTCCTGGGAGTGAGCCATCCTGCTGGAGGAAGAATGGGCTGAAGGAGCTCTTCTTCACCTAGTTGCTGTTGACATCTCTGGCCTCCCACATGAGAATTGATTCAACTTTTATTCTTCTGTGAAATTTTCATGGCTATTCTAATGAATGCAAATTACTGCATATTTTTTAAATCTTGACAGTTCCTTTGCACCAGTAACATCCTGAATCAATCACTTCTTTACTCACTTTATACTATAAGATCTTGGAACAGGAATATTAAAATCTCAGATGTCGAGCTTCAAAATTTAGGAAAAGTCATAATTAAGGCTCTCTGCATCACTAACTAAATGACAATATACTGATCTTTGTGAGTTCTTACGATGCAGTGTTGGGAAAGCAAATCATAAGCCTCACTTTAATTATAGGCATACACTGTTGACATGCTTTTGTTGTAATTGCTTTCTTAGTCATGTTTATCTGTTGCTGAATATATTTGAAATTTATTTTCAGATATGTTCTTCAGATTTTTTTTCTGTCCTTTCCTTTTGGGCAGAAGGCATCTGCCAAGTTCTGAGCTTAGAATTTCTGAGTTCTTGTCACAGCTTGGTTGTTGATTAACTGGAAGATATGCCTGTTCCTCAGTCTGTAGATAAGGACAGGAGTTTTTCAAAAATCGCCTTTTAATAGTTTAAAAGGATCAGCTAACATTTGAAGATATAAACTGTGTAGGAGAGAAAAGTGTTTTTATTTTGAAATCTTTTAAATATTATTGCTCACCAGAGGCAATTAGAATATGATGCACCCAGAACTGTACTGAATGGTTTATGAACAGTTTATTTCTATAAGAAATGGACTTCTGATTTTCTTCCAATATTTTATGACTTACAGAAGGTTTTGTATAATGTAGGAATACTATTTAAAGTTATAACATTACATCTTTATCAACACTGTACTTTGTTTGATATATTCCAGTCAAATGGTTTCAAATAGGACTTTTTCATTAAAAAAAATTAAATGAAATTAAGCTGAAGCTGGAATTATTTCCAGAATACATAGCAGAAAAGAATGATCTATAACTGTGTTTCAATTACTATTTTCTACAGGGACATATTGTAAATTACTGAAAATTTTACTGGTAGATACTTTGGTGTATTTGGGAGTGAAATATCCATGTGCAAAAAAAGTGATTAAAACAGCCTACCTTCTGATTTCTCAATTACTACTTTCTGACAACTCCAGACTTTTTTTTTGTGTACCAGAAGCTTAGTTACATTGTATCACTACATTATTCTCTGCAGATTTATATTCCTTATGGTCTTCCAAAGGCCAAGAGGCAGCACTTGGCAATATTTAAACTCTGTGGTGGTCACATATGTTCAAGGAAGCAGTTCAGCTACCACACTTGCTTTGTGACAAGAATAAGAATGACACTCAAATCATTGCGCAAAAACCAGATATAGTATAAAATATATGTATTCAATAAGCAAGTGAAATACACAGAGTTACATATGCAGGGATTTGACATGCTTGGATCCCTCACACCCTCTTTATTTACTGAAGCTGTTGAGTCAGTCAAAGTTTAAAATAATGTTGAGTCTTTAAGTCGCTGGAGGCTTGGCAATGCTAAGTCCTGAAAATTTAGTCTAATGTCAAGCCAGCTGTGGTCAGCCCTCACCAAAATTGCTTTTCCTTGAACTACTCATTTAAAATGCCAGCTGGCCAGCAACCAGCATATATGTAATGCATTGTGTATTGACACTGTGTAGCTGATAGGGAGCTTAACATGATTGTCAAGGCAAACTTTGGAAGCTTCCCAAATTATGCCCTAACACCACTGAAAAGATCAGACTACTGAAAGGGAAACAGCTCCACAGCATAACATAATTTTTACTTGGTTGTGTAAATATTAAGAGAACCTTAAAATCATGCCCAGAGACAAGCTCATTTCATTTAAGGCCTGTGTTATCTCTCTGAGAAAAAAAATATCTCACTGTTGTTTGCTTTACAGCGGGTCTGAAAAGGAAATACTTGTACAAAAGTATTTGCTTGAGTGTCTGTCACGGAAATCTACCTCTTCAGTGATGAAAGATGCTGTGAGTCCCCAGAGAGAAGCATGGTAACCCTCAACGCTCACTCCACACTTAGCGTCTCTTCACAAGCACTGTATGACAGGGTGGGTGTACCTGCTCTGCCCTTCTCTGGGACTACCTAGAAGTGACTGAAATGAAGACCTGAGGAGTAGACAGAATTTAATTTCTAGTTTTAAGTGTGTGCAAGACTGCACTCATTTCCTTGGAAAGGCCCACAGACTGAGAGTTTCCATGTGTGCTGAGCATCCGGAGTCAATGCTGCACACACCTCCCACTGGGTAGATACCACCCTACTTTGCCTCCAGGGACTGCAGTGCAAGGCAAATCTGGCCACCACGGTTCAGCATCTCATTCTTCTCTTGCACCTGGCTATGTGACACACTACAATGGAAATGGTCTGTTATCTCCAGGGAAGACAGACCACATTGAGAACAAATGATCTAAAGATGAATTAGGTCCAACAAGCTGTGCTAGATCTACATTTTTTTCAGTTTCTGTATGTTTTTATGTGAAGTGATTAAAAATGGCAATCACCTTCCCACCAATCCTTTTGTCACGTGATGGAGCACTATAGATTTACTCCAGATTCTGTATTATTTGTATTTCCTAAAGCTTTTAACAAGCTTACATGAATCTCTCTTTGCCTGGAATCACGGTTGTTTTTTCCCAGAATAGTGAAGCTGTTTCACAATCACTGGCAGACACGAGACCAATAAGATAACATTTCCCACATACTTCACATTCCAGCGTCTTGGAAGGGAGCTTTTAGATATGGTCTCTTAAAAGCAGTTGGAGGTTTGAATTAAAACGTCCCTGAATGTGTCTCCAAGTCTCAGTCAGTCCATTTCTTGAAACACTAATACTGATGTGTTGACAGAGTATGGCTATACAAATCCATTAGCAAAAGTCAACACCTGTCAATAGAAAGCAAGAAACTTTTGTATGCAGCTGCAGCAGATAAAAAAAACCAAAAACCAAAAAACCAAAAAGACAAGGAAAGGAAAACCTAAAGGGCAGAAACTCCTAATTTTCCAATGACAAATTATGAAGGGCATTTATTTTTTACTTGCTTTTGCCCAATCTAACACAAACCTTCCCAAGGAGTACGAGTTCATATGCTAATTCCCAGCCTTCTTATGATGTCATTCATCTATTAACAAGGCAATTTATTTTTTTCAAACAAAAAACCCTTTTTTGCTTTCAAAGGAGAAATTGCCTCATCATCCATTAGCAAACAAAGGGGACTAGTTTTATTTTAGTGTATTAAGTAGAACTTGGTGAAGCATAAGGTTTTTCCTATTAGGCATAAGATTCTGCACTGTCAGTACTGGAAATCCAGAAAAAGGGTTTATATTTCCTCCAGAGTGCACTAGGGAAGAACACTGGCCATTCCATTTGTGCACAGAAAATGACCATTTCAAATCACCCCTTTTCAAGGCAAAGTGGTATTAGCTTGGCTTGTGGTCATCGTGTGAATGCTGTACTTTATGATGTGTGAGAATCTCACATGTGTGCAGATCCACATCCCTTCAAATCTGACACTGCAGGTACATTGCAATGCAGAGGTATTGCATGAAGCTTTTTCTTGCTTCTCCGTCATCTCTGTAATATCAGAGTATTTACACTTGGGCGTTTGGTGACGGAAATTGCTCATGGGGGCTCATTCTCCTTCAGGGGAGGTGTTATGTTTCAGCATGGTGATTTGGCTTAAGAAGGTAGTTAGGCTTTTACAGTGGTTTTTATTTTCCTGTTTTTAATGGTGATATGTGTTTACCTTAGCGAGAGCAAGGTCAGAAAAAAAAAAAAGTGTGGTTTGCTGTGGTCAGTTGTTAAGTTTCCGAGGAAGTTCATTCCATGGTTTTTGCGCTATCTCCGGGAGAGCTCTCCCCTGCAGAGAGGGAGGAGTTACCCTCTGCTACAAAATTCCTTTCTGCTTAAGCCCTGATGTTAGCTGCCACTCTCACCCCAGCATTTGAGCTGGGCTTTTGGATTTGGTCAACCTAAGCCACTACTTGCCTTGAAGGTTTTGCTGTTGCATAGATTGTCTGTGGGAAGTGATGTCAAAAGCAGCCCATCCAGCCTGTGCTGCTGAGGAGAAAAGTCTCCATTAACAGCAGATCTCTTCAGCTTATCTTTAGTGGGTGTCGTTTCAACGAGCAGGGGAATTCCAGCAAAACACAAAGACACAGTTTTACCTACCTGTTAAAAAGTAGTCTTCATTTTGTCTCAAGGCTCAAAACCTTGTCAATTATTTGGAAAACTTTTGAGTAATTAAAAGGGGTAAGGGATCTTGTAGGGTGCCTCTGTGCAGAAACATTGGGGCTGGGATATGATGGAATGAATCAATGCAGTGCCAGTGTTGGCTAAGGCAAGCATAGGGAGAACTGAAGGCCTTGGATGGATGGCTGCCTCCAAGCTGCAGGCCAGATAACTCCAAACACTCAAGGGCTGGTACGGGGATACCATGGAATTCCATGGGAATTAAGAGACCTTACTTTCAAGACACTTGACTCCGACGTTTCCAGATGAGACTTAAAGCCACCTGGGCAAGAAGAAGCCTTTTGGCCACTGTGTAATCAAGAATAAAAGTATGCAGGAATCAAAGACTACAGAAGAAAATGTAAGCCTGCTTTTGCAACCTGATGAGGAGGCCACTTCCTGCTGAAATCTGGTCTTGCAGTCAAGTTAATCCCAGTTGACTTCAGAGTTGAATGCTTCTGATATGGGGTAGAAACCCAAGGTAAGTCAGCTCCTTGGCTCAAAGTGGAGGCAGTGGTTGAGTTTTAGAGTTGAGTGTTACTCAGTTACTTTATGTGGGTTATCTGACGCTTTCAGGAGAGCGAGTGAAATGAATTTAAGTTCCCACTGTCAAAAATGGCAAATTCTGCTCTCATCCTAATTATCCTGTCACTTCCCCTGACTTGAATCTAGCCAGACTGCCTGTGATTTGAGTTAGCTCATCAGTTCCCTCTTTCCTTCCAACATAATCTCCCTGAGCAAGTTTTTACTGTGCTAATGAGTTGCATTGGTTTATGGAAGGTCCAGTGAGCCCCAAAGCTGCTATGAAGACATGGTAGGACCATGTGGCTGTGAGTGTGGGAGAGGAAGAGAAAAAAGAGAGGTAATTTGGAGGGAGGGTACATTTACTGCCTCAGAGTGATTAGATACACTGCACAGCTAAGATAATGTATTGGTTTTGCAGAGAAGGATTAGGATGCTCTGTACATACCAGACCAATGCAGTTTTCCCCACAAGTGGAAAACAAGCAGGGAGAGCAGTTCCTTGCCTGAGCAGGCTTGCTGCATTTATTTCTTGTGAGCTGCTCTGAAGTATGGGGGGCAATGTGGTTACGGTTTTTTGACCCTTCCCACATCTCCCTTTTATGAGGTTGTATATAATGCTTTTCTCTCAGGGTCTGTAAGTACCTTATGTCTCTTGTAGACATGAAGTCTGTGCTGTCCATTCGTTATTGGTTATGATGGCACACAAAACACATTTCAGCTCTTTCCCACTTCTTTTGGTTTGTCTATAATTTGCTTTGTCTTCTTCCATTCACTGGCCACAAGTGAGTGGGCTCTGGCGCCTCTGGGAACAGAGTCTTGTTGTACTGGTGCAACAGGTGTAGCCCAGCAGGATCCCTCTGACACAGGCACATTTTCTGTGAGGTTGCTGGCACCATGGGTGACTCTGGCAGGCACTCCTGTTACATGTTCCAGCTCTTGCTGCCATTTTTTGGCTGTTCTGTGTGCAGAATTACTGTTGCCTCTAACTGTTGGGCACAAGAATGGATGAAATATAGCCTGGGGGATGTTTTGCAGTTGGGAGTTTCTTGGCTACTGCAGTCTTGGCTACTTTCTATCTTCTATGCATTACATCAGGGCAACTGATTTTTAATTGTGAAAACATCCCAAAATCCTGAATCAACACCCTACAAGTCTCAAGAACTCAGATTTTCTGTATAGGCTTGTTTTTTTTCTTCTGGGATTTTATCACTCAGGTTGAAAATTTCAATTTCAGTTCTCATATGAATGGCAAGGTGTTGTCATAAAAGCACTCACAAAAGAGCCACAGCTGCTGATCATTTTTGGTCCAAAAACTAAATTTCAATCTACCAAAAAGAATCCTTGTTTGCAAGTATTTTGTAGCAACCATGCAGTCCAGTTCAGAGCTTATTTGACTGGGTGTGGAGCTTCATGTTACACTTCTCTTGCTCTCACTGCATAGCCATATCATTTGGAATAATGATTCTTGTGTGCGTGCTATCAATTCCAAATGTAGAATCTGTGTTCTGTGAATATGATCAGCATTTGTTTGCAGTTTGGTACTCAGGCATTTCTGCCATGACATTTACTGGATTTTCAGGGAAAGGAATATATATGGGTTCTGAACATACTGCTACAGAACCAGCCATCAACACTTGTGAGAGCTTTTGTTTTATTTATCCAAATACAGTTCTCAGGGATCTGAAAATCACTGCCTGGAAAGTTGCACCCTTAGCTCACTCAGAAGAGCTGAGAATTTACTGAAGCTTGACTTCTGCATAATTGAAATTGTCTTACCACAAAGGAGTCTGCATCGTTCATTAAAAGGAGACTGACACAGGTCCTTTTCAAGCATTTCAGCATTTTTGTCTTCAGTGGTCTTTAATGAAAGAGAGAGAGAAATGGAAAAGAATGAAATATTTTCCTCGAAGGTTCACTCTGTAAATAAAAATTACTATTGCTTACACAGGGGAAGGATCTTCAGGTGCAGTTGTTGTCACAAAACTGGAGTTTCTAGAACATCCAAAGTAAAATTTTTCATTAAATAGAATGAACATGTCCAATGTAGTTTCTAGTTTTGTTATATTTATTTTTTATGATGCCAAATGGCAATAACCAGTCAAGTAAAATGTGACCAGCAAGGAGCAATGTCTCATTTGTTGCTTTGCAACACAGCACAGAAGAGTAATTAGAAGAGAGTCAAAAAGCAGTCCAATAGAACCAGCCTACTGGTGTGGGCAGCATCTTGAGAAGGCCGAAATGCCAGAGTTCCTTTACATTTTGATCTTCCAATTATGACAACATAGTCTTGCACTTTGCAGCTTGTTATCAGAATAAACACTATTTGCAGTACAGCTTGCGTAGGAAAGCAGCCTGACATTCCATTTGCTTAGCCAGGGATATCAAATCTCAGGAAGGTGTTTCAAGATTCTGTTTTCTGGTTTGCACTGAACCTCAGAGAAAAATGCAAGTGGACAGGTGGAGCCCTTGTCCTTTAAGATGGTGCAAAGGAACAGCTGAGAAAGTCATCGTGGAACAAGGCAGTAGAAACCAGCGCACTCTCTGCCCCAGCACAAGAACACACAGTCCAAAGCAGTGCCACCTCTACAGCATATGGTGTCGTTTAATGGTGATTCATGAATAAATGGAAAGAAATGAAAGAAGGTGAAGCAGCAGACATGCTAGAAAGAGAAGGAAGCACCACTGAGCATAGAAAACATGGCCTGGGAATATCACCTAGAGGAAGATGCAGGGAGCTTTTGGACAAAGCACTGACTGTGAAAGATCCTTGGAGCAGCAAGGAAAGAGAAGGTCTCGTGCTCTTTCACTCCTGCTGTCTTCAAGAAAATCAAGCACTATAAGCATCTTGTAAAGAATTAGATTTTTATCACAGATATGGCATCCTTAAATTCTCATGCCCCTGTCAGTCCTGCAGGGCTCATATTTTTAACTGCCCTTGGAGATATGGAGGTTAGCAATGTTATAGCTGTCTGGGTTAACAAACTTACAGCTAGGAGACAGCTATTCTTTCCCACGCTTAAAGAAAATTTAAACCAGGAAAATTGAAGGTTGATTTCTGAGAAGTATTAGAAAATAGAGTGTTGATGTCTGCATACGAACAGTCACCATTGACAGTCCATTGTAAAGGCAAACAGTGCAGTGCCTCATCACGTTCAGGTTTGCTCCCTCTCCCAATACCTGTATTCCCTTTCAGCTCTGCCATGCATGCAAAAACTCAGCATTCTGCTGACCCTCTCCAAGGCCCAGGCTAGGGGTATGAAAGGTCCCATTTATTGTGAGTGAGAACCAAGCCCAAGACAATAGCAAAATTTCTCACCTTCAGCATCAGCTTCCCCAGTCTATCATTCTATACATTTGGTGTGTTTTTCTGGGAAGCAGCTATGGGAGCAGCTATAAGGGCTCTGCTATATGCTCTATGTTCATCAGGCATCTCCCTCAGAGATGCAGAGAGGAGGAGGAGGAGGAGAGCTGCCTTCATGTGCCCAGCCTTTCCACACCTTCAATCACATCTTTGTACATTGACATTTCCTTCTCTAGAGGCTTGCTCCAATTTGTCATGCAGTGGTATGTTAAAAAGCTAGGCCTTTAAAGCTGTATAAATTCAGTACAGCTATTTGGGGAGCTGAGATCATGATAGGACGATATTGTGGGGCCTTGGACCTAGCAGTGGCTCCAGCTGTGACACCTTGCTTGGTTCTGGGGCAGAAAGGACTCTGCATAAGACGAAAATGAAGAAAGGTGCAGAGGCAGAACAGAAGAAGATTTACAGTCCAAATGAAGAGACACTGGAAAGACTGAGGTTGTTTCATCACGGAGGAAAAGTCAGCATGAGCAATAAAATGGAATAAAAAACAATGAATGAATTAGATATGTTATTCCTATTTTCATGGCTAGGATGGTAAGATCTGAATGATTATTTCATACATGTGGCTTATTGTTATGAATTCCAGGCTCTTTTGTAGCAGTTTTTCTATAAGTGGGTCTCAAAATACTTAATAAAGAATGTATTTTTTTTCAGAATAATAAACACTAGATATATGTTAGGCATATCATGAACTGTATAGTAAAAATAAATGACTCTAAAATGCCTGAAGAAAGTAATAATTTTTGTGTCCATCATGAACAGCCCCATTATAGAGAGGAAATTTTTGTAAAGTACTTAATAATATTCAGAGTCCCCACTTGAGATGCGATCAGTTGCTGAAGTTTTAGAACATACTAAGCCTTTACTTTCTGAAAGTAATGTACCTTCCATCTGACATGTGAAAACAATGGTCACATTACAAAAATTTAGATCAGAGCATTTTATGAAAGACATTTATCTTGTTTATAGAAAGTCTGCATTTTGAAGAGTGGGCAAACATATGGATAACAGAAGAATAAGTTTGAACTTGAAACCTGAAACCAAATGTTGAACTGAAGGAAAATGTTTAACTCAGAAAAAAAAAAATCTCTGCTTGCATCTGCAATTTCTAGTCTCTGTACACAACAGAAATATTCAAAATAACGCAGGCAAGAAATTACATAATTGATATTCTGATACAAACAGAACATGGACATTTCTCAAAAAATACGTGCTCTTCTGAAGTATAATGTGATCCATCACTCAGTGCATGCTAATCTAAGGTGTACCTCTGCACACTACAGATATAATCCAAAGTAGAAAGGAAAAGAAAGCCGTCTGGTAACCAGCACAGTTCGCAACAATACTGGCAGGTTTACTTTGTGGACCTCTGTTATAAATATATATGATTTAGCTTTTAAGGTCTTGGTATTAGAGCCTTTTTAAATACATATTTTCCATTTTGATTTATTTATTTTACATACAACAGGAAAGGAGTCAAAATAATGGTTTGCAGCTTTACTCTCAAGGAGAGACCGAAATGCTGAACTACTTTATTACCTCTGAATTTTAAATTTTTTAAGCCCTTGCCCACCAAAGCTGGTTGCCTTTGAATGAAGAGGCTCTTGGAAAACACACAGGGTTTTAGAGGACCACCTGTGCTTTAGGAAATGGGTCACTTGGACAGCAGGAGGTCTAACTGCACAGTGGGAGTGCAGCAGTGTTTTATGTGGCACATTTTACCTGGCACTAAGAAGGAGTGAGGAATGCCTGCATGGTCTGTGAAGACATCTCCAAAATGAACATGAAATTGTATCTGTGGCCATTAGTGACCTGGTCAGAAATGAAATAGCATCACACATGTTGAGCATGTATTAATCTGTTTGCTGACTTTAATGTGTGTATTGATACTAATCCATTTTATCCAGTTGTTGGGAGTGTATCAATACTAATCCATTTTATCCATTTGGTAATTGGCATTTACCTAAGTCAACCTTTTTGACTACTTAGAAAAAAAAATTTCTAGTTTTGTTCTTGAATGAAAGATAGTAATTGGTTATCCTTGACTATTTTGTATGTCTTCTCATAGAACAACATGGGCTATATCTGATTTTGTCTTATTTACAGTGGCATTAATCAGGGCTGTGAATATTGAAGCCAATAGCATTACAACAGGATTGGGCTGGGGAAGGTGAGATAAGAAGCAAGCAATAGAGCCCTGTATTGTTCAGAGCTGTTTTCCTGACATGAATGAGTATTTAAAGAGCTACAGGAGCAGGAGTGAGCCCAAGCTTTTAGAAAGAGCTATCAATGGAGTGCAATAGTTACACAGCAAATATGTCTGTAGAAGTACAGAGACAAAAGGGTTACGTTCCCTTTTTGTAGTCATTACTAGAATGCCAAGTGGTATAAAAATTACTGTCTTGAGCTTGATTCTGATCTCCCTGCTTGTGAACTGGGAGAGCTGCCTGGCTGTGAACTTGCTGGGAGATTAGACTGAGGCTGTTTTTGCACTGGTTTCCTAAAATATGTAATTAGTCATAATCATGCTTCAAAACACCACACCCGTTCTTCTAAGCTTTTTTTTCTTTTTGGAACTTATCTGCCCACCTGAATGTTAGGGGGTTTTCAGTGTTTCAATCTATAGAAAAGAGTTTGTGGGTCACAGGGACAATAATACCTTCCTGCATTTTATTGCCATATACAGAAAGAGGAATAAGAGGAGGCAACTCCCACATCCTAATGCCTAGCCTTAGTGAGTGCTCATGCTTAATGAAGGCAAACAAAGTATTCTTTTCTTCTGGATTATATAGTGTCAGAATGAAATAGCCTGTACCATTGACTCCATTAGCACTTTCTGACATCTCCCAAGATTGTTTCTCAGTCAGCAAGAAGCCCTGTGGAGGATGATGGAGCACTTGCTCAGTTCCGCCTTAGTGCTGGAGCCCCTCTGCCCTGTGCCCAAGACAGAGCAGAGGACGTGCCAGGTCTGTACACAGTGCTGGGCAAACACAGCTGGACCAAAGCAGCATTTGCCAACCATCCCCTTTGACAACACACAATTTAGCCCAAGATCCTAACATTTTTGTATGCTAAGCCGAATGATGTTCTTGAATGATACAGCCTCATATGGATGCTGAATGGCAAATCCTTATGTAGGCAAGGCGGGAAGCATTTTCCAGTTAAGTATAGCTGCTCATAGCTATGTATAGCACCCATTCTGTTGTACAAGCCTCGTTTGTTAAACAGTGTTTGGACTGTGCTTTTGGTGACAGAGCTATTGCAGCACCCTTGGCATATCACTGGATTTTTTAGCATCAGTGGAGAGGAAAATGACGAAAAGGACTACAAAGGCAAACTACCTTCTGGGGCCAAGTGAGTGCGGAGAAGCCCAGGCACCAACCCCTCTGCTGCTACCCACGGCTCTGAGCACAGAGTCCTGTGAGCATCACCTGTGGTTTGCAGCTGGGCAGAAATATCTGTTTCAGCAGTTATGGTGAAAAACTCCGAGAGAAGCTTTTCCTATAGACAGATCTGATGGTCTCCTCTGGCCCTGCCATGAAGGTGCAGCTGTTCCCGATGCAGGTCTGGGCTGTTGCCTTCCTGCACTTATGGAACCTTTCCCATGCCAGCACCTTTTTATTTCAGCCTGTTTGATAGAGCTGTTTTACTTCTCTCATGAATGTCCATTACCTGGGAAATTCAGACTCCCTGGGAGGGAGCACAAAGTGGGTGGATGGGCATATGAGAGAGTTTCATGCTTTACTTGGTTTCCCTGGTCAGTTGAAGACATTGATGTTCCCAAACTCACTCAGGAGTTAAAGGGATCCTTTAGCAGCCTGTCAGTACCAGAAACGTGGTGTCATTTTCTCAGTGCCGTGAAATATTCCTGTTTCCTGCAGGCTGCAGGGTGGAATCCCAGTTGCCCCTGGGTTTAATAGAGACACTTCGTATTTGCTGTTGGTTATTTTTCTGCTAATATTCTTTAGTTTTCATCAGTTTCTAACTGAGTTCTGATATGGAAAGCCATGTATGCGTAGCTGTGAATTTCAGAGGGCTGAAATCCAAATATAATTAATAGATGGGCAAAATCATGGAAAATTAACATATGCAGAGTTAGTATGGCTATTTCCAAACTACTTCCTTCTTCATTAGCTTCTGGGAAGGAGTAGAGGTGTACAATTTTAAAGCAAGAGGAAGCACCATGCAGCTGGAGGGCAGGCATGTTGATCAGGCTGCAGCTCTGTGACATGGTTCCTAATGAGCAGGGATCAACACCCATTACTTCAGCTTCCCAGATCTGTTCCCACTCTCCTGCATGCTCTCTAACCACTCTTTCAAAAGCATTTTTTAAACTCCAGCCTGCTGGAGACTCACAGGCTTCATGTGACCACAAAAGCCTATACACAGGCACATATGCATAAAGAGCAAAGAAATGATGACTGTTTCACTCCGTCATTTAGTGCTTATAATTTAGAAGAGATTATTCATCTTGGTTTTTCCTTGACAGAAAAGCAGTGGAAATTTTTTAAAATTTTAATATATTTTCCCAGTTCAGAAGGTTAAGAACAATCCTGTGCCTGTGGGGTAAGAAAAAGGAAAGAACAAGAAAGAAAGGAGGGGGGAAGGAAAAAACAGAAAGTGTGTCCAAGTATGGATTTCAGAAGGATAACTCCAGCAGCCTCATTCTTCCCTTGTTCCTTTCTCCCTTCCTCACTCCCCCACCCCTTTGTGTGCTAAAGTTACAACCCAAGGACTTGGAGGCATTTCAAAGGAGCGTCACTAATGAAGACCACATGTGCTCTGCTCCTCTTGTTCAGTCCAGAACAAAGCCAAACTGTAAGAGCCCTCTCTCTACGGGGCAAAAACCAGCTCTTACTCCCATCCTCCATTACCCACCCACAGTTTATGAATGAGGCTTTCTCAGGTAACCACCACTTTGCATTAGAGCAGTTTCAGGAGGAAATCAATCATCTTTCCAATAGAAATGTGGAAGGCAGAGAGCATGTGTCTGCTTCACCAAAACATCAGCGGCAACACCCAAACACCCACGCGCTGACACTGCCGCAGCCTTTGGCCTTTGTTCTCGTACAGCAGCAACAGCACCTTCACTGGAGCTTTTTTACCTGCCAAATCCCTTCATAATGTTGCTCCCAAAACTTCCTGGCATTAGGAGAAGCCAGCAGCAGTGGACAAGGATATGTTAGGAGGCAAAGGAGCTGCCCAGAAGATATCTATTTACCTACAAACTGACAAACTCACGAAGGATTGACCATAGAGCAAGATAAAAGAACCCAGAGATAAAAGCCCAACCATGGTGGCAGCCCTCATAACCCTGCTGCTCTCTCAGACATCTGAGCACTATGATGGAATAAATAAAGATGAAGAAAAGATAAAATAAGCAAACAAATCTGAAACACATCAAAGCCAGTGTGCAGTAGTGGTTGCTGCTAAAGCTGTACCTATTTTCTAACAGGAAACTCTTCCGCCACAACTGTCTTTCAGAGCCATTTCTGGTTACCAACAGTAGAGAGGTTTGTTTCTATAACAAATATATTCCTGTGGATGAAACCACTAGTATTAAAAATAAATGGGAAGAGGGAAGTGGATTCTATGAAAAAGTGACTGCAGAGGAAGAGAAGTGACCTCTGTGTGTTGGTTAGCAAGAAAAAAAATAGTAGAAGCATTTGAAGGGTCATATGACTTTGTATAAAATCACTTTCAAGTACAGGCTTAAACCATAATATATATGGAAGATGACATAGTCTGAGGATGGTTGTTTGTTCGTAAGTGATCTAGGGTTAACAAAGCATTCCAGGGCTTTATGAAAGCACTTTTAAACAAATAAATATTACCCTACAGTGTTTACAAGCTAAGCACTTCAAAATAATGCATGAGAACCTGAGAGGAAAACTGATTGAAATCCCATGATAAACTATTTTGTTTAATTGCCTAACCTCATGGCAGCAAAGAAAAGCTGATACAATAAATAATTTTAAATTTCTAGTATATTTAGTCACCCAAATGCAGTTTGGTAATCAACATGGAGCACCTAAAATGTTTCCATCCTAGAAGTTTCTCTTTAAAGTGGTATCTGGACCTTTTTTTCTAATAATATCAAAATGGTTGAGGTTTCTTTTTGCAGTGTAAGGTGACATTATTTTTGCAGACAGAGGGATTGCCACAGCCCTTGGGCAGTTCTTTGAAGCCTTGCCAGGCTGCAGTCTGTTCATCAAAAAGGCATCCTAAACATTTCTGCTGCTTCTGGATGCCTCTTCTCCCCACTGGTTTTTGGTTTGGTTTGGTTTGTTTTTTTTTTTTTCTGAGTATCTTGTCTGACTTCCAAACACATCGTGAGGTCCTTAGATCGAAACCAGCTGTGATTTCTTTCAGTACTGATAAAATTAGATTGATTGGAACAGGGCTGTGCTTCTGGGGAAAGGAGAAGACAGTTCTGGAGTATGCTCATGAACAGGAAGGCAATGGGGAGCTCTTCCAGAACCTTTCCCACCTGGCTAAAAAGGGAATGTCTGATCTTCCCAGCCTCTTCACTCAGGGCTACAGGACTGCTGCCACACAGGCCCCTGTCCAGGCAGAGCTCAGAGGGCTCAGTCTCCTGGCTGGTTTTCCTCTCTTGATCTCTGAGATCAGCTGGGGCGTTTTGGGTGGACTGCTGCTGCTTTTCTGGTCTGCTCAGTGAGCAGAGCAAGGCACAAGGAGTCAGCGTCAAGGTAATCCTAGCTGGCACTGACTGCCCCAAGTTTACTCAGTGTAGTGTTTGTTGCCCTCATTTCTTCTGACCCCAAATGGACCTGATCTCTCATGTTTTTTCATGATTTAATTTTTTTAGGGGTGACTGGCTTTCCAGAGTGGTTTGTCTTTATAGATATCAGGGAGCAAATAAAATATTTAAAGTGGAGAAAAAGAAATAATTTTAGCCCAAATTCCAAACTGCTTCTTTGAATATTCTTATTGTGCAATAGATATAGCTTTCACCACTAAGTTCTGCCTCATTTTTAAGGTTGACATAACTAGCCTGTTTTCTGCGGCGAGCTGAGGCCATGGAAATGTCACTTCTGTGAGACCAGCCCCAGGCACAGCTGTGCTGTTTGCCAAGAGCTTCTGACACCAGTCCCATAAGCACTGTCCCAGCACGGGCTGCTGCCTCTGGCGCAGCTCCTCTGGGCCATTTTACACGGTGGAACAAGCAAGACACTGACTCCACAGTCTGTTGGAGCCGTGTCAAAATTAACCTCTCTCTCTGAAGAACTGTGCAGACCTGTGAGCAGCCGTGCTCGGGTGTTGGCAGCGTCCCTTCTGTTACATATGTCACAAGCACTGCTATGCACAGACGCAGATGATGCAGCAATGCGTGAGTGTAAACGCATTTCCCATATCCGTGGCAGATTCAAACGTAGATACACGTGTGGCAGGAGGCAGGCTTGTTTGAAAGCAGCTATCTCTTAATGAAGGGGGGAGCTAATAGTACAAACCATGCAGGCAGAATATTATGCATTAATTTTGCTCCTGCAACAGCAATGTGCAAGAGCTTGTGAAGTGATAGAGCGTTTTACAACTTTAAAGGCAAAGATTGTCACAGCAGTACTGGCTGTGCAAGCAGCCCAGTTGAGTCAAACAGCAGTAACATTTTCTTTAAGTGAAGATGGGCTTTGAAGCTCTGTTTTGTGCGTTTTCAACCCATTTTTGTCAGAAATTCTATCTCTTGACTCATAACTGTCAGTAGCATTCCCCTATCTCTTTAAACCATGGTACTGACTCAGTCTGTTCGGAGACAGAAAGCTATTTTGACTTATAGGTTCAGTTCCTGTTGACTCAGAAGGGAGGAAGAAAATGCAGAAACTGAGAATGAAAACATGTCTTATTCCAGGAGTTACTAACAGACAAATGCCATTAAGGAACGTATGGCATTTGTCCACAAACTTTTAAAAATATTGTTTTCATGTCTGAGGTTTAACTCTACATATATTTTCTAGCAGATGCTGCCATGAAGACGAGTGAATCCGGATGTACTCTTTGCTTCACCAGTCATATGAGGCAGCTTTCCTCTTGCCTGGGATCTCAGAATGGAGCTAGAGCAGGGTTTATGTGTCATCCTGTTCTCATCAAAGCATCTGCCATAAAAATGAGAGCAGCTCTCACTTCCTTAACCATTCGTCCAAAAGGAATAATACAGTTATACTGGCAGGGATTCCTTTTTCCAGCAGACTGTGGTTTTTGCAGTTCAACTTCATGGTCTTTGAAATCTCTGTCACAGATGTATGTAAGGATGATGGAAAGTGGGAAGAGAAAAATGCTGCTCAGACACAATAAGAAAACTGGTCACCATCACTGGTCACCATTGTGGTTCAGATCAGGGCTGATGTCTGTAAAGCAGGAACTCCTAAGAGAAAGGCTGACCAGCGGATTGGATGCAAACCAAGACCTCTCTCCTCCCACCACCATACCATTTCAGCAGCTCAGTTCTGGAGATCTTTTTGATCTGAAGGTCATAGGAGCAGGGGGCTGAGAAGCACTGTCTGGGTCTCTCCTCTTAAGCCATCATATCTTTCTTGTACCTGGCAGTGGAAATATTTAGCTCAGTTTGTTATAGCACAGTGCTGATAATGCCAAGGTTGTGGGTTTGATCCCCACATAGGCCTCTCACTTAAGAGCTGGACTTGATGATCCTTGTGGGTTCCTTCCAACTCAGAGTATTCTGTGAATACTTCATCCTTCTGCTGCAGGAGTCCTCCCTGTGCAGGTTTTGGTCTCATTCATGTTTGTATCAGAAATGCTTCAAAGTGTAACTGCTCCATTCCTACCTCCTTAGCAGAAAACCTCATCTCCAGGGAGATGGGAATTTCATGTGTGATAATGTAGCTGTCTTCCACCAGCCTTTGGGCACTGATTGTCACGTATAGCAAGTGTTCTATCCCATGATAAAGTGCTCACTGCCTTTCTACCCTCCAGCACTGAGTTTGTTAAGGTATTTCAACTCCCTGTGCTGCATGTCCATGAACAAGGAAAATGAGGGGGGGTGATCAAGCAAGGCTTTTTAAGCAATAGATCACATCCTGTACTGAAAATAAACTTCCGTGCTGGAAAAATGCATATTGAGGTGGTCATCTTAAAAAGGAACAGCTTTGTACCTTTTTCATCCTGGTTGCTGATGGCTGTGCTTGAAATTCTAAATTATCTGCTGGGGGGCAGGGAGGGAGACAATGGTTGGATAGATAGTCAAGCCAGCTCCCTGATAAAACCCGAGCAGTTGCTGGAGGAGTTGCTAAGACCAGTCCTGCAAAAAGTTCCACAGAGACACCTTCCTCCCAGGCCCTTCCCCATAAGCAGAAGATTCTGTAATTCCAGTGGTGAGGAGAAAGAGACCACAGGAGGACGGGTCTGGGTGTGCACACATCAGCAGCAGAGGAGCCTTGCATGACTGAGGTGAGCCCTGGAAAAGCAGCCACATTTCAAATGATCTTCCAAGGCTCCCTCTTAGCAAGTATTAAGAGATTTCCTACAAGTGCAGGAACTGCTCTGGGGATTTCTTTAGCAGCTGCTTATTTAAAAATCAGCCATGTCCTTCCTTAATCTGAATTCAAATCAAGCCAGCTATTAATGTTTCTGTTACCCTCATTAGAAAGTATTATTTTTAATTATTTTGCAGTAAGGTGACCTATGCAAAGAATATAGGGTCATAACACAACCTTGACACCAAAATGTGAAGAGCATAGGACTTTTTGTTAGCAAGAGATTCTTTCCCTGCAGGCTATAGGTGTAAAATGAAGGTGCTTTAATTTCAGCAATTGCAAGATCTTTTAAAAAGTTTTTTTGCCATCTTTTTATCCAGATTCTCAGACTTGTTTACACCTATTTTCAGAAAAAAACATGTGGATGCTGAAGTGTCTGAGTCTGTATAGGGGAGTTTGGATTGCTTGACTGTAAATTTAGCTTAGTAATGTGAACAGAAGGCGGCTGTAAATCTCTAGCAAAACTTACATTTAGGTGTCAGACCACCATAATTGGTAATTGGAATTGTATGATTCACTCTAAAATTGCTGGATCCTAAAGGTTACTAGTTGAAATTTTTGCAGCTTGTCTACATTACTTTTCTAAGTGCAATAACTTAGAGACCAGATCTATAAACTGTGTAAATACAAATATTCCTATCCCAACACAGAACATAACCTAGACTGAACTCTACGAGTTTAAATGGAATTTGGAGTGTTCTTTTCAAATACCCCTAGTGGGTTGGCAGTGGTAAAGGGGATTGTGTGTTCCTCATTATAATAGGCTCCCTCACAGCTGAAAAGGAGTTCTGATTTAGATATAATAACCATTGAAAATCAGGTTAACTTTCAAGCTTACCACTCCTTTCTGAGTCTACATATCACTTTGTGGTTTTTGAGTCAAACTGCTCTTTCCTTCCCACCCCTTTTCTTCCCAGTCAAAATAGTGAAAGACCAAATTTGCACCCATGTAACTGCTATAAGTCTCTTGTAATGAATGACTCTGGCTGAGGATCTAATAACCCTCATGGCTATAGAGTAGAGCAAGACATATTTTAGCCATTAATATGAGATAAGAAGCTTTAAGTCTGATCCAGCCCAGGGTTTGGATGAACTGAGAAGGGGCCCTTTTGACCACAGAGGATGTATTCTGATGTAGAAAGAGCTGAACGATTACCACACAGTAATGCCTCCATGGAGAAATGTTCGCATTGCAAAGCCCTAATAAAAGGGCAAGAACCAAGCATAAAGCAGAATAATCTGCTCTAAGAACCCTGTGCATCTGAAGCAAAAAAAACCTCATTTCCGAGCTGTACATGTAAAGAGACGTGCATTTAAGATCTATGCTCTATGGTTGTGTTTCCTTTGGGACAAGGCAGAAGAATGATGACTGTTCATATCCACTGCACTTTGGTTAGGCTAATTACTAGGAACTACATGAATATTCAATGGATTTGCCATAAATAATTTATCCAACATATTGAAATCTAGTTTTATATTCACTTAGTGCATTATATCTGTAAACAAATGAAGGACTTAACAACTGTGCACGTATCTTTGAAGCTATATGTAGGTTTGGACCCCAACCCTGAATCTCAAGACCCTCCCAAGAGGCCAGTAGCTGCTGAGCTAGAAGCTGAACTGTGTGCTGACAGGTCTGATCCCCCTACCCCTGGGTGTTTGGGGCCACTTAAGCCTTCTCGCCTCTGAAGCAGCTCAACTTGGCCTGAGGCTAGAGTTAGCAGAGCTTTAACTCTCTGTGGTTGCTTTGTCCAGGCTGGGTGAGTCAATTGGCTTTGAAGTACAGAACGGTGTAAAGGGCCCGTTCTGCAGGCCCAGGTTTTTTCCACTCATAAGGAAACATGCCTGGCATGAGCATCCTCCTCATTGGACAGGCTGAGGAAAGACAGGGTCCTTGATCTTATAAGAAGCCAAATATGACAGCATTAAACTCTAAATCTAAGCTCAGCTGTTGATTTGAAATGCAGACTTGACAGTCTCTGCTCCAGTCTGCATCTAGACACCATTTAATTGGCTCATTGCCCTCATTTGCATTTTCTAAACAGATGCTTTAGGTACAGGCTTCATGATGGCCTTTCAAAGCAGAAACAAAACCTTATGAAATCATGATTTGTCACTGGAAAAGCCAAAATCTGGTGAAAGCTGAGCTTGTGGGAAGCTCATTTGATGAAGGAGAGTAGAAGGGTGATGATTGCATGGGAAACTGCTCCATTGTAGCAGTACACACAGCTTGGCCACCCTTTGCCATGGACGCTGGCATCTGCACTGCACTCCTCCCTGCTGGGGCCTTTTGGGCACTGTGAGTGATTTGGAGCCGGGCAAGGATTGGTCTTACCTCTGACCAGCTGGGCTTGTCTCTGCAACACTGCCAGGCATTCACAGAGGTTTCCTAGGCAGTGTTCATGACCACACTCTGACCTCACGTGTTGCCCCAGTGCTGCTGCAGAAGCAAGGGCCGTTGCATGGAGAAAAGTTTTCACAACAACAGCCTTGGAGGTGGGCAGACGTCTTCATACAGAGAAGTGATAGATAAGGTATTCAGAAAGTGGTAAATGAGATATTCAGTGCAACTAAGCTTGATGTCAGAAAAAAAAATTGCTTGGTTCTAGGGAAAGTCTGATGTGCAATGAAGTGGCAGATGCTTTGCCTCCAGGGATCAGTCTGTGATTTAGGCAACAAGTGGAAAAGATGCAGAGTTGTCCTTTGAGCATGCAGGCTAACTTTATTGCTGTGTCACGAAAAATGTCACCTTTTTCAGATCCTGCCTCCTTCCTGTCCCAGAGCTGTGTGTGGTCAGGTCAGGAGGAAGCAGAACCAGTGCTGCTCTCATGGCTGCTGCCAGGAGGAGGAAAGATGAGTGGAGCTGAAAGCAGCAAGGCACATTTACAGACCCCAGCCTGACACAGCTCATGAACCTCCTCCTCTGGGATTTTTATAGTGTATGGGAGTGGGAACTCTCAGAAGTTTTTGGGGCCCCAAAACATCTCTTTCTGGCAAGGAAGCAAAGGAAGGCTGTCTAAGGCAGGTTGTCCTCTTCCCATAGATACTGCATGGGGTTCAAAGATGATCTAGGATGTTGCATTTAACTGATGTACACAGCCTGCCCTTTTGATTTGGAATTAAAACCTTATTTCAGAAATGATTTAGAATGTGACAAAAATAAAGAAAAGACAAATCAGAGGCAATCTCTTTCACCCTCTCAGTTTTCTCTACACAGGTTATACCATGCTAATGCTGGCCCTGTCATTCTGGAGAGTGGGCAGAAAGCTGCCTGCCTCAATGGGGCAGCCGGCAGCATTCCTCCAGACCTTGGGATGAGGGTGGGGTTTGATCAGCCAAGGGAGAAAAATGTTAACATCTGTCTGTCACTGCACGGCCAATGGCCAATTATAATTTTTTTCCCTGCCTCCCTAAGCTGCAGCCAGACAAAGACTACCAGCTCCCAGCTTTGTTGCCTGTGCCATTTCCCACCATCGCTCCACCTCTGATATGCTAATGGCAAAACTGAACGGTTTTGTGTGGCTGAAAAGGACCTTTGGGCACATTCACTGGGTCAACAATCCCAACTGCTGCGCTGGGGCTCAGCCTGCTGTGCCAGAACCCGGTGCCAGGGGACTTCCCTCCCCTCTACTCCTCCTTAAAAAAAAAAAAAAAAAAAAAAAAAAAAAAAAAAAAAAAAAAAAGGAAAAGGAAAAAAAAAAAGAAGAAGAAGAAAAAAAAAAAGTAAAAAAGTTGTGGAATTAACCATCTGGCTGTCTTGGTGCCCAGAAACTTAGCTGAACAAATTATGACACAATAATACGATATACTCTCCTCGAATACTTTCTGGATGACAAGTGACAGGCCAGACTGTGCTTTCCAGCTTGAATTGCTGTCTCAGTAGATGCAGCCTAGGAGCTGAGAGGGGACCATCTCTTCTGAGCTTCAGAGCACCACAGAGCAGTGACGTGGTTACAGAAATACTGCTCTGTTTATACAGTTGGCTTTACATGCGTTAGAGCAAAAGTAACACTGACAAACAGCCTTTTGTTTAGAGAAGAAACCCTGTCATACATGCAATGCTAGACACAGAAAGCAAACTTGATGACCTAATCCTATCTATTGTGTGGCACTACTAAAGCACTTAAGTAGTAAGCAGAAGAATAATTACAGAGTTTATTGGGTGATGAGTTTCCAATTCACTGGTGTTGTGGAAGTGCCAGGGGAAATAGGATGTAGCATCAGAGACAAGGTGCTTGTAAGTCTGTGACAAATTGATCTTGAAGTATTTATAGTTTAGAATTAGTCACCTGAACTAAATGTGAATGCTATGAATGATACGCCACTTCTTTTGCTGATGCTGTAGTAATACCATCATCGCTTTGTAAAAAAAAAAAACCAAACTGGTGAGATGGCAAGTTCTTGGTAAAATTTGAAGTACTTTTACAAGTAAGATAATAAGAACGGTAATATGCCATCATTATTCAAAACAACTATGATATGTATAAGTGTGTCGACTTTGACTGCAAGCACCCTGTGAAAATTGTTGTACATAAGGCCCAATGACATGAGATAAAAGCTAAAGAAATTTAAAAGCTGAATACACAAAGACATCTGATGCTCTGATGGCTTCCAGTTGACCCTGAGCAGAGACCTGGATAAAGCTGGATAAATACTTCAGCCAAGAAAAAGGTGATAGTTGTAAGTGTTGTTTATGAGACTACAATTTAATATAGTCTGCATGGTGAATAGTGCTGTAATAAAAGCTGACCTTTGCACAACTTGCAGTATCTCCTCTTCTTAAAACATGCTTGCAAACAGTGGGAGAAAGATCTGGTGGACACAGAACCAACTCACAGTGAAGACTCACACTTAACTATTCCCACACGGGAGAGTTATCAAGATGAACATTTTCTTCTCTTTTTTAAAGGTGTTCATCTTTGTCAACTTTCCGTGTCGTGGCTGTGCTGAAAGGCACTTAGGCATCATCACCTATGCCATGGTCTTGCAGCTCTTTCTTGCATGTTTACACTGGCTCCCGGCACTGTACATCCCCTGCAGAGTGTTCACCCAGACCCTGGGAAGTGCTGCTGGCGATGCCTTCTGCTGCTTTCCAGGGAAGGGCTTTTATAAAAAGCATGCACAGCATGAAGGAGGAAGCAGATGCAGGCTCGCTCCATGCACTGCTCTCCAGTTCCTGGCATATGGTGGATGGTTATAAAAAAATGGATCTGAATGGTGTGAAAATCTATTCATCCTGTATCACAGAGAATAAATTATTTCTTTCTGGTCATATGCTGCCTGTTGCCCTGGCTGCGCCCGCCTATGCTGTTATGAAGGAATGCTTTAGACTCACAGGCTGTACAGATCAGAACAACCCTCTGAGCTGACTTTCTTCATGACAGAGACCAAAGATTTTAATTTAAACACTTTTTTGTCTGATTGTGCTTCTACCTTTAATGAAAGAAACCTGACCCTGATTTATGATTATAAAATGATAGAAAATCCAGTGTGACTGTAAATATGCTGCCCCAGCAGCATATTGCCACTTGTGTTGGAAAACTTTGTTGTCTGAAATTTTCTGTTTTCAGACTCTTACCTGCTGGCTTTTGCTACAGTGGAGCCTGGGTCCATAGTCCCTGCTGCTCCTCTGTCCAACAGTCTCTCTCCTGTTTCCCTGGGCCAGGAAGCAGCTGCCCATGTTCAGGGCGTGTGGAATGGCCCGGTGTCCTTCTGGGCATGCATGAGCTCCCATGCAGCAGTCAGGGCTTGGGAATGTGGGCTCCATCCTCCTCAGTCCTCTCCCATTCCCTGTAAGTCTGCACCTTCTCAAATCATCTATCTGCAAACCTTTTTTTTGATAAAATAAATAGACTGTGTTTAATTTAATCTATCTGGCACAGTTTCAGGAATAATTTTTGCAGATCTTCCCTCAAACTTCTTTAATTTACCAACAGCCTTTTGAAAGTCCAGGCACTGGATTGGGACAGACACTGTATATTTGTGATAAAGAAAGGTCAAAAACCACATTAAAATTAAGCTAAATTAGGCTCAACTTTGCTATTTAATTTTCAATACTTTTTGTTGGGTTGTTTGACTACTCTTGTTACCTAAAACTGAGGAGGTTTTTTAGAGTTGACAAGTCCTTACTCTCTGCCTATTTCCCAAGGATTCAGGCATACTGCCTCACACACCATATATTACCTCAATACATGCAACTAAGATAAGCAGTTAATGACATGATGAACTTGCCCTCCAATACAATCAAATAACAGCTGTTCCTTTTAAATATTATAAATACTATAAGCATTTATTTTTACTGAATGGTAGTGGTGGACAAAGAGATTTGGAGGAAAGCAGCGCTCTCTATTACAGATTATTATTACAATCATTCCAAGCCTATAAGATTTTAGCCTTTGCTTCCCTCCCAGACAAAGAGGTGGGCAAGTTCTTATGTTTCTGTGTGCGTGTGTGTGTGTAGAACTCTGCAATTTCATGATGCTGTGATGGCTGTGGGTCTGGCTCCCCCAGACCTTTTTGCTGGACATTGTCCTTCTCAAAAAAGCCATCCGAATCTTTCATTTGCAGGCAGATTCTCTCAGCAACATCACCTGCACATCCACTTTGTTCATCGTTTAGGTCTAATAGATGTCCCCCTTCTGGGATCTGGAAGCTGGAAAAAAACAGTCTTCAGTCTGGTTCCTGAAAAAGTGTGGATTTATGTACAGTGTGAAGGAGCAGCCTGGGGGAAGGGGGCAGACTGGTCATCAGTCATGTCCAGAAGCACCAGCCAACAGGGAGATCCTGTTCCCAGTTGTATCCCACTCTAACAGTACCTGGCTGCCTTTTTCCCCTCCCCATCATTCACGCTGCGGATAGAGCTACCTTCCAGCCAAAATAGAATCTGTACTTTAAAAGAACTGAAACCAGAAGTTTGTCGATGTCATACTCTTCCTGAACTGGGCTTTCAGAAAGAGAAACTAAACCACCTTACATGAATCAGCCACTGGGAGTTCCACCCCTGGGACAGGTGTAACCCTGTACACCGTAGCTGATATGTATGGTACATCCTCACAGGCACTGGAGAGTGATGCCTCTGACAGTCACCTCTGTGCTGCTCACACATCCGTGCTGATGCAAGGCAGAGAGAGCTGGTGCAAAGTCTTTCCTCCCAGGTGTATTTCACACTGCTTCGTATGCATCTGTCTGCCTACACTTCACAGTGGGGAATAAGAGCTACCTGAACAAATCTGGTACTGGACTGCTTTCTTATCAGCCAGACACTGGTGTGTGGTGAGCCTTTCTCCCTTAACTTCCTTTAGCTCTTCAACCAAGGCGGGATGGGACTGCAGAGACTCGCTGGTGGTTCTGGCCTGTCAGCAGGAGCATGGATCGATCTGTGCGGCATAGCAGTCCTGCAGCAACTCTGTGAGGAGATGTGGGCAAACATTCCTGTGGGACTTCCCTGCCCTTACAAACCCACCTGCACACACAGCTCCCACAGGTGGGTTTTTACAGCCTACTTGTAAAAACAGGTGTATTTCTGCCCCTTTGTGTTTGTACCCCAAGGAACAGCTCTGATAGCAGTCTGCTTTGTCGTACTAGAAAGTGTAGCAGTCTGTTGTACTAGAAAGTGTAGCAGATCCATTACATTTTGTGAATCTGCCTTTTTTGTTTTTTTCATTAGCCATTGGGGTGTGGGGCAAAATCTTTGGCTGACCAAGTCCCATTGAAGTTCAGGCTGGTTTGAGGGAAGTGGGCAAGGCATAGAAGTGAGCAGTAGAGAGGGATGAGCCACTGCACAACTGAACCTCTCCTCCCATCCTTGAAAAATATCCCTAACAGTGTTAGTCTTGTGGGAGGCCTGTGCTGACAGTGACCAAACCTGTAGGAAGAAGAAACTGTTGCCTGTTGTGCAGAGAGTGCTGAGCCCTGGCCAGACACAAAATAGCCTTGTACATAGCTGAAAAGGCAATTGTTTTTCAGTGGCTGCTATTTTTGTGCTCATACAACAGTCACAGAGATGTAACTGATGCGTGAAAGGACTGCATCCTCTATTTTATTTGTAATTGCAATAGCTCTAACTACTTGTGCTGGTTTCAGCTGGGGCAGAGCTAATTTCCTTCAAAGTGGCTGGTATGGGGTAATGTTTTGGATATGTGCTGAACACAGGGTTCATAATACAGAGATGTTTTTGTTATTAAGCCCTGAGCAGGGCCTACACAGAGCCAAGGCCTTCTCTGCCTTTCCTACTGCCACACTGGTGAGGAAGTTGGGAGTGCACGGGAGACTGGGGGGAGACACAGCCAGGACAGGTGACCCCAACTGACCAAAGGGATATTCCAGACCATCTGACATCACGCTCAGAACAGAAAGTGGGGGGAAGCAGGAGAAAAGAGGGAACATTTGGAGTAATGATATATGTCTTCCCAAGTCTCTGTTATATGTGATGGGGCCCTGCTCTCCTGGAGATGGCTGAACACCTGTCTGCCCATGGGAAGCAGTGAATTAATTCCTTGTTTTATTTTACTTGTGGGTGTGTCTTTCCTGTTAAACTGTTTTTATCTAAACTCACAAGTCTTCTATCTTTTACCCTTCTGATTCTCTCCTGGATCCTGCTGGTGGGGCAGTGAGCAAGCAGCTGCCTGGGGCTTGGCTGCTGGCTGGGGCTAAACTGTGACATTATTATAGACTCACAAAAAAATACGAACAGTTTTTCTTCCTCTCAATAGGTTTAGAAGACAAATAGGTGGGGAACAGGATACACACAAACATGTATGTATGCAAATATGAATGCACACATGTACGTACATTTTTTCCCATCAAATACATCACAAATGTAGCCCAAATATGGAGCAGCTGAAGTAAAAGGTCTATTGGCATAAAATCAGGTTAGATGCTGACATCAGTCACACTGAACCAGAAATAAGCTGAAAGCGAAAGAACGAATAAGTATACAATCTCCCCTCTTTTTTTCTCCTACTTAATACAGACTGCAAGTGTATTTAAATTGTCCAACCTACTCTTGAAATTTGAAGCAACAGAATATTTTTGATTGTGGTGTGAAATAAGGCATAGCACTTCAAAATGAGGATGTGTAATGATTTCAGAAGTTTGCTTTCCCTTTTGTACATCATACATAATACCAGGCTTTGGTCCAATTTCCATTTTAGTGAATATTGGGGAGTTGAGAGGAAGTGTTTATTTTAGCAATGGAGCAATTCAAAATAATTTTTTCTTGAATGCAGAGGCTCTGAGAAGGCTCCACAGCCATAAATTCAGTGTCAGCCAGACACCTGACAGAACTGGGAATCTGCGTGGTGTGCCTGGGAGCTCTGGCAGGGTTTGTCTGTGGGCACAGGACAGTAAGAGCCGTGCAGAGAAAGTCTTTCCTCACATCTTTTGCAAGCTGTTGGATCTGAACTGGTTGAGAAGGTCCAGGAAATCAGGTGACTAGAACAAAACTGTTCTTGTAGTTATCCTTCCTTTTTTCAATAGCTTGGTGCCATATATAACAACATATCATTCATTCTAGACCTAGTGAAAACCTATAAGGATCTCTTAACTATTATTTCATGGGCTTTGAACTGGACGTGATGTTTTAGAGACCTCAACTCAACAAATCTGCAGTATGGCTTTTCAGGATACATTTATACTGGAGCAACAAATATTTCATGTTTTTTCAGGAATGGCCTAGGGTCTTGACATGCTCCAGGCAAGAAGCCCTTCCCTTCAAAGAGAGGCAGGTAGAGCAGGGCCTGAACTGTTAAGAGTATGCTTGGGCCCATCATCTGTAGGAGATCTTGCAGTGCCTGTTTAGGAGAGAGTCCCTGCCAGCTGCCTGCTCTGCCTCTTTTTCAGAGATCATCACTGTCCTGGAATCAGTGAAAGGAAGTCTTCTTCCACAAGATCCTGGCCCTGAGTTCAAAGCACTGACGAAGCTCCTGCAGTGTAATACTGGGCTTTGCCTGAGACACTGGTGCGTGTGGACCTCTGCCAGCCCTGCCAAGGGAGGAGCAGATGGGTAAAGGGTGATGGATAACCAGAAGGTCGAGGACCAAAAGATGCTGTTCATCCCAGGCATGATGCCTATGAGGACTCTACCTTGTCCTGAAGGTAACTCCAGTTTCTCATGGTATCTATTTTGATTTCTCATTGTCATTGCAAAGCAACAAGGAATCAACTTTGCTCTGCCCATTCTCTTCCTTTTGTGCCTGTGGCTCTTCTAGCAGTAACTGCCTATGTGCAGTTTCCAGCATCCAAAGAAGAAATTGCACACCTGCACATGATGTGAAATTTTTCTCTCAAACACCTTTTTGCTATGTTTTTTCCTACAAAATTTCACTTGCTAAAATAGCAGATGGCCTGGATATATAAATTTTATTATACATAACAGAAGAGGGACTGTAGCAGGTGATAACATGGAGAACTCATGCCTTTGTAAATGGCCCAGTGATGTCTTTAAAATAGTAAGAGGAAAGGTCTGGCTTGTACTGAGAAAGCTGAGACAGTCCCCATGTTTAGGTGTAACTCTCACCATCAGGTGCAGCATACAGTGATCTTATGTGATGATGTTTTATGCCTGCTCTGATTCTTGTCTGTGAATAATGGAAGAAGGAGCTGCCAGAGGAGAAAGGACAACTTGTACTTTTATCTCAGCTCCATTGGCCATTTCTTTGTATGTAACTCTGCTTTCTTTTCTCTTTTCAAGCCCTTTTCTTTTTCTTTCATCTGAGTTGTTTGTGAAATATAAAGACAGAATATTTATATATTCTATTCCCCATTATGAGCACTGCAATGGCCAGCTCTGTTCATGTGCACCAATGTGAGTGTTGTGTTCAAGGACTGTTAAATGTCACGTAACCAAACCAGAGCATTTCAGTCACGTGGCACTGAAAAGCTCCACTCATGCGTAGCACATGCCTTTCCTGAGCTCAAAACAGATGTTTCCCTTGACAGATCCCCCTCTGGACTGCTGAAAATAAAGTTGTGTAAAATTCTGTGGGTTTTGTTTCCTTCTTTGTTTGTTTGTTTTTTTGTTTGTTTGTTTGTCTGTCTGATTTTGTTGTTGTTGTTGTTGTTGTTGTTAAAAAGCTTTAGGTTTATAAGGACTTCTACAAACCAAATGGGAGACATGAAGGACAGTAAATAGATGTTTCTGAGCTATTGATCTCCTTCCTCTCCAAAATAAATTATGGTAAATAGTTATTCTTAGGGCGATGGCTTTAATGAGAAACACTGCTGTGGCTGCATTTCCCTTTTCTATAATGCAGAGGCCCTGCAGCTGAATCACACTTAGGACTGGGAATGTCATCCTTTCTTATGACTGCAGTATTCCTGATGCTCAGCATCTTTCTGGCAATGCTATTCAGACTGACACAATAATAATAAAAAAATCATATGTCTTGGCTTATCTAGTTGCTTGTCAGACTTGTTCTGAGCACGCTCATACAGACAGAAATTACTCTCATGAAACAATTACCTAGTACTGTTCTGATAAACTGTGCTGCTGGGTGACTTGAGATGGTCAGTAAAAGGAACCTTGTTTTTAAAACATTGACAGGAAAACTAGTTGCGAGATGGAATTGTCATCTGTCTCCAGCGTTAGGATGCTATTTACACAGAGAGGGAAAGTTAGGCTTGAGCAAGAATGCTGTACTAGAGCAGGAAAAAAAAGCTAAAATATTTGCATGCCTGGGGAAAAGGAGGTTTTCCAACAGAATAAATTAGTCCTGCATCTGTGGCACATATTTCACTTTGCCTTAAATAGAAACAGATACTGTTTTGAATTATATGAGATGTTTTCAGGATTATGTACATGTGTTTCATTGTATGGGATTAATAACAGAAAGAATTGGGGGAAAATATGAAGGGTTAAATATATTTTGAGCTGCCAATACTTATGCTTCTAGGCAATTTAGCAAAATTTGCTTTAGAGTTGTTCATTTTTTCTGCAAAATTCCTTCTTCTCCTGTTTAGAGATTCCCTTTGAAATAAGTGACCATGAAGAGCTCCTGTATCTCTCTGCTCTAAGTCAGGAGAAATGTCATCTACAATAAAGGCTGGTCTCTTTTCATGCGGCTCATTGCTGTGATGACTCATGTGGATTCACTTGCAGGACAGACCAGACATGTACAACTGAGCACACTGAAAGCAGGAAATACAGAAGAGCTGAGCTTTGCTGCATGTCACTGCCTGGCCTGTGGCTGCAACGGGCTGGTTTCAGTGCCCAGCAGCTACAGGATGCTGGGCCTGGCCAAAAAGCTACATCCTGACAAAAAGTCCTCTGTAGTTTTCCTGAACTGAAATGACATTTTAAATTCCTGAAATATGAACCTCAAAACCATCAAACAGTGTTGTAAAATCATCTCTCCTTCTTCAGAAGGCATGGCTTTAATTTGGCTAAGGCCTTTGAAAGTGGCATTGTCAAAGTAAATGAGCTGATACCCTAAACTGTGAATCGTCATGTGAATACTGCTTTATTGTAGCTCCACTTACCTTTATTGATTTGGTTATACAGAGTTACCATGATTGGAAGACCAGGATGAGAAGTCCAACTGCATTCCTAGATAAACACAGGCATAATATACAGAGGAGGATGCTGAAGATGTTATCCAAGTTTAAAATAAGCTTAATAAATTCTGTACACAAACACTCCTGGAAGGAACATATTAACAGCTAATAACATCTGTTGCCAAGTTTTAAACATATTCCTCCTCCACATAAAACATCTACAAAGGTGATGACCATCTTAGATACTTAGATTGATTTTATAACAGGCAGTGCACGTGAGTCAGTCTGTTCCCATTACAGCTCAAACTTAAAATAGCTTGCTGTAAATAATCTTTTATGCATAACAAAAGCTCGTACAATTCTTGAAAATTAATTCATCGCCCACACTGACATTCAAAAAGCTAAGATCATTTCTGGTGTTGTCTGGTTCACTATGAGGGCATGTCCAGAGAAATTACTGAAGACCAACATTTTTGAGATACCTGTTTATTTTCTTAGGGCCAAATTCACCACTTCTGCAAACTGGTTTATTTCCTTCAAAATCTGCTGAGAATTTCTGAGCACAAAAAGTTAATTAAATGTGTTACAGCAGTACTGTGTGTTCCCTTTTTAAGGGGCAAAATCAGGTGCTCTGTAAAGATCGTATTCCATGTCCCAGTCCCGTGGGCACAGAGAGGCATGGCTCCCTCACTCGCAGACAGAGGTGCAGCTGATGAACCAGGCTGTAAAGTGTTAGGACAAGCTCAACAATTTAGCAAGGGAAAACAACACTACCATTCCCTCTTTCCCGTTTTAGGTGTAATTGTCTGCCATAAAAGTTAATTCTGTCAGTCAGGACCTTTCAGAAAGGAAAGGAGGATGTGATTTTCAGCATCTCTGTGTCCCCAAACACCCTGGCAAGAACCTGCGTTTTACACGTCAGGGACACCAGCTTAATACTTACCACTTGAAAGGTGGCAGAGAAGGCAGCTGTAGCTCCTTCACCCTGCCCTGCTGCTTACACACCAGAAGCACAGTGGCGATGCCATGTGCTGCCTTCTCCATTGCTGTGACTGTCCACAGCCCCAGCCTGCTACCAGAAACAGGTAAACAGGCACAGAGTAACCTCATTGAGAAAAACCAGTCTAATTAGAAGTGAAGATGCAGGTAAACCATGAGCTGCAGCCAGCTTTAGCCACTTTGTAGTTGTTTTCTGACTGGGGGAGGGGGGAAAGCAGACGTGAAAACAGAGTATCTGACTGCCAAATCTCAGCAAAAAGTACTTGTTTCTTCACAGCTATTGTGCCCTTCTGGGGGAGTGTGAGGCATATTTACTTTGTGGGGAGAGTAAAAGCTGGGTAGGTGGCAGACATGAGACGTTATCTTCCTGAACATGTAAGGAAGACACTATTTTTTTCGTAGAAAAAAGTAAGAAATGATGTGTGGGGATCAATGATGCCTTTGTGTAGGGGCGGCCCGAAGCATTCCCCTGGGATGCTTTGTTCCTTGGTATGGTCTGTCCCAGTTTGAATCTCCCGGTTGGCTGTAAGCCTCGTCACTCCCCTGGCATTCTCCCACTGGTCCCCATTCCCTAATCCCACCTTTCCCCCGGCCCCGGATAAAACGGGGGCCCTCGGGATCGGGTTTCAGATTTGCTTTGGAGTTCGGCTACAAGCATGGAATAAACCATCCAGCAGGATGAAAAGCGAATCTCCTTCCTGCCTCTTTGCCACCTGACAGTATGTCGTGGGGTGACTTTATAATGTGTATCCCCTATCACTACCCTATGCCCACCAATCTTGTCTGTGTCTTTAAACTGAGCCTGAGAAGGACAGAAAACAAAAAACTTTTCAAAGCAGTTGTTTCAAGGACACGGAGATACACTCCTCTGTTTCTGCGGTACCCTTTCTTTTCTTCGGCTCTTTTTCTCCCAGCGAGAGACGGAGGGTTGAATTTCGTTTTCCTAGGATTTTTGGGGTTTTTGTTCTTTTCTTCTCTTCTGGACTGTTTCAACAACATCTGAACACATCAGGAGAATTCTCCCAGAGGCCCAGGGGGGTGGCCCCTCGCCGACCAGCTCCTAGGAGGGGAGAGACTGCACCTACAGAGGACCTCTGAAATCTTCTCAGGTTTTCTCTCCACAGAGAGATCGATCTCATTATTTAGCATTACTATTCCCCCCCTGTGTGTTTGTTAAATAAATAGCTTGTTATCTCTTTCACTTTCCTTTGAGGAAATTTTTTTTTTCCCGAACCTGGGGGGAGGGGGGGTTGTGACCTGACTTCTATCAGAGGATATTCTCCGCCAAATTTGTCCAAACTAGGACACAGTAATACCGAAAATGTCCCAGGTTCTGTGGGCTAGTGGGATCCCACGGAACCGGGATAAAATTACGGTGTTAATGATGTAGTGGGAAGAACAGATACTAGGGCTGTGACAGAAGAGGACCAGTCACAAAGAGGGACCATAAATGGAATATGTGGGCATGAAGGAGGAAGAAGGATGTTTGCCCTTCTAGCGTCAGTGAATTAATGGGTACAGTAAATTTATGTCTTGCAGTCAAATTTCAGGGAGGAAATCAATTGCCAACAGCAGGAGCAACAACAAAGAGTCACAACAAATCCATTCAGAAGACCACAGCAGTGACCTTGGATGTAGCTGTGGCTGTGTTTTCAACTTGTGTAGAGTGTTGGTGAAATGATGCAGCAGGACTATCACAGGATCTGTATTCAGCAGTTCCCTTCAAGAATTCATCGTGGAGTTAATATGCATGTTGTTGCTGTTTGACGAGATTTCATCCCTCAGCTGCCTATGGGCACCCAGGAAATGCCCTGTGAAGGCTCAGAGGCAGGCAATCTGGCTGTCTGTGAGAAAAAGTCCTCCATCTTCAGAAAATTGCTATAGAAAGCTTTTCCTAGATCCTGAACCCATCAGTGTGGTGGAACTGGCAGGGCCTGCCCCTGGGGAAGCGCTGGCTGTGCCCTGATGCCAGGCTGCGCAACTCTGTGCCTGCTGCGGCTCAGGGATGGGTTTTACCTGTGCAGGTGGGGAATGACTCCAGGACCTCCGTGGGGACAGGCATGGCATGGGAGATCTTGTGACAGTCAGGATAGACCAAAGGATATATCTATTAAGATCTTGTTTCACATGGAAGAACTTCTGGTGACTCTCCCCTTCCATGGACCTATGCTCCACCTCCCTCCCTGTGGATTACCTGGGAACTGAGCAAAACCAATATAGCAATGTCTTAACGAATTTGTAGCAGGCATGAAGCCACAGCTCTGGTAAGTGAACAATCTCATGCATCTCAATGGGGTAATTACCTCTGAGTTTAGAGATAGCAGTTTAAGTAATGATGATGAGCTATTTCACTTTTGATCACTTAGAAGATGTATCTGTCTCATTCCATGGTATTGAGCTGCCTCTCATCTCTGCACATGGTCTCAAGCAAAGCTGCACAAACTCACATCTTTCCACCAGACAATATAGATGTAAGTGTATCTTTTCAAGGAGAAAATCAGTGGCATTCTGCAAACTTAGCATGTGGGCAGTATTAAAGACATCACAGTTAATGTCAGAACACATAACATATACAGACTGCTGAAAAACTCTTGTTTCCTTTAGGGGTTTTTCTCTCATTTCTCTGCTTTTATTTTAATCATCATTTTAGGTGACTACAGCACAGAAATTCTGTGTCATCTTTGCTAAATCTAGTCTTTTGCTGCAAAGAAAGACAAAATCCTGTCTGATGAATTTGCAACAAACTCATTCCTCCTGAGAGGTCAAATGAAGTTTCTTGATAGTAAGAAAGGGCCTAATGTGGTTTAGGTGCTATAATCTATCTTCTCTGGCTCAAAAAGAGCTCAGGTCTTCTGTAGATTCCTTGTTGCCATTCGAAGGTCTCAGACCAAAAATAACATCTACAATATCATTGGCTACTAATGTTTAAGCAGCTGCTCCCCATCTAGGAGGTAGATAGGAAGACTCAGGATGATGTCAGATGTCATGTGTCGCAGTCACAGGTGGCTGGAAATCTACACCAAAAGCTTCACTGGTGATGCCCAAGTACAGCTCTGTGAGATTAAAACATTTGGAATCATTAAAAAGTGAATTTGCAAGTAAGCAAATGTAGATGTGGTTGCAGATTTGATGAGCATTCTAGTCAAATGTGTCATTTTCTCTGAAGAATATGGAAAACATCAAATACAAAAGTGGTGACTGATTTTCAGTTTTATGTCTCATACAGATATTTTTCTTCTTATCATAGGCTCATAGAAAGGTTTGGGTTGAAAGGGGCCTTAAAGATTATCTAGTTCCAATACTTCTGCCATGGATAGGGACACCTTCCACTAGACCAGGTTATTCAAAGCCCCATCTAACCTGGCCTTGAACACTTCCAGGGATGAGGCATTCACAACTTCTCTGGGCAAACTGTTCCAGAGCCTCACTACCCTCACAATAAAGATTCTTCATAATCTTCTTTCTTTTGCTCACTTCTGTTGTCTTCAACTACTGTTAAGGCTCCTCTGGAGGTCTCCTTTGATAATAGTTTTTGCATCTCACAATAACTCCTCTTGTTCTGAAGTGGCCTCTACTTCCTCTGGTGTAGCCTTTCTGCCTTGCTCTGTAGTGGTTCTTCATCTCTGTGGGGTCACATACACACACACACACACACACACACACACACACACACACTTCTCAAATGCAGTTGTGTGCCGTGACCACTGCAATCCACCCACCTGGCCCTGCTCTGTCGTACTCTAAGGCTCCTAAAATGATTTCTGAACGCTTCACACTTGGCTGTCTGCAAATCAGACATCTGTGTTTTTCTGAATGTTTTTCAAGAGTTGAGCTGGAATGGAAATAGACTGTTTTCTCACTAAATATTCCTTATCCCAGCACCTCTTGCCACAGGTTACTTTCATAATGTCCCAGTGCACACGGAGCAATATGTAAGTGTGAATGCATTGTGCTAGTGGGACAATGTTTCAGGTCAGTGTACAGGTTGGGATGCACCAGGAACTCCAGCCAAACTGGTTTTCCAGGCCTGTAGGTGAGCATGCTGAAAGATGAAAAAGCAGACTGGCGTGTTATTTAACTGCGTGTGTTGAATGGGGATGTAGAGGTGGATGTTATTTGACTAGGCCTGTTACTTTGCTACAATTAATTACTGGTTGTGGATAGACTAATGAACTAGACAGCAACTCTTTGGTGTTGGGATGAGATGCCTCTTTTCCACCACTTAGAAGACCGGCCTTGAACTCCACTCAGTCAATAGTGAGGGAAAAGCTTTAACAGAGGACACAGACCAATTGTTTCTCTCAAACACATGCTTTTTCAGTGTCTTCACAACTCCTGCATGAGATTTACAAGGGACAGCAAAGAGTCTGATTTCTCCAAGACTCTCATTTGGATGTTTGTCTTTAGTTCAGGGGAAAATCTTTGACCCAGAGCCTTTCCTAGTGAATCACTGCTGTACAGCTGTGGTACCTGTGTGGTGTCTCATGCTGGGCATGCTCACCCTTTCCAAGGATGTCCCTTTTAGGTCTGTTTCCCCAAATCCTTCAGTTTCTGTCAGGGTGCACAGTTCACGGGGATCACTGATGACAACATATTTTAGTGCACACTTAAAGGCGATTTTCAAGGGATTCTCTGAATTAGGATTTAGGAACTCAGCCTGTCCCACATTCCACATTAGAAATGCTGTGATTTTACCTCAGTTGCAGCCATATTGATTTACACTTGGAAGAGAAAAAGAAAATTGATTAAGAGTGGAATGACTGCAGAGTGAGCTGCACACAAGTGAGGTCTGCGAGTGGGAGGCTGGAGGGAAGCTGCAGCCATTTTGAGACACTCAGAGTCTCTTTTCCCCTGAACTCAGTCTTGAAAAAAATAAACACTCTTATTTTAATCAAGAGGTTTAGTGACCAACTGCTGCAAGCCTCAGAGCCTACCTTGCAGTTGTGAGAGTGTGATGGCAAAGATCGATGACTTCTTCGAAAGCAGCCGCTGCTTGGGCACACCATGCGTTCCTGTTCTGCTGCTGAGGCACCTGTCATACTATGTATTGATTTTTCTTTTGTTTGTCAAAGGCACAGTTTATGTATGGAAACTAATCCTCTGCTCCCTACAGGAAAAAGAACAAAGGTCCTTTGTTTCCAATGAGCTTTAAATGAAAATCCAGAGCACCTAATTAGGTAACTCAGCTCCCTAACACTGCAGCCTGTGCAGCTTTGTTTCTCGCCCTGCTGGCTGCTGAACACCATTTGTCTGTCTGTCTGTCTGCCTGTGACCCTCTCAAAATAGGGCATAGAGTGCATCTGTCTCCTGCCTGCTAACATCCTGGTGTCTCTTGTAAGAGTTTGGGATTTCTGGAGTGCTGGTGTACAAGCTACCCCTCTCTGACAGTTTCTAATCTAAACAGATGGACACATCAACTCTGAAAAATTTCCAAAGTTTTTGATCATTCTCTATGTAGGTAACACAGGAGATGTGGGTATCTTGACCAAACAACTGCAGATTTCCTTGTTTCGGTTTCCTCAGTGAGCAAGGGCTTTTCTCATGTTCTCAGCAAAGCCCTGTGCCATGCCCTGCTTCTCCTTCCCTTGCTTCTGGCCTTTTTCTCTTTTTCAATTTCTTTTTTTCCTCGCTCTCATTCCAAAATGCTGAATTTCCCTTCTAATCTCTTGTCAGGTGAATTCGTAATCAGCCTCATTCAGCAATCCTTCTGCCTGGCAATGCATTGCCTGACTTCAGTCTCTTCCTAGTTCAGAGCTGAAAATCTGCCTTCCCCCAAGACCAAGACGCATCTTTGTCCAAAGCTTGTCATGTAAATGGATGGTCATCAAAGTTTAACGACCTCATTAGTACTCGTTTGCAGAGTGCAAAAGCAAGAACTTTCTGTGAGATATAGATCAAAAGAAAAGGGAAAGGAAACGGCAAAGGCTGCTCGAGACAACTCGCAGCCCCATCTGAGCGTATGTGAACTGTCCTTAGCAGACAACAGCATTACTGCTAATCATAGATAGTTTTCTGCACTGCCTTGCCAATAGTCCTGTGAATATGTATATAGATCCCTGTAAATACACGTTCTACATGTGTGTATATAAGCAGTGTATATGAGAAATCACTGGGAATACACAACCCAATTAAAAATATGTATTTCTCCAGTTTCAGATGACAAGATGATTATAGTCTTGTGAACTCATGGATGTTTGATCTTTGTCAAGGAGTTCGTGGAGGAACACTCAAAGAATGACTCCCACAGCGAGAAAATTGTCCTTAGGCTGGACCATGAAACATATACATCAAACCCACTGTAATGATTAATTCTAGTTGTGTATTTCTAGGCTACTGTAACACCTATTCCATTGGTGTGGAACAGAGTGGACTTGAGGGGTAGGTGTGGAATAATCGAAAGTCGTGTCTGGTGCAATGTGTGGTCTTGGGAAGAGTTCCTGAAGACTCTGGGGTTCACTGGGGAGGTTCATCTCACCTGCCCTGAAGGAACTGAAGTGTAGGTGCCCTAAGACCTGCCTAAGTCACTAAGGTCTCCTCTCTACTCAGAAAAGAGAAACAGGCAAAAGTCATGCTGCAAAAATCATAACCAGCAAGAAGACTGGCTAGAGTAGAAGAAATTGCTAATTCAGGCACAGCACAGAAGTGTAAAGGCAGAGAAAGTCCTAGGGTGGGTGAAAATAAACCATGTTTTGCTTTCACCACTAGTCTTTCAGAAATGAACATCTGAGAAAATAGGAGATGAAAACTGAGTCATCACATTTAGTATAAGGTGCTGGGGTTTTTTTAGAGGAGAGCCATGAGAGAGCTTTCTCAAGTGGTAAGCTCAAAATGCAACATAGATGGGGAAGACAGGGCAACTGGTCCATCTAGCAGGTCAGCTGAGACCTTAAGCACTTTGGAGAAATCTATTATGATGTTTAAGTGTAAATAATAACTCCATTTTACTGGTATATATTTGCCCTGCTTTGTAGCTTTTGCCTCTCATTTTTCAGATGTTTCTTGCTTTATTAGAATAAACTTCTTAAGTTTTATTGATATTAGAAATTATCTCTAACAGTCATACAGTGCTTTACTACTCCAGGATTGACTAATCTAAAAATAAAATGGTGTTTCCTGGTGGAACAGATGCAAATCCCTGAGACTTAAAGAGCAGAGCATGCAGGTCATCATGGGGGTCAGTACTGTCAAGACTCACTATGCAAAATGGGCAAACTGAGGTTAAACAGCATCCTTCTGGCACAGCACAGTCCACAGAAAGGTATCTGCTGGTCTTATCCCCTCCTCTGACCACTTTTGAGACTTCAGAAATATTCCCATCCCACACAAAGACAACACAAGTCTTTCAGAGGCTGTCACAACACATAGGAAAGACCTGTTAGCTGGTACCACAGTATTGAGTACTGAGAGAGGGTATTGAGTGGTGAAGATCAATGCATTGAGCTTACTCAGGATGAGCAAGGGCTTGACTTGCCATTGTCCTCTTCCCTGGTCAGTACTGTTGCTGAGTCTGCCCAGGTGGGATCTATGTCTTGCCCAGTGGAGTCTGTAAAGACTTGCCAAAGAAAACTGATCCAAATTGCAACCTCTTGTGAAGACTTGGGAGTGTTCGTTGTTGCTGTTGTTGTCTCTGTATCTCTTGAAGGAAAGCGCTGTACTGAAAATTTAGTGACCTGACCTAGTCACACTTTTGTTATCGTGTCCATGGAGTGCCATGCTCCTCTGAGTGATCCCGGGAGATAACTCAGCAAAGAGAATTGGTTTGCACAGAACCACAGCTCCAAGGGAAAATCCTCAGGGATCCACACCACGAAAAAAGGTTGATATGATGTTTGCTGCTGTCCTAAAAATAGAAATAACGTATCCATAGAGTTTCAATTGCTTTAGAGGAAAGGATCAACAGGTATTTCTTTCTGTAAGGCAGGCTTTATGGTCTCCATAATCTAGCACACTCAGCTATGCTCCATAGTGTACAAAGGAAGAATACTACCTTCTACAGAGAAAAAACCAAACTAAAACAAAATAGTGAATGTCTGTAGAATGGGTTTTATGGGAACTCAGACTAAATGATAATAGTTGTTTCTTGTTGTCTGACTCAGCTTTGCATCAGTGACTCTGAAAGTGATTTCTGAATGTGGCACTGGAGGGAGAAACCAGGATGGTCTCCTAGAATGGACATTGAAATATTTGAAGAGATCCAGCCTGGCAGCTGCACCTCTAAATTCTTAGAGGTTCATACTTCAGCTGTTACTTACAGTATCAGTTACTTAGTAAGTACACACATGCCAAAGAAATGCTTAACAAGGTGCACATGGGCCCTCATTTACCTCCCCCATATGACAGACAAAGGAGGCTCCCTCAATCAGCCCACATGCCATTTCTTTTCTAAATATAGATTCTTTTTTTTTTTTTTTTGGCCAGCAGTGAGAAAGAAGCTAGAAAACAGCATCCCTCGTAAGAAACATTAAACAGCTAAACAGCTTGATTAATTACTTAGGGATTCCCTAGGGCTGTTACTAAGGTAACAGGAGTAGGAATGTTTAAAGATGGCTGAATATGTGTGTGTGCTGGAGAATACACAGCGGCTTTTCAGCAGCACCCTGCACCGTGAGTTTTGACAGTATTAATATAGAAAATAAAAAGTGTGTGCATATGTGCATGTGCTCATGAAAGCGCAGAGCCCACACAGCCCTATGAATCCCCAGCTGCATCTGCTGAACACAGAAAAAAAAATCTGCTTTGGTTTTCAGGAGAACGTAACAGGAAAGGAATTTAAAGGGTGCAGGGCACATATGTCTTCCCAGCTCTACCGTGCCTTTATTTTGCAGTCTGATTTAAAATGTTTTCTCCTTCCCCCTTACCAGGCAGCGCTGACCCAAGGCTAGATTCCCACTCTCCAAGGCTCCTCTCAGAGGTGGGGCCACCCACACTGCTGCCTGGCTCCCCTGTGGTACCCATCACAGCTGGCTGTGCCCAGCAGTGCAACATCCCTGTGCTGAGCAGTGGTGCTGCAATGGTAGAGCAATGCTTGTAGTTTCATGGTCTGTAGAGTAATGCATTTTCTAGTCAAAACTGGCGAGAGGTGATTAGGTGATTAGGGTACAGAGACGAAGACACCACTGACCTGAAGGTAACTGCAGTGCGTTTGATGATGTGGGAGAACAACTGTCTTTAGTGACATCCATGCCAGGACTTTACCAAGTTAATGCCCAAGTTAGTTAACACAGGATGTGGAGGTAATTAGAAATTTTGGCCGCTTTACACAGAAGGAGAAACCACCTCCTCACTAACTGATCAGCTTGCATCCTTAGGAGAGAAGAGGTCAAGACAAACTGAGCAAATGCATAGCTTACAAGACTGATTTGGGATGAAAACTTGTTCTGAGTTTAATGACAAACCTCTAGTGGTTTGAGTTCCTCCCAGGGATATTATTTTCTTCTCCTTCTGAGACATCCTTCTTCTCTCCAGAGCTTTTGCACATACCTCACTGCCCCCTCCCTGTCTCTCACTTCTGGCAAACCTCTGCCCAGCTCCTCCGACTCAACTCTACAGCTGTGCCAACCCAAAGGCTTGAACAAACTCATGCTGACTTAGTAATTTTTTATTCATAGACATTCATTTGCTTTTTATCATGTTCCCAGCAGTACCAGAGGGAGAAACTCAAATTTCCAAGTGGAACCACTCAAAAACGTGACATTTGCAGGGCTTTGTAGTGAAAGATGCTGAATACCCATAGCTCTCACTTGGCACTTCACAGGATGCTTATGGCTCAAACTATGCAAGAAATTATTGTTTCTGGTTTATAGACACTGCCTAAAAAATAACTAAGAAATATTCTGGAGGAACTGAAATAACTTCTGAGAATATCTTTAGGGCAAATTGGGGAAAAAAATCAGTCTGAGCAAAACAAGTATGAAACAAAAGGCGCCAGTGTGATTTGGAGAGAGTTTGATATCTGTCAATGCTCCTTGAAAAAGTAGTCACAATGTTGCTTTGTGTTACTGCATCTGTTTTTTCCTCCTAGAATTTTTTCATTTTTATTACTGTTGAGTTCTGCCTATCTTCTGGCAACCTATGGCTACTGTTGTTCTGCTAAGCCATTGAATACCTTAAAATTGTTGGGTGGTGCTGCTATCATACAGCTGTACACACAGCACAGATAGTTCATTATAGCATAGCAATAGAAAGATCTTCATCTCCTTTTCTCAATACCTTCACAAATTACCCACTTCAGGGATATTTAGGATATATGAGCCTTGTTAACAAGACATCATCACTATTGTTTGGAAGCATCTGTCCACCCGTGTGTGGTAGGCAACCAAGATGGAGATGTGTAACTGTCTTAAATCCCTATTCCCACAGCAGGCGTTTCTCTTTTATAGTCTTTAAAATTTGACAGGACAAAGCTCTGCAGAAAGGATAGAGCAGTGACAGGGTTTCATCCTCTCTTCCAGCTCCAGTTTCCCTGGGTGCAATTTTTTCCCATAGAGCAATCCTTGATCTCGTGATCTTATTTCTTCCTCCTGAGAATTCACAAAGGCATTTCAACAAGTGAATCACAGGGAACAGGCATTAGATGATTTTTTAATCTCTTGAGAAAATGAGGAAAGTGGAAATTTCTTGAGAAAATGGGGAAAGTGTTTTTTGGGTTTTTGGTTTTTTTTTTCTCTGCAGCAGTATCCTGTGCTGCAGAAGAACATTTCAACCTCTAATCCAGCAGCACGTCAGGAGCTGGTGTCAGTTCTACCTCCTGCTGCACCTGGCTTTGGTTGTGTGACTCTTGCCAAGGGGCAGCAGCATCCTGGAGGATGCTTTCCTGCAGGAAGAGGTGAGCTGATCCCCTGCACCATGACTGCTGTCCCTGCAGGGGCTCTCTGCAAAAGACTGCCTGGAGGCAAGACAGCACTGCCCACTCATCTCACAGCCTGCAGCTTAGCAAGAGGCTGTGAGGACACCTCTAGCCAGCTGAATTCCCATGTGCTCATTGCCACGAAAACATGGTAAAAAACAACCCACAATTTCTAGGACCTTCCTGTATTTACTTTCTTGAAAGGTAACTACACTGAGTTTTTGACATAAACTAACCAAGTCCATGGCAAGAGAGTCTGTAAAATACATACAGTGTCAGGCAGGGAGGCGCTAAGACCATGATATTAGGATGGCCAGGTTGGGATACACTGTGGGACAAGGTGAAACAGTCCCAACCTTCTGCTCTGCATCTTCCAGCTGAAGCATCCAGCCATCCACATGAAGGATGACTTCCAGCAGCTTTTCCAAGGGTGTCACAGTTCTCGCAGTGTAGTAGTTCCCATTTTCCCAGCACGAACCTGCAGAGCCAGTGGGGACCACACAGCAGGTGTGTCAGTTCACATTCATGCAGATTAGTTTAAACTGGTGATGAAAGCAGACCAAACCATGAGATTCAGCATCTGAGCTGCACGTGCATCCAGGGTATGTGTCCAGTACTGTTGATTCTTTTGTAGAGATGTTGCCTCTACTCAATAAGCAATAACAAGAAGTGTGAAATGTCAGACTTTTTAAGTGCATCAACTGTTTGCACCTTGAACTTGAGTCAGATCCTTGAGATAAAGAGAGAAACACCCTCTTCATGAATACAAAATAGTCCTCAAAGGAGTTTTGAGTAAAAGAACTATAAGAAACTCTCTGCTTCCACATCACAATGAAAATGAGAGTGTAATTTTAAATTATATAAAAAAAAGAGGGAACATCAAGTTCATGTGGAATTGCAGTTACACTAGGGTGAATAGCGGTAATGACTTCCAACTGTTAAAGAAACAGATGTGGGAGCTGTTAGGCTTCATATTTACAGCTCAGATTTGAGGTTTTTCAGAGCAACCTGTACAGTTCTGAGTCCATATGGGACAGAGAATAGGAACTGATGATGTTTTTTGTGTTGATGTAGAAGAAATAGAAAGTAAAAGTAAAATGACCTGCCTTTGGCATGTATTACTTTATTTCCTTCATTTACTTAAGGCTTACTTTTATATTCCGTATGCTAAATTTCTTGGGAATTGATAAATAACAGCTTCCTGGGATATTTTCACCCCTGTAAAATCTTGGCATGTTGTAATGATCTCTCAGCAAACATAAGGCATTCAGACGGAGTTTCCCACTCTCCCCACCCCCACGGAAAACTGTTTGGAAAAGAATCATGATAAAAGAAAACCCAGTGTGTGCTATGAAGCAAGAAGAAGGGGAATAGCTTTTCCTTGGACAGTTATGTTTCTGTGAATCATGAACACAGAGTTACCAGACATCATAGGTCACTCAGAAACACGGAGAAAGACAAACACACCATTGCCTGTTTTTCTGCTACTGGGCTGCTGGGGTAGAACTAGGCACATGCAGCTCCCTGGATACACTCTGATAGCCCAGAGATAGAAAATAAATTAACAGAGGCAAGGACCAGTGGAAAACCACCAGCAAGTTAAGTGAGAATCCATTTGTGATGCTACGCCTTATGTCACTTCTACTGTAAATGATTCTTTCTCCCACCACTACCCCTTTTACTTTTCTGTTTGTTTTTGTTTTTGGTTTTAGGTTTTGGTTTTTTCAGTCAATATGAAAACTAACCATGTGAGTTACCATGGTATAAAGGCACAGTGAAGACATTTGTCACAACAAGATCAGCTTTCTGCTCCTGCCCAAGGCGTACCTTGGCACGTTTGCCTCACAATAAAACTAAAATTGCCTCAACTTCACTGCATTTCTGTCTCAGGATAGCTGTGTTAGTTAACTTTTTTAATGCTGCAGATAAACTTTACACTGTGTTTGTCAGCAAACTTTAAAGTGAAAATTGCATTTATAGCTTTGGAACTGAAGCTGGAAGATAATTTTTGCAAAATGAGTAATAATAAATACTGATTACTTATGAATGGTCAGTGCAGAATTGATCCATTACTGGTCACTTCTTTCTTGACTTATGTCATATTCCCCTTTTTATCCACATTTTATATATTTATTTTGGTTATTCTAAGCTGAATCAATGTGGGAGAGAATGAAAATTAACTTAGTAGAAGATATTTTCTACAATCTTTCATCTCTGGAAATGCTTTTAATTACTAGAATAGTTTGCTCTTAATGTAGTGGATTTATTGAGCTCTAGACAATCTGACAACGTTTCATCTGAGGCAGCACATTCACTTTAAAGTGCTGGTGATAGATGTTTGCTGCTGATGTTGTAAGTAGTTTAGAACCAGATGTAAGCACTGCTTTATGAAAACCATTTTGCTAACATGTGTCTCTCTGAAAACAGAAAGGTTGCAGGTGTGGATCCCAGCCAGGATCATCAAGATGCCAAAGTAGCATCACTGGGACACGGCTAAGACAGAAGAGACATGGATTTTGACAAACAGTAAAACAGCAAAACACAGGATAATGAAAGAGATGAGAGCATCCCTCTGCCTTAAGCAACAAGGACACCTCCTTCCATGACAAGATGTGGTCACCTTTAACTGAAGACAGCTGATATTCTTCTGAAAACTTTCAGAATAATAATACCTGTGGAAAGAGAGAAGAGGAAAATTAAATATTTTTTCCATGCAGATGATGTCTGGTAACTGAATAACAGTCTAAGAAAGGGTTTAAAGGTGCAAAACCACACTTCTGGGCATGTGAGCATATATGATGAGAATTATTATTTTAATGGTGCCACAAGAGAGTTGGTCAAGGCCAGAGGGGAAAGACGTGAGATTTGTGCAGATATTGTAGACGAAAAGATGCAAAAGATGGTGATCATGAATGCTAATGTGAATTTCTGAAGGCTGCTTGTGTGAAAAGGTGAAGATTCCCCTTTGTCTCCAATGGGCAGTTATGGCATGGGTTACCCAGCCATTACCGGTAGCAGTTTCTGTGCTGTGTTACCTCGTTTGAGAATTTGAACAAGTTGGGCGTTATTGCAGGTGTGCTTGGGTATTTAGGGCTTCTTCAAGAAGACCTGGTGGATGTTTCCCTAGTCTATGAGGGAAGCAGGGAAGAGGATCAATAGAGCTGTATATCCATGTATGCATCACCTGACGTGGGAGCATAGCCTACGCTGTCAGGTATATGTGGCCTCCGGTCCTCAGTGGGATGGCCACAAGACCTTAGATTTCTAATTCGTGCCCTGTCATCTTGATCAGTTAATAAATACTAATTATGCCTTACAAGCATAACAAGCCTTATGATTAAATACCAGGGGTGTGTTTGAGTTGGAGTGGGATACAGCAGCTGGCAGCAAGCAAAACATAGCTGCTGTAACAGAAAAGCCATCTAATGAGACTCTGCAATAATATAATTATTTTAGATTATTTGCCTCCTCCATCACATCCTGTTTATGTTTTAATCACTTTCTCTAGGCTCATACTGACACTCCCGCTTGCTGTCTTACCACCAGATAGACTTTAATAAACTATTATTATATCTGGAAGCACCTTCTTAGCTCTTCATAATTGCTTCTTGTAATACTTAGATGTGTGATGCAGAGATGTCAGCCTCCACAGTCATACTTACTGCTAAAATTGAGCAGCATATTGCAGCTTGTTTGTTTGGGTGTTTTTGAAGGAATCTAAGTTATCCTAGATATTTGTGCATTTCTTTCTGAGCCCCTATTTTCTCTGCTCACCCTGCAATATATAACAATCCTCATGTCCTGTTCCTTACTATGGGTGTTCAACAAAGAGCACAGAAGATGTTAATATTAATCTGCATTCTCAGAATTGGCAAATTGGTGGTATGAAACC